>LGAG01001072.1:223629-247455 GCA_001278395.1 Lerema accius | reverse complement strand
CAAACAAACAAACTCTTCAGCTTTATAATATTAGTATAGATTACATCCTCAACAACCGATAAAAGTGATCTAATAGTATAAAATATCATTGATAAAAATAATGCTGGCGCTAAATAAAAAACAGTCGTTTATTTTTTGTTTTGGTTCTATAAAATATCCAATTTTCAATTTGCTCACAAAACACGCTGTTTAAGACTGATTTTTGTTGTATTCTTTTAATAATATTGATTCATTTCAACCACCGAATATGTGGAAAGCCAAATTGCTGTAAACCAAATTAGTAATTTTAGTTATTTCTTATTTCTGTCGCTGATTTTTAAAACTTCTTTGTAATAATAACAATCCTTTACTGCATAATATTATATAGTCACACTTTAAAACTGAGTTTTTGTATAAATTGTTAAGGTTTTTTTTGGGGCCATTAGAGTGTTGTATTATACATTTTTTAACCATTCATTCCCGACTTGTTAGCAAAAGATCTTACTTTACTTTTAAGGAAAAAAGTACTAGTTTAACCCCCAAATTGCTAATGGGACATTGTAATGGCCCCCTAATAAACATAACATAAACATGTTGCTATATTGCGTAATAATTATTACGTATTATGCGCAATACGGTAATTATTACGAATAATATTCACGACATATTCTGAAATGCACTTTATGTACAACACAATTTAGTTGATAATTTTTTTGTTTAATTTTTCTTTTTTGTCTATGCCTCGTTTCGCATCTGTTTTTTTTTTAATTTATTTTTCTTTTTTCATTTCGTTCACTAGGCTAGGTATTTGCATATCATTTATTTTTAGACGTTTAAGTGCAATATATGCGGTCGGTATGAGAAGTCTTGCCGTAAAATGTGATGGAATTATGTTTTTATTTACATATTTAATTAGTTACTTAAATAATTCGGATAGGTTCGATAATATTGGTTAGGGCCATTTAGTATTACGCAAACATTGTTTAAAAATATTACTTCTCCCGTTTCAGGTAAGTAGGTACTTTACCTAATTTTACTTGGAAATAAAAAAGTTAATTTCCCCCCTTCCCCTTGCTTGGGTAATACTGAAATGGCTTAAATTGAACCCAAAGCGTAATATAGTCTTAATATCAGTAGCTTGTAAGCAGTTTAGCACTTGATCCAAATCTCCCATAGATAAATACCATGATATTTTTTTAAGTAGTCCATATACCCTGGACTTATGTCCGACCATGAACAGTGCATTGATTAAAATAAAGTATTTGAATACATAATCTTTTATACCGTGAAGATATATAATAGATTTCATATAATATAGAGTAGGGAGTAGTATTATAAGTGACATTACTATATTGTTATGTGAGTATTAGATAAAGCACAAAATAAACATTCGGTTTCTATACGAGTCGTCGTTTTTATGTGTTGTATACGTGGACGTCGCGTACATCTACATGTGTAATGTATTGTATTGTATAATCATGTATTTTACGCAGTGTTTTGTATTTGTGTATAAATGCTTCAGACTGAAAAGGAAAGGTGGTCTTGCTTTGTTAAAAATTAAGATGGTTTTTTGATGAAATTCGATTTTTTTTTTCGTTTTTAATAAAGGAGATATAAAGGTGGTATGGCAACAATGTTGCTTATATATTTAAGTATTTATTTATGTATTTTTTATTTATAATGTGGGAATATAATTCAGATAACTAATTCAGATAATTAAAAAAATTAAGTTAATTATTATTATGTATCGATAGCAAAAAAGTTGATTTTAAAAACATTCATTTTGTTACATACTTAATTATTTATCAAATTTCATTTAAAAAACGAATTATAACGATTGTTTGAAAATTGAAAATGTGACAGAAAATACTTAGTTAAAAATATTCTCAGATTATATTTGATAAATAATGTCTAATAATTATGGTCTCAGGGGCGACGTATATGAAGGTTGTGATTACAACGAAAGATTGCGAGGAGTGACATTTCTGTCAAAGTCATTAGTTTCCATTAATTTTAATTACTGTTGTGCTATTTATGGAATCGTTATAAACAAAGCAAGAACGCCTTTCTAGACGAGGCTTTACTATTATTAACATCTTTGTATTGTAAGGACAGTGTCATTGCAATTATAAACATTCCATTGCTTGTGATTTCGTGTTTTATTTCTTTTTCATCCCTATAAGTAGGTAGAGATATTATTACCTAAATGACCGATAAAAATTTCGCAAATCCTGCACATATTATAAGTACCTACCTAAAATTGGGTATCTATTTCCTTTGACACTTATTAAAAAGAAATAGTGATGAAAAAACATGCGATATTTAACATGGATTTTTTTTAACTAAACTTCTCTCATTCTGCGGACACAAGTGTCCGAGTTTTTGAAAACCCACTTGGACAGTCCCCGGACATTTCTTGAGTAAAAACAAATCCGGGAATACCCGGATGGATAGGATTATAGGCCTATCCATGGAAGGCAGGGAATGGTAACAGGGTAGATACCTAATATGTACAAGGTCTTTAGCAATTCCTGGTACATAAAAAAAAAAGATAACATAATGTAAGTTTAAACAAAATCAAAGGCGTTAAATACATAAATAATATCATTTATTATTACTATAGTAAGTGGTTTGGTATGTACACAATTAAAAATATATAGATATCAATATAGGTAATTCTAACATGATGTTATCACACGAAATATTTTGAAGTGTAACTGGTTGTAATTTAGTTGAAATCCGTTAATCTCTGACAAACATACATAAGCTCAAATACATTACCCTCCTTTTGCCCCAGCCGGGCTTAATACACACGAAATCCAATAAACCTAACCATCCAAGCGAAATAAGTAGATACCTACATAAAATCAATTCGTTAAAAAAAATGTCTCATAACTTACTTACATAAGAAAACTATCAAAGCATAAAAGTTTACTAACATCTAAAGAGATCATTGTTCTAAAGCCGAGTGACGTTTGCTTCACAGTCTTCCTCGACATTCTTCCCCGCCAGCTCGGCGTATATTTCTTCAATACTTCTCCGTTTAGTCTCGGGGACGCAGCACGCGATGTAAACGGTGCTGACGAGGCAGACGGCGGAGAACATGAGGAAGACAGCGTGGAGACCGAGACTCCCCGCCAGAGGCTGGAAGACTCGGAGTTCGACCGAGACCAGCGCGCACGCGAAGGCTATCACTAGTGATGTTACTGTGCCGCGGAGCTGCGAAATAGAACATAATACTTTTTTCTGACTTCAATTTTTCCTGTTTTTTGTACCTAAGTGCTCATCTTATCCGACGTAGTTTAGCTGGTCCCATGAAATATCTCAAAAAATTTGTATTGGAATTGGTGCAGCCGTTTAGGAGGAGTTCAGTGACAAACACACGTAGGTAGGTACAGTGTTTTTTATATAATAAGATGATCCATAAACTTGCTACTTTGTATACCTTAACATTCCTCTCTGGGAAGGTTATACCACAATATAGAGAGACTAATAATAGTAAACTACTTCGGTTTTTAATAGGTAGGCGTTGGCGCACAACATGTTTACGATTTTTGTTCTAAAACACTTCCGAAACCGAACCGAATTACTTATCTGTACACAAATGTCTATAGGTACTTGATCAAGCGCGCTCACTATGGGGTTTTACTGCTGTACAGTCTATAAGGTTATACTAACTTGGAAGGGAAACATCTCGGTCATGACGACGAACGGAACAGGCTGTAGTCCGGCGGCGTCGCAGTAGATACACAGACAGAGCGCCAGGACTGGCAGCCACGCCGCGCCGCCGCCGCCCACCCAGAACCAAGCCCCCAGCGCTCCGAGCGACAGACCCGACACCAGACATGTCGAGCCTAGCAGGACCTGGATATGAGGAGACAGACAGAGAATGTTAAAGATTGTTTGTTACCAATTAACCAAATGATGCCAATGAAGTACGACAATGTAGAAAGCACTTGGCACGTCGAATCCAATGAGCTACGATAATGTTGGAAACACTTTTTGGTACGTCGAATTTAGAAGGTCCTGGACATGGGAAGAGACAAACGAAAACAAAATTCCGAATGCAATTTTTTTAAGGATTTTCAGTTGGTAGCGTAGTAAAAAGCTCTGATCATTCTCATTATGAAGTCGTATTCACACGTGTGAAATTAAAGTTTTCGATTATCGAATAATATTATTAGGTATTATAACCATAATTATCATCTTTATTTAAAACTGGAACTTGCACTGTTTTCCTAAAACATTCTTACAACAGCAACAGTTATAACTAAGGAAACCTACAGGAAAGGTAATTAGGTACATAACATTGGTTTGACATCTGCCTTTCCACATACCTTCCGTCCAGTCCTCTCGACCAAGCTGGAAGCAGTACAGGATCCAATCAGCTGCACAACTCCCAACACAACCGCCTGCTGGTTCGGCGTCATGACCCAGCCGCCGCCGGCCTGACTAAAGATCAACGACGCGAAGTGCAACACAGCCAAACATCCACACAGCTCCCGAGCTATCGTGATTGTTAGCGTGATGCGGAACGCGCGGAAAGTGCTGCGATCCGTCACTGGAAACAATAAATTTTTATTTAAAAAATCGTACCAACGTTTGTGTGGCACTGAAACATTTGTCCTAAACGGCTGAAGCGATTTCAATAAAAAATTGTGTAGGTTCTAAATGGACCGATGGTTTAGGATCACAGTTGGACTAGATAAGTAGAGCTGATGATGAGATACTTTAAGGTTTAAGGTCAAAGGACCAACCAAACTATTATTATTATATTATATTAAGTATTTATTATACTAACTGTTGAAACGCCTTCATAGCAAAAGTTATCGTAATGACGAACATTTTCTCGAACTTCAAAATTAAAGATCAATAGTAGGTAGGTAGGTTATGGAAAATTAAGTAATCAACCAAAGTTTAAGAAACAAAATGTAACAGAACAACCTCCAGTTTTCTAAAGTACCTAAGTAAGTATAAATGTATCAAAACAATCTACAAAACGATCTTCAAAAAGCTGGTAAACCTGATCCCTACCGACCACTTACAAGAGCAAACATTGGCGAGTGTCATTACCACGTCATTACCAAACAAACAGTGATTACGGGAATGACCACCACTTCGCTAACAAGACGTCTATACCATACGCCGTCCACTTATGGGTCAAACTTGTTTGCCCATTAGGTAATATTACGATTCCAGGGTTTTCGGCAGCAAAAATGTTATTGGGTTACTTATGACTTAAGTAGGTATTTTTTGTTGATTCCTAGGTGTGGTCTGAAGGTTATTTATAGTAGATATTAATAAAGCTATCGAAGCTTAAGATATATAAAAACAATTTTTTGTTATGTAGAAGCGCAGAAAGCTAATTTTTAAGTATAAAATGTGATATAAGTAGTGTCCGACCGAATGTTCGGTTTCGGTTTCGTTTTCGGTTGAGTTTCGGCAAAAACACGAGTTTCGGTTTAGTTTCGTTTTCGGCGGCAAACCTGCCGAAACTACGACCGAAACCGAAAGTGCACGGTCAACCATGTTCAGCACGTTGAATGAAGGAATTTCATACGAGTCTTGGGCCTTGAGTTTGCCCCAGTTCGTTTTGTTTTGTTGTAGTGGATAGTTTAAGAGTGATTTATTTAGAATTTGGTGAGTTTTATCACGTTTTATGTCGTTATAACATAAGGGTGGATAGTGAACATCAAAAAATATTCAATATGACTGAATAAAGGTTAATCGAGTTTAATGTAACCTATAAACATTTTTTTTTTGGTTCGCTTTACTCTTTTGCAAGTGCTATAAGTACGTAAACAAACATTGGTTAGGTAAGTAATGACTAAGTATTGTATTGGTTAGGTAAGTGCATCTTATGGTGATATTATTATGGATTCAGACTTTTAAAGTTCAATTTAATATTTATTGTCAAGGCCTCCAAGTGGCAAGTACAATAAATACTAACTTACGTACTAGAACGACTTTTGTTTTGTAAAATTATTATCATACGTAAGTAATTAAGTGAGAACTTAATCCTTGTAAGGAAGTTTCGGTTTCGGTTTCGGCCGAAACTGAGACCGTTGCCGAAATTCGTTTTCGGTTTCGGTTTCGGTCATAAAACTACTTTCGGTCGGACACTAGATATAAGTAGAGAAAGTGGGTAAATCAAACTCAGAATTGGACTACTCTATTATCTACTAAGTATTTAAAATTTCTTAAGGCTAAAATCACATTCATCATCCCTAGTCTACTCTGTAATCCACTTACCATACCATCATCTTTTTTTTCTCTAAAAATCTTGTATAGGTACCTACCTACAGTAGTCTCTTTTTTTCTTTTTATAATTTTGAAATGAGTTCAGAATTGACTAACAATCATTATGTTTCCTGTTGATTACCGAGTACTGTAATCACCATGAAATTTACGAAAGAGAGTAACAATTGTTTCGATTACAGGTATACATAGATACGAAGAATTTGTAAACGGAAACAGATTTCTCGAAGCGAAGTATGAGCAGTATTGTCTTGTTCGAAGATTGACAATCTTCAGTGAGGTTGAAAGTCAGAATATTGAATATTAACTAGAGGATATGCTCCGTGGTCGGAATTCGACCAAACAGGAGGTTATAGCTGTCTGTCAACGGAATCTTTCATATACCGGCTGTATACTTATGTCAATTCATAAAATGTGTGATTGCGTGAGTTTTGATTTATTTGAATTTTGTAACAGTAAGTTTACCATATCAAGTCACAAATTCATTAAATCATGATCCCTACAAACTACATAATAAGGATCAAATTCACTTACCAATAGTTTTGATAGTGCTGAAGAATTTCCCACCATTCTTGTTCTCTAGTTCCAGAATCAAACGTTGCATCTCGTCTTCTACCAGTACGTCTGTATTCTGTCTGCAGCGGAGCCACGCCAAGGTGTCTCGAGCTTGCTGAAATATACCACTATTACATGAAATCCATTCATTATAGAGTTCTGTCCGTTATTGATAAGACTGGTCTATTAGGGACACACCCTGGCTACTGAACAATGGTTCTCAACAATTTAATTTATTATAGGACTTGTCCTATCAAAGTAATTGTTTATTCCTTTTTTTGTTTGAATCAGGAGCGTTATCCCTAATTCAAAGTTTCTCTAAACTTTAATGAAGCTAAGTTTTAGTCCATAAACCCAAAAATACAAAAAAATTGTGTCAATCTTCGTACCCAAGCGTAGAAATAGTCCTTAATAGCTTAGTCCTGTTTTAATAACCAAAAAGTAAACTTACCTCAACCTTCCCTCGTTTAATCAGAAACGAAGGCGTCTCCGGCATCGCAGTGAACACCAGTAAATGGATTAGAGGGATGGCCAAACATATCCACAACGTTGCCTGGTAGCAGAGATACTCTCCCAAGATGTAAACCAGAAGATTCCCCAAGTTCTGTGAGAGCACCACCAAGCTCCCAAGCATGCCTCTGATGGTGTCTTCGCTAATTTCCTTGATGTAAAGAGGAGTGACCACGTAACAGCCACTCACTCCGAAGCCAACGATCGCTCGGGCTGTGATCAGCGCCCATGTTTCTGTCGAATACAGCTTTAAGCTCCAACAGAGCTGAAAGATTACAATCAAATTCAAGTCACTGTTTAGACTGTGCCTAGTTTTAAGTCTAAGTCAAGACAGTATTGGTAAAAAAGGCAGAAGAATGTTTAAAGACCAGGGTTAATTTTAAGATAGGACATTCGTGTTTTTGTTCTTTTAAATTCTCATGTCAAATGAGCAGGCAAAAAGCCAAGTAAGCATAATACTTCGACTCGGTAATTGCCAAGTCCCTTAATGCATTTTGTACAAAATGGTCAATTTTATTGCTTCTCTACATGAGATCAAATTATCAAAATTGTTAAAATGATCATTTACTCATACTTACAACCATAGCAAAAGAAGTCAGCATTAATGCCTTTTTCCTTCCAAAGTTGTCGACGATAAATCCAAACAGGAAGACACTGGGTGTTCCCACCAGGTAGACTATGGACGCCATCCAAGATACGACGTCTGGATGAACAGGAGAAGCCGCTGGGGTGTCCTTGGACATGAGTCGAGGACCCATGGGTGACAACCAACCCACAGCTGTCCCATAGGATAGGACAGGTAGAACCACTGAAAATGGAAATTTTAATTTATTGTCCTAAAAGGTAATAAAAGGTAATC
Organism: Lerema accius; assembly: GCA_001278395.1. Classification (NCBI taxonomy): domain Eukaryota; kingdom Metazoa; phylum Arthropoda; class Insecta; order Lepidoptera; family Hesperiidae; genus Lerema; species Lerema accius. The sequence continues at coordinate 239,294 of LGAG01001072.1, read as the reverse complement.
TATTACAGCATTTTGTGGGATTTTAGGAGCTCCATTAATTCTTCCTTCCATGCTCAATAAGTAGGTACCTACCCTACTAGAGTCAAGTACCAAAAAAAAATTGGAGCTAAATTCAAAACCCATCTAATAAAATAAACGTAATTTTTGAAGGCTTAAAAAAATATGTAAAAGCATCCCAACTAAGAAGTTATCTTGGCAACAATGTAAAGAGTTATCTAACTGCTACAATTAACCCCACACAGGAATCCCTGTGATTGTTCCCTATTAATTATAGAGTTTAATAGAAGTCAAGGACGCAGTCGATATACAAGCTTGCATAAATGACACGTGTACCTAAATTAATAGGGTTTTAATTAATAGTATTTATACGAGCTTTTACGTCTTTTCTTAATTAAGTTTCTATCATCATTAGGGTTAAATGGTGTAGCACCTAAATGTAACTTTATACGGTTTTGAAATTGAACTGTCGCAAGAAATAGGTGACCATAGACAAGATGGCTTTGAGTTTTCATAACTAAACCGCGTTTTTATGCTCCATGTTAAACGTCCTACCACGGTGTTTCTAAAATTAAACGAAAAATGCTTTGTACAAATTTTTTTTCTGTGATAGACTGCCAGTAATAATGCGAACGGCATTATTTTTACCCTACTGCAAAAGGAGAGTAATGTTTTTTCAGAGTATGTATGTGTTCATGTATGTTTGTTCATTTGTTTGGCACACTACAACTTAGACGGATTTCAACATTGGTGTCATTGTGGGGATGCATATTTTTTGTTTTTAACTTGTTTACTTGCAAAGCATCGGCGTTGCTTCGTAAAGGGGCTTCCCCTAACATCTCTGTTACACGAATGAAGATAGATGTATCAATTGGCTCCAAGGGTCGTCAAACAATGAATGAATGCACTTTGATACGGGAGTACAATTTCTGATTTAATTGTTTTGTTGTTCGCCACGAGAGGTCGCCGGCCTGTCTACTGGACTGATGGTTCTAGAATAACTGAAATACAGCCGCCAATTGAAGCCCACTTTGATCACTTGCTCGCACATTTCATGAGGTATCAGCACCGATAATAGACTTGAATAATATTCTAAATGAAATAACTACGCAATAACTTTTTTATTATTATGAATACTTATCTGGGATAGGTATACAAATTACAAAGGTTAATGAAGTAGGTTCGTTAAAATATAAAGGGTAAAAAAATACAAAAAAAAAAAATTAAATCGGTTCTTTAGCTAAGGTCTAACAAAGCTTCATTAATCTCCAATTCTTTGTAACCTAGTTTTGGTTGGCAGTAATAACAATTCTAGACATGATTATTGTGTCGTTAACTGGTGCGAACACCCTGTCGATGGTTCCAGAATTTCATGAATGATGTTGCCGCTTATTTTTTGTTTACAATCTGAACAATTTGACGATTATGAATGGAAAGACCTAGAAAAAAGAGTATCAGTACCAAATCTAATTTGGTGTGACAAAGTACTGAAATGACTATGAAGGAAATAGAGAATCGTTTATTGGGTATTAGAGCTACCTATATTATTGGGATATATTAAGTAGGTATAGATACAGAGCAAAGAATGTATCTGCTTACTTCTTTCTTCCGTGGTAATAGAACATATTGACAGGGCCTAGAGGCCTGATTGTCTGGTGCTTAACCTGGTATCTATCTTACAATTAAGTTCAGTATCATCTACAAAACATAAACTCGTTTATACTTATACGGAGTTTAAAAGACAAGCATGAAAGATAGTAGGTAATTCTTAAATTAATGATGATTTCCATAGAAAGTTATTAAGAACACTACCGAAGTGGTTGATTTTAACATAGATATAATTATAATGTATAGAGTAGACATAAATGACTCCAAGAACGAATCATAGAAGTTAATTGACATATTTTTGAATCGGCCATAAAACCGCCACATTCAGTGTTGATTAGCAGAAAATGTGAGATTAATAACTAGATTTATTTGTGTATTTCTATAGTGGCTTCACCTGAATTAATGTTATACTTAATTATGTATACCTATGTGATTTTCCTGCCCAGTGTTATACTTAATTCGCGCCGTTAACAGTATTTGGACGTTAATATATGCCGTTAACAAGTCTTGATTACCTAATAGAAAATCAAAAATCTGACTTCTTTTTTTTTTGGATTATATAAAATATTATAGACTAAGTCACTCCTAACACCTATGTTGAAATTCATTCATTCCGCAAAGCTATTTGGGCTGTAGAGCCTGCACATAAATGGGCATACATACATAATACATAATGACGCACAATCGCATACATACTTTATTAAAAACAATAAACCGGTCCGGAAACGACCTTGAACTACAGCTTGAGATGGCAACAATAAAAATATTAAGTCAGCCCTAAAACCGTACTGACATACCATATTCAAATGTGATTTGATTAAGAAACTACATAATAACTATCGGATTTTAAATAACAATAAACTATAAATAAATGTTAAATATCCTATCGTTAAATTCTACTCCTCAACCTGTTATAAAAAAATGTTATAAAAAAATCACTGTTGCTGCTATTTTAAAAAATGACATATTTCTAAGTTTAAAAAGTATTATGTTAAACCCTAAAATTCTGAATATTTAAGAGGCAAAACTGACCTTCTTATTATAAGTAAGGTAAGGTGGGGTAAGACTAACACACGGGGCAAGACTAACACTGTCTATTATCTCGATAATTATGCACTTGAAGAAATGACATGTGTGTGTTTTAGCCGGGAACATTTACGTTTGTTCTATCTTACAGACTGGAAGAATTTCGTATTTAAGCTATACGTATCAAGATAATAGACAGTGTTAGTCTTGCCCCGTGTGTTAGTCTTACCCCACCTTACCTTATATAAAACATAAGTAAGAACATTGGCTTTATAACAGTGATCCTAACCTTTTTAATATCGTTACCCTTGTGACTTATTAGAAAGACTGATTTTTACCCCGTTTTTAAATGTGATCAAAACTAACACGTAACTTTTTTCTGTATTATACGATCCAAACAATTAGGTCCATTACCCCGGTAAACAGCTGATTCCCCCCCAGAGGGGTAATTAACCTACATTAGGAACCCTGGCCTTATAGTATATAACTGTTAAGTTTATTTTATGGATGTGTATTACGAAGTATGGTGTAGTATTAGTGCCTGATAAGTCAGGTTAGACTTTCAATTCCCAACTGTCTCTTAGAATATCCTATTGGTCTTTAATTTGGAATGCCCGTGTGTGAGATCCTAAGATTCCCTAAACGAAGCGAGGACGACTAACTAATTATTAAAGATAAGCAAAACTGTAGACTCGTTACAGTAGCCTACTTAATTTGTAATTAGGCGAACTCATCGTACCTCAGATCTAATAATAGACGATCCTTTGAAATATTCAGCGTTTTAAAAATAACTGAAGCTGGAGTTAGTTGTGTGGGAATGAATACTGATAAGGTGGAATCCTGGCGACTAGATATTTACATGTCTCCGCTATTTTTAGCTCGGGACGATCACGATTTTGATGGATAGAACAGTTCCGTATGCCTAGGATATTGATAACGACAGGTGCCAGGTTGAAAATTAAAAAGATATTGATGAGTTATTAATCCTTATTCTCAGAGTACTCCGAAAATAATTCTCAGTTTTCTCCGCGAAAAAAAACGAATAAATAAAAAAAAAACATTCTCATTTTACTCCGAGATAATTAAAATTAATTCATTATGATCCCGATCCAATAATCGGAGTGTCTGTGAACCTTAATGTCTTTGGTGTTTTCGGGTATTATTATTAATGGGATCTACGACTATAAGCATTACCAACTGAATCTTTGGGAGAGGAGGAGATGATATATGTTGTTATTTACAGATCATCTGATCTACTTTCGAAAAAGAGTTAGATCTGAGGTTTCCTGATTATAGGAAAATGTATATTTGACTGCCCGAATTGCGTAATGGTTACCGTGCCTAACTATTGTCTAATTTGTCCTAGGTTTGATTTCTATCGCGGCATTGTGATTAATTAACTCTCTGTTCTTGGTTGGGTGACATTTCTGTATTTGTGTTGTCCATAGCATCTATAATACTGGAAATAATGTAGGGCTATGAGTTTTTGTCGTTATTTAGATAGGTTTATATTTGGGTACGAAGTGCCTTACACTATTTGCCTTCCGAGAAGAGAGCTTTCAACACGCTAAATAAATTCTGACAGTTCTGACATCTAAAATAAAATTTAATTCTAACTAATTTTTACGTGGGAACCTTTCTTAATTAATCTTAGTCCATCTAAGTAACAGCTTTAAAATGTATGGGCCCTCACAGTAGGGCGCCGCACTCTCAGAAATTATACTCAGAAATCTTATATCACAATCCCATACTCGTTAACGCGAGATTTATTCACTGGTTTATTTTATTAGTTAGTAGGACATCACTGACATCTGAAGATGTAAGGTGCTTGTACCGTTGTACCCACAGAGCAAGGAATGTGTTGTCCTACCATTGATGGTACGTTCAAAGAATTGAGTTTTTTTAAAAACGTTGTTATTTTTTTATAATACATGCTATTAATCTACGTTTTCACGTGAAGTTTTTGCACTTTTAGAAGTTGACTGAATTTTTTTTTAATGACTTAGGTACTTAACTAAGGAAGCATGCGTCAACAATCTTACTAAATCATGTATTACAAAAGTAATACTCCATTAAAAAGGGTAATGAAATTGTGCCCTTTGAATTTACTTTTTTTAAATCAGTTCACAAAATTAAATAGAAAAAATATGCCCAATGTCACTAATTCTATGAAGCATTATTTTGATTAAATAATCACTAAAGTATAACTAAAGAATACTGTTACTAATTTAAAGTAAACTGAGTTGTAATAAAGATACAGTTATGTACTAACATTATTAAGGTTACTAGATTAGTTGGTGCAAAATTAAATATAGAACAGTTACTTTCGAGACCGCTAAACAATCGGTTCGCCCAACTGCCAATATTTGTTCAAATGGTCACATGAGTAGGTTGTTACTGGCGTTTACCAGATTTGCCCTAGTTTAAAGGGATTATCTGGATTTCTAGAAGATCCGGGTAACGATACCGGATACTAAGGACTCTGTGGTCGAAACTCGACCAGAAATTAAATTACAGAGGCGTTGCCATCAAAAAATGGAGAATCTTTTTTTTTTTACATTTAATTAGATTTTTTTATACCCGAATATGCCAGAAGATAACCTATCTAAGTATAAAAAAATAAACTGAAGATTCAAGCAGCCGCGTTTTTTGTTTTTTTTATTAATGACAACTAATTTTAAATTTTGAAACAGACCTATTTATCTAAAACTTTTTTTTAATTTTCATTGCAACCGGCTACATAGACTATAAAAGCTATACCTACTATAATTAATTGCTATCTACTACTTACAAATTATGCTTATTGTGAACTCATTAATACGAAATGATTCGATAAAAGCACTTGATATTCAAGAATGAGATCGCAGAGGATCGTATCGAGAAAGCTGGTACGAATATGCCGTTTGCTGATTGATAGATCACTACAGAACTAGGCTTTGCATGCAAATAACATTTCGTTCAATCTTAACGAGTAACGGATATTTGTGGTTGATTTACGGATTAATCGTAAATAATAAATTAGAGTTTAAGAAAAAACCTGATTAAAAAGTTAACTTATAATTTTTTTTTTTAGACGGACTAAAACAATATTTTTTCGACTAGGACATTAGTAAACCAAAAAGTAATGGAAAGAAAAATAAAAAATGTTAATAGATTTATTTTCTTTTTTAAAAAGAAGGTAAATATATTGGTAAGTAAGGTAAAATATTTAAATCACTTCTTAAGCACTGGCTAAAATAAATTAATGCTTATCGATCGTTATATTTTTTTTATTTTTAAATCGAATTGGAAATTGTTTTTTTTTTAAATCTACTGTTTTAAAAAATGCAGGTAGATACTTACTTAGAGATGCTATAATAATCTGGTTGACTTTGCTTCCCTCCGAACAATACTTTTTCACAGTATATTTCAGCATTTTACACCGTAATTAAGCACTTTTTTACAATTATTCAATAACAGAAATATATTACTATCACAGATAAAAAAACAAAAACAATAAATAATAGAGAACGACTTTTTCTTTTTAAATCAGCAGAAGCGCGCGGCTACGGCCGGATTCGAATTTCGAATGAACATGTGTGTAAGTTCTGTTGTTCAATGGTTGTTTGTATTCAATTAACAGTCATGTCGCCTTCTGAACCCTATAGATTTATCATCTACTTTGAATTATCGCCATTACTATCATCAACAAATTGGATTGTATTTCCCTTTTCATTCATAGGGAATAACATTCGAGTAAATCTAATTTTTAATCCGCTGCGGTTCACGGTAGCGTAAGAATCTTTCCGCGATGGTTGTTAGATTACGTAATTCTAAAAAACAATGTTTACCACGCTGCTCTAGTTCAATTTAGTGGCCACCAGTCTTAGGTATACCGTCTGAACCCTCTTCAATGATTTATTTAAAGAGTTATCTCAGTTTATATGTAGGGAACTCTTACCTACCAATTTTGGCTCGGAATGTAGAAGTACTTAAAATTTTACTTAAGTCGAACACTTAGGTACGTTACTTATAGTTAAAAGTAGGACATAATCTATTTTATTAATTTTATTCCTTACACTACATAATATTGGAACTGATTTAAGTCCTCGGTATTAGTCCAATGATATTGTATAAATAGAAGCAAATAATTATGTTAACAGCGGTTTTTTTCTATTAGGTAGGTGCTATAATTATTTGAAGACGACAAAATGTGTTGGCGATACCCTACCTAGGTAGGCAGTTAGGTACATGACCACATACTAAGGAATCCAAACTTTTTCTAAGCATTACCATTTTCTAGCAGCCGATTGCATAAATTCACAGTAAATCATAAATCGAACATCAACTTTGTCGTCCTAGCGACATGTTATTACCGGCCGACCATTTCGTGGAACAGCAAAATTGCATTTGAATGAAACAGAATAATTTAAATGAAAGTACTCTTTATATTAATCGCTGCACGTAATGTATGTCTGAGAAGGCGAATGCAAGGAAACTTGGCTCCACGCAAGTAGTCGTTGACACCTCCGCCGGCCGATGTTCGCGTTGCTAATAAGACAGAATTAAAGCTCGCAACTTCGTGATCTGTGTGATAATTATATGGAAAAGCTATTTGAATAAACTAAAACATTGTAGCGTGTACATAACTATCAATAAGATTGGAGTAAATTATAAATAAATATGGCGTCTGTGAATGAATGAATGGAATAAGAATGGACCGATTTGGATTTTGTATTTGATACTCATTCGTGAATGCAAAAGTTTTTAAATAATTTAAATAAATATTATGGCGCCAAAAAAGCGCGGGTAAATAACTCATCTAATTACAGGACTAATTTAATTATTTAATTCTAGAATATTTGAAGTTTAAAATACAGCTGTAGAACTTACGAGTTAACACGCACCGTGTCGATCTAAAGCCTGACTAATGAGTTAGAATTAAATCTACTGATTTCTTGTTAGACAAATATCCAAAGCACGCAACTACTTGGCGCCTATGTTAAGCGGTTTTACAGATATGACGATTACGTGAAGTCACTTTTCAAGTTTAGATACTAAGATACTAATTAGTAGTTAATATAAGAGTAATCCTAGCTTTCATTAGCTAGCTTTCATAGCATAGTTTTCATTAGCATTACAAACATTGTATTGCTTAAACCTCCCTTTCCCCTCTCCCCTTCTAGTAAATGTAAGTCACGCATTCAAACGAAAAAATAATAGGCTGTCTTCAGAACAAAGAAAGGTAGTAGGGAAAAACATAACGTTAATAACAAATACCTAATAACGTTTCCCGGTACATTTTTCGGCAGACCGTGCTCTGTGACATACCTACGTCAAATTCTAAAAAAGAAAGAAAAAAAGTCACTTCATTTTTTGTTCTGAAGACTCAGTACTTACCTAATATGTATAGTATTTTTTGGTCTGAAGCCACCCAATATGAGTACATGAGCGGCTTGAAGCGTTCAGTTCTTCTAGCTTCAAGCTAGGCATTGCATGAAACTACTACTTCAAGATGCTAGTACAAGGCGGTACGACTGTTTCAAGCTACTTACGAGTATGTATTGTCACAAGCAAAGCTTCATCAAAATAAACTATCATAAGATCCCCTCTAATAAAGTTTTCCCTAATTTCTCGATTTGAGTTCTAAATCTCACTGTGTAATTCACTGACCTGTAATAAATCATGACTTCTCCTATTGGCAGAGATTTTTTCCTTCTATTTTTGGTCTTTCTTTTGGTATAATGGTTAAGGGTAGAACACTATTCTGACTATTCTGAGTGTAAAAGAACACTTTTACTTTATTTCTATGACCTAGGTATGATTCTGTATTCGAAGTAGAAAATCTATTCACCATCTTTACTCTTTGGAAGAAGTTGTCAATACACGCCAGTTGCCAAATGCTATCAAAACATGACAACAGTCAGTAATGACATAATGATACTCAAGCAATAGAAGAATTCAAAATTGTATAATGATTCAGTCCTACATACCAGTTTTGGTGTTAGCCAGCGTGATTTCTCAGGGCAATGTAATGAGGATTTTCGAACGGAATAACTGTGCGTCAAATGGTTACACTATTGTAGACGCTAAGTTCGGCAAGGAATCTCATTTGCTCTGCCTGAAACTGAGGGCCATTGGTACGTTACGTTACGTTATAGTTACGCAGTATAAGTAAGGCAGTATTTTTAACATCATTGCAGCTCATAGCAACACAGTAAGTTCGTATAAGGGCCCCTGCAAGCGACGTTCTTAAGATGCACGTTCTCAGCTAATTTTTTGTAGATATTAGGTACGTTTGTATGCAACAGTGGTGGTGCTAAGTGCAGCTCTAGAACAAATATCCACGGAAGTCGCAATAATATTTTCATTTAAAAAATGTATGCAATTTGGTTTCTTTTAGACTAAAGAAAGACTAAAAGTTTTAGTGTCCTTTAGTGTATAAGATTACCTACTAAAGAAGCAGATTTCGCTCCCAATTTTTTTGTTGTTGTAAATTCTCTGGCTCTTTGGCTAATACGTTTTCTGACCACTGGTTTAAGGCAACATGAACGCAAATGAAACGCGCTGAGAACACGCGTTCAAATAACGTCCCGTGCAAAAGATCTTTATTTGTTCAACGATGAAACATGATTTACGATTTAAGCCCTAACGGAAAATTAGTATTCAATACAAACTATGGCCATTATCTTCAGTTAGTTAAACTCACTAAAGACCAGTTTTGTGTAACGTCACGAAGTGCAGTTAAAATAAGCCCAATGTTTGTTTTTGGTGTGGCAATTATAACAGTAAACTAGACAAAGTCAACTATTCGTCGTGCAAAGTAGGTATAATTTACTTATGATTATTTTACATGGCCATATGACACATTGCTTTTAATTCCGGACATTCCGTCCGGATGGGTCATGGGATCAATTCCTAGATTGATCGATTTAAATGATTTTCTATTCTTTAAATTCCATTTCTTTCGCATGCTCTACAGCTTAATATTAAACAATCCCCAATAAAAAGTTTTAGGATGTCTAGAAGAGGTTTTTTTGTTCTATAAATTTTTACCTATTTATTATTCGACAAAAAGAAAAAAACTTTTTTATGGTGGAAACGTAAACATTTTTTTAAACAAGTCAATTCCGTTCAGCCCTTTAAATAATCTTGCTTTCATGAACCTTGATATAAATAAAGCGTAATGTTAGACTAAATCAATGTAAACCTGTTTATGGAACACGATATCATGCACCTAAGCCTATAGTAAAAAAACAAAATGTTCGATTAAAACAGGTTTTGTGTGAAGCTTCGATTAATTACACAAATGTATGCGTACAAGTCACTTTAACAACGGTACTTTGATTCACCAATATTACTTTTGTTACCTACTATGTACTAGTATTAATACCGCAATAGCAAGATAGCGGCCGTTCAAGTATTAGGTAACCAGATTTATCACAAATATTGAACCCCTCACCCCACACTTATGTGTAGGTACTGCCAGTTATTAAAGCTTAGTTTCCCTAAGTCTGGACATAAATGTGTTATATGAAGCAGTCTCCACCAGAAGCTTCAACGATACAGGAGCATCTTGAAGCAGTTGCTTCATACAAGCGATTGCTTCAAGCTGCTAAGGGCGACTGCTTGAAGTAATCCTTCTATGGCTTGCCTAACTTGATACATTTCTCTTGATCTGAAAATAGCCTTAAGTTTTTTTTTTGGTAAGCATTGTTCCTTCATTTCAGGGTCTTCAACCCTCACAAACCATCAGTCAGCACTGCTCCTGGACCCGGAGTCAACAGAAGACGGAGTCATCAAGGCATTTCCGTTGAACGATGTGACCATGGCTTATGGTTACCCGTTAGAGGATCCCGCAGCGGGATCTGCTGAGGGTTATATTGGAGATGACCATCAGTTTTATGGCGTTTTGCATTTGGGTGATTGCTATGAAACTTTTTTTTTAACAGTTTAGTTGATAAGTTGATCTAAGGACACGTTGTATTGGCCCAGAGCCGTCTAAGGAATGATCCGGGGCATTCCTCAGCTCAGAAATTTGAAAACTCTTTGGAAAGTATTGAGCATCAAATAGCTGTACCGCATATCTGTCGCAAAAAACCCTAGCGCTGACTTTCGGTAGATTTTAAAGTAAATTATTAAGTCAATTTGGGGCGTTCGAGGCCCTGAGCAAGGGCCCCGTCTGCCCTGTATGTTCTGTAATGACCAAACTGTAAGTGCGGCAATCTGGCAAAAAAACGTGGCAGACATCGCAGATCTTCGAATTGTAAGATGTTACTAGTTCCTGCCACTTGTTGGATTTCCAATTGGGAATTCATGTAAACTTTCTCCCTTCTCCCTCCTTAATTTTACCCCTTTTTTATTCTTGGAATACTCAAATCTTATACCTACGACTTTAGGAAATCGCACCCTTCACGCGGATCCTTACGGCCTAGACGATTTGAGCAAGTTTTTTGGCGCCTTCGAAAACGACAATATGGCCGCTCCTGTGCGCCCGCGCCGCGATCATGCCCAGGTGATCAGGTGATGATGTATTCATAAAGTTTTCAACTAACTGTAGTCTCCGAGGGTTCGGATACCAGTTCCTTGACGCATCAATAAATCACTGCAGAATAGAGCATTAGGAGGAAACCTTTACTTACAAATCTAAAGAAAGATCAATCCCAGATTCGTTCCCAATATACGGTTCCTCCTCACGATAGAACAGATCATGTTTGGTCGGAGAGTCCTTGGGTATTTTATTACTCCCATCTTTGGGACATTAGAACTAAACTCTCCAATATACAAGCTAGGCTTCTTCGTTTTCCACTTTCGGGTCTCTCACTGGTAGTCACTGTACCTATTCATGTCTACAATATCTTCCCTACATGGTACCCCAAACATTTTAATTCAACACCACATTAAATTTTTTAGTTCGGTGCACTCTACAGCCAACTGTCAAAATTGCCCTTTGATATCGAGGGCTACAGGACTAATTCGGGTGTTGCAAAGGCAAGGATATGCGATCTTTTGCTCCTGGCTGACAAGAAGTTCTTCGAGATAGACGCTAATTCCAGCCTCAATCACGTTGTACGACGCATGATGCATGCTGTCGCCCAGGCTGACATTATATTCAGGAACGCTGATTTTAACGAAGATGGAATTCCTGATAATATAGGTAACTTTTTATTGTAACACGCATCAATTAGGTCACCTGTGATCTACGGTACAGCTTGAAACATTAACAAATGCAAGACAATACATTGTGTTTTAATCGCGAAGTCCGCCGGGACAGGGATCACCCTTTTGCTTGAGTCAGCTGAGAAATAACTCATATTCCGGCTGAAGGCTTGAGGCCTAGTATTATCTTTCTTTCTCAGTTTATTTTTCACAAAACACTGGTGTCACCCATGTCTAGTGGAAACACTAGCTTACCATGTTTACCTGCTCATTTGTAGGCAGTTTGTTTAAAAAAGAAAAGCTGGCATTTTGCATGTTCGAATTAAATTTACCAATATAGACCCAAACAGATAGGTATTAGCGAAATATAATCTATAATTTACAAAGATGTCTTTCAGTAATGCCATGTCTGTTCTGCCTCTAAGCTAAAAGTAGGGTGCTAAAATGATTCCAGTGAATTTAATTACAGGGTTTTCAGTGAAGTATATCTTAGTGCTCACGTCGAACGACACGAACACCAGAGTGTTTGGGGATCTTCTCACAGAGCATTCAGTAGACGGGCGAAACTATCTTTTGCGCTTCGCTCGGTTGCGGCGGTTGTCTGAAGTGTGCTTGGGAGTTGCTTTTTCTGGACATGCATTTCATAATAGGACTCTTGGATTGAGGTACGTAACTATAACTGTTTCTGACTATATTCATTTCGGGCCGATATGCCTCATTTATATACATAGATCTTCGCATAGGCTTAAGTATTTCCGGTTAATATTTGTCATCATCGAATCTGAGGACAAAGTTCTCGCATGATAAGCGTGGTTACCAAGGTACCTAACTTACTTACAAAGTTGTATGCCTGTATATAGTAGTATGGACTTACAGTGTAGAAAGACTTGGGCTGGCCGTAGAAGGACTGCTTCAATCAGTTTTAGCTCCTGTACCTTGAAGCAATCAGTTCATGATAAATTATCATACAAACGCGCACACAACTTCTTGAAGCTGCGGAAGAAGTCGGTAGATGTCTTGCCTTATGTGTCTAAAGAGTATTGTACCTGTTTTACGTATCTGGTTGTTAGCTTCACGTCTCTGGGCGGCGGGCTGGGCGGCGCGGCGGGCGGGTTGTGTGACCGGCGTGCATACGGCCGTTCATTTAACACGCTCGCGCTGGCGCACGCCACGGCTGAGAAGGAACGGGTGCCAGAGAGGATTGCTGCGTTGACCCTAGCGCATGAGATGGGTAATGACATTTTTTATTTCTTTCTTTTTTTTAGCCCTTTACACAAAAAACTGTTACACGTTATTTTATTTACTGCTAGCTGTCCGTCCTCGTTTCGCTTCGGTAAACTCTCCTTTTATCCCGTGGAAAAAGATCGTCTCCTGGGATAAAACGTAGTCTAGATGTACCTACCCCATCACTTATGTAGCAAATATATCCAATATTTTAACCTAGTATCCTACGGGAACAAAACCATTTCTTTGCTTTGGTAATAATTCAGAAGCACATAAAGACATCCACATAGAGTCCACAATTACAGAGACTTTTAATCTACACAAAAGTATACGCATCACTAACGATCCAAACTTCCACCTTTTCCATCCATCGCAGGTCATAGTTTCGGCGCTCATCACGACGACAATTTCCCGAATGCCGAATGCCGCGGGTACCTCATGGGCTCGCAGTCCTCCACCAACGTGGTAGGACACACCTTTGAGTTCTCCATGTGCAGCAAACGACTTATTGCTGCCACACTCAGCAGCATGAGCTACTGCTTGGTTGAAGAAGAACGGTCGTTTTGTGGGAATGGTGAGAATTTCTTGTTCTTCTAAATTTTTAGTGATCATATTGGAGATGGAAGAGGCTCCATTCGTAATTTTTTGAAATGAAGTAAAGCCTCCCCAGCTTTTGGTTTTCCTTCGTCACTGGACTGTGTATACCAGCAATAATTTTGTCGCTGGTTGGAAACTTGTGGAACCCAAAAATAAATTGCAAAACCGAAGCTATTAGCGGAAGACGCAAACTAAAGGTTAAGAGTAAGAGTTAAGAGTATCGCTAGCCATAGACTGATTACTGCAAGGAGTTGGTGCCTGTACTTTGAAGCAGTCAGCGTGCGCTATCTTAAGAACCAACTGCTTTAAACTGCTCGTCTTTTGCGAATGGACGGCTTGCAACTGCTATAGCTGGGCCATTACAAATGTGCAGACTACGTCATCAATAATTTTATCATATCTCTCGTTCACACCTATAGGTATATCGGAACTCTCACTCCCACATTCCAGCGAGAGTTCCGATATACCTATAACTGTGAACGAGAGATATGATAAAATGATTGATGACGTAGTCTGCACGTTTGTAATGGCCCAGCTATAGTAGATGTCAACGTTGACTGCCTGAAGCAGTTTACCTATAGTCAGCCTATATCTTGTGCCTCTTAGGTATTGTAGAAGAAGGCGAGGCTTGTGACTGCGGGTTGCCTTCCCAGTGTAGCCATCGCGACCCGTGCTGCACGCCGCGAGCTGGTGGTGCTGTCGCCTTGGAAGACGGGTTCGTTTCTGACATTAACTGTAGTGTTTCTTAAGCGAGTAAATATGACGCTGTATTTGTTTAGACCCTGAAATGCTAAGGGTTGAATAGTTTGTTTATGTTTGTTGCGGTCTAACAAGGCACATCGGTACATTAATGGACAAGATAAAAACCTTCATGGGGATATTTGGATGAGTACAGGAATCCTATTACAACCTATTACATATTAAATCCTATTACACCACATTTTTAAGGGCTTTTTAGAACATTTGATCATTGGAAGTGCCCGCTTTCAAAAGCACTCTGTAGTTAAATTGAATATCTAAATAGTTCAAAGTTTCCAAGTTTCGTATCTTGGGCATCCATTCACAACCTAAATATGGATTTTGCCAGGGCCTTACATAAAGAAGGGTGTTCAGTGGCGCCAACAGCTGAGTGCCATCCTTCGCAAGGACTCTGCTGCACCGCTATGTGCGAGTTCGCCAACATTACCAGGAGCGGCATTGTAAGTAACTTCAGTTTCAATCATCCAATAAGCGTCCAGTAACGTTAGGCAGAATCGCGCAAGGTCATTCACATAAATCATCCCCTTAATTAAACCTGGCCAAACCGCAGGACTAGGTCATTCACATAAATCATCCCCTTAACTTAACCTGGCCAAACCGCAGGACTAGGTCATTCACGTAAATCATCCCCTTAACTTAAACTGACCAAACCTCAGGACTAGGTCATTCACGTAAATCATCCCCTTAACTTGATCTGGCCAAAACGGAGGACTAGGTCATTTACATAAATCATCCCCTTTAACCTGACCTCACCGCAGGACTGTAGAAGCAGCGAGCAGGAATGCACGTGCAACGGCACCGAACGTTGTCGTTGCGGGCTCGGCGGGCTATGTCTGATGNNCTGCCATGCCGCAGAGTGCGCTAGCCTCGGACTGAGGGAATGTAGCTGTTCGAAGAAAGGACCTGTAAGTAAGACTTCACTAGAGGACTGAACCTCATAAACGTGGATTTGAACCCCTATGAAAGTCACCAGGTTAAGTTTAAACCCCAACCCTGTTCACCCTCGAAATCGTCGTTTCGAACTCCGTTTAAATAACTGTTATAGTTTGTCGTTATCGGTTTCTTGCTATACAATATATTTTGTTACACTAAAATTTATTCATGTCGTTAACATGGCTGTGACGTTCGTAAGTTTTGCTATTACGCATACAAAATTATATACCAGATTTATCACATAACACACGTGATACTTTACACGTGACACGCTACACCTGTATAGTGCCATTATTTAAGCGTTAATTATTTATACAAAGCCGCTTAAAAAATTCTGCCATAAAAAAAAAAAAAATTTTGACCAAAAATCGTTGCTATTGCTT
>LGAG01001072.1:205680-217319 GCA_001278395.1 Lerema accius | reverse complement strand
TTTAAAATTAAAAAAAAAATTGTTGCCAATCCTAAAGTAGAGTTTTGTCGATTCTAATTTAGAATAGATAAAATTGGATTAAATCTATTTTCATCAGATTTTTAACTATGCCACACTAAAACAAAAAATCATTTATACTTAAGTCTGCAAACAAAACTTACCAATACAAATCCATGGTAAACCAGAATTATCTATTCCTTCGCTATTTTCGTCTTTACCATCATCTACTTTGATAATGTCTATGGGGACTATGTCCCATTTATCATGAGTTCTCCTAAACTCTGCCTGGGGATACCTCTTATAAGGGACGTATGGTAAGTCTGTAGGTGGTATCAAAACAAACTCTTTGTAGCCGTCAATAACACAGTAGATATTTTCATACGGGTCCTTGTGCACTGAAAATAGAAAAAGTTTAATAATAAATAATAAAAAGATATGTTCTAGTTGGACCTGGTCTGTAGCGCCTATTAATTATGCAATCTAATTGCGTTGTGTAATACTTGTACAGGAAAAAAGGTAAAATAGTTATATAAATCATGATAGTGTGACAATGGTTGCACTTGAAGCATTCTTAAAAAATAAAAGATTTTAGGGTTTAAAATATTGTAGTTTCCTCACTAGAAGTGATAGCTCTTTCATCTCCCATCCAAAAGTTAACAGCATCGGGACTTTTGTTAAAAGCTTTACTCGCAAATGGCACTTCTAGCATCACATCCTCTAACAACTCACTGAAGTCTTCAGTCAAATTTGAATTCTGTCGTTGGATGTAGGGTATTATATTGTCTCTGAAATTAAATCATTCTTGTGTTAATTATTATTTTGATACAATATTAAACATGATAATAAATTAAAGCTTCAAAATCAGTTATTGGTTAGATTTGTCACATTATTGTTAACACTTTCAATTATTTTTCTTTGATCTCTGCATACCAAGGAAGATTGGTAAGAGAAATGCTGACTTTAAACACATGCCTCAGGTTATGGGTTTATGTATGACTCGGTCATCTTAAGGACAACTTATCCACTAAAAAACCTTTCTTGCCTATGATTTGACCTAAGGTCTTACTGTCTTCATTGGTAGTGATCCCACTGGAAAGGTGGGGCTTCAGTTTAAATTATATAATGATACAGTACTCTCAAATACTCACACATAATTAATACTTACTGCTTAGCTTCTAATGTATCCAGAAACTCCGACATGGTCATATTAACCTCGTAGGGCATCAAAAAGTATTCCACACCACTGTCATTGGTAGTAATACCATCAGCTAAACCATTTGGTGTAAGAGCAACGGTCACCTTTTTGTCTGCATATTTCTCTCTGTAATAATAAAAAAATAAAGATTTAATTATACTCTTATACATAATAATATAACAAAATAAGACAGCTACCAGTTTGTATATTAACAAAAAAAATTGTAAAAACTGTTTTAAAAGATTAATTGAATCATAAATCACTATTTAATTCTTTAAATTGATCAGTTAACTAAATAATCGTAAACTAATTTATTTTTCCTGTACTTAAATGAAATTAGACTATTGTGAAGATTTGTTGATTTTTACCTCAGTGATAAAAAAATTATGTATGATCAGCAATAAAAAAAAAGATACACAACCATTTAAATCAGATATTGGATAAGACTTAAGAATTTGACAATATTAATATAGTGAATATACTTGAGTTACTATCATTATTTGGTGAGAAGTCTTAGTTAAGTTACAGAGCAAGGTTAGTATTACCCACCTAAAAAACTGAGAATTCCATTTGGATACAGCCGGCCATTTCTTACAGCCGCCTCTGATGATAACCGGAATATTCTTTGACACATACTCCCGGTGGAACTCCAGAGGGTCAAGAGACTCCACTTCTGCCAACTCACTGCCAAGATATAAAGCTGTTAAATTAATATTTGTCATGTATCACAAATATCTGAGAAATTATTGAAATTTCTGATCAAAACCAATATTAAGTGCGTATCACACATATTTATAGATATCTTTTGGCAGTAAAATTGACTTTAAAGTTTAAAATTAAGTAGAAACACCAAAAGTAATTAGGACAAAAAAAAAACAGAAAAACAAGTTAGATCTAAGTGATAGGCTTGTTTAATTATGACAAAGTTTGAATTAAACATTGGTTAATTAGGTGAAATATACAGGTAATAATAAGTGTATTAGATATTTACCAGACGATTCTTCATTTAACACTTGGATAGCATCTAAAATGTTATCAGCTAGATAAGACATTTTGTGTAAAGTTTTTTTGTTTATTTTTACAATAATTTACAAGTTTAGTTTATTGTACATACGACTAATTAACTAAGCTTTAAAGAGTAGGTAACATTATTAACATATTTTAAATTTAAATAAGAAATGCAACATCGTCATAACCTAAAATCACAATTAAAAATACACTGTTGACATTGACAACAATATGAAACATTAAAGATGACAGTGACATTTATGTATTTCTTGATAAAAGACGGCGCATTCATAGACTAGAAAATTGTTGTAGAGTGTTATTTAATAATAAAGTAAGAAACTCAAATATTATCTACAAAAAGAAAATGCGAAAAATATTTTTTGTCCAAAAGAAAGTACAAAAATTATATATATTTCATGG
This sequence comes from Lerema accius, assembly GCA_001278395.1. NCBI lineage: Eukaryota > Metazoa > Arthropoda > Insecta > Lepidoptera > Hesperiidae > Lerema > Lerema accius. The sequence continues at coordinate 214,696 of LGAG01001072.1, read as the reverse complement.
GCATCGGTTTCTTCAATATTCCCCTGAGAGGCTGATTAGAGCTATCCGTATGCGAACTTTTTGGTATAGGGGGTGGTTCATACGAAGCAGCGTCCTCAAGGGGCGTTGGCATTTGTCTTGTACGCCAAAACGCTCGAGGCATGAATGTGTAAGAGGCATCAACGGCACTCACTGAAAAATAATCATAATGTTATGTCTTAGATATAAAAAAAAAATAGAAATAATATAAGAAAATCTTGAATAATAATAATTTGTAAGTATCATAAATCTTACTTTTGGGTTTTTGATTGGAGAATTCCGATATACACATAGCACTCTGCACCCTGGGTCCAGGCAGCATGTTTAACTCAAAGAACTCATCAGCGCCTCGTTGCGTTAAACTCAATTTATGTCTTTCATTGAGTTGGCGAAGGCGAACCGCCTTATCGAAGCTTTGGAGAAAGGTTTTTGATGCCTTGTGGATTTGAGCACCATCCAGAACACCTATATAAATCGAATATAAAAAACTTGTTATAAGTAATGTAAGTTCTTAATAATATGCTTTTTCATGATTTAATATTTTATTCACAAGTCATAGTTGTAGACGAAGGCTAGGTAAATAAGGTATTGAAAAACTTCGTAAAATAGGTAAAGAAAAAATATATGTACATACGTAATTGAGCGCATCTTGCAATAATAGTTTCTTTATAGCGATGTTTCCTGGTCATTGGGTTCCCTATAAAATTTAAGTCCACGAGACATAGCAATGTGCATAGGTCATCTGCTGTATCCTGAAAAATGACAGTTTTTAAACATGAGATAAGCTGGTAAAAAACCTAGATAGCTAAGAGTTAAAGGTTTGATTCCCGGCTTATTTGTAATTTTCTTTGGATGTGTTGTTTGTTTAATTTCCCCACTATTTACTTATTCAATAGTTTGATAGTAGTTGTTGAGTTATACAGGAACGCCCTTAGCTCTCAATGAATTTTATATTTATTTTGTAGACATTTTGGGAGTAGTTAATAATAAGAATCTAAGGTCTCAATTTGTACTAAAGCAATTTGTCTTATAAACCTTCCAAGACAATGCTAAAACTTACCTCAACATTTTCCAACATATTTTTCTTGGCTACCAAAACCTCCAATCTTCGTAAAGGTTTCGCCCAAGACATGTCCATTATTTTATTTTCAGATACATCTAAAATTCTTAACGATGCCTGGCAAATTAAACATAAATCATGTAATTTAAGAGTATTTATAAACAAATAACTTAGGAAGTTATTGAATATTTAATTAACTTTCATAAATTAATCAATAATGGAGAAACAGATATTAAAATTACAAGTGGTTTTAAATTTAAGGCTTTTATATTTGTAAATAAATTATTGAAAACTTACCCCAATAGCTATCATTGTCCTTGGATCAAAACATAATGGATCACTATTATCAATATTTTGTTTTTCAATGTGCAACTCTTCCAAGTACTTTAAGGACTCCAAATTCTCGACAACACTTATGCGGTTGTTGCTCAAGTATAATTTTTTAAGCTTTGTTAGTTTATCCAGTCCTTCAATTTTATTAATTCTATTCCATTGCAAATGTAAATGTGTTAGATTATAAAGGAAATCTAAATTTTCTATTTTCCAAATGTAGTTATTATGATAGTAGGCATATACTAAGTGATTTCCGTTCTTAGGCTGAGGCTGAAATGAGATTAACCAATTATTTCGAGGATCAACCCTTAGTGGAACAAGCTACTACCCCCTGAATAGCACCCTTCTAAAGTAATTTCAAATTCTCCTCTGCCATCATTGAAGGGAAATCCGGTCTAAAACCATGTATAATGATTGAAATTGTTAGGCAATTCTGAGGACTTCAAAAGCAGAAATATGTCAAAGAGAAAATAATAATGTTAAACCACGATGTATTTTATAAAATCCTTACTATTTCGGTTAGAGATTTTTCATGCATAAACAAATGAGTCTCTTTCTTCGATTGGTCGTACTTCTGTTTTAATATTTTCCTGGCTTGCTTACGCATTTGTACTTCTTCCTGTTTTAATTCTGCTAATTTAGTAGCTTTTTCCATAAGCTTAACAGCCTTTCTGTCTTTCAACATCTTCAAATTCACCTAAAGACGTAGTTGTAAGCAAAATAATAAAAACTATTGATCAAATATTATTGTCAAATACATTCGAAAAAAGCGCCTTGGGTGATGTAAACAATAAGTACCGTAAACAAAAAGTGCTAGGTATGGTAACCAATAGCCAATATTGTCTATGATTTGTTTTTTCTGTTATATTGGCAGCACTATAAAAATTTACATTATTTTGACAGGTCAGATAATATGTCATGATCAAATGTCAAAGTCATTGGTTGAATTTGGATTTGATTGGTTGTGGACTTGTTACCGTACGGATTGTATAGTTGAAATTTATTGAAAAATACAAATATATCTATCAATTTACATACACGAATCATCAAAAATCATTGAGCAACAATATATGAACATAACGTTTGTGAGATATTTGTTATAACTGTTATTAAATATACATAACCTCAACCGATAACAATGGGTGAACGCTACAATATACACAGCCAGTTAGAACATTTACAAAGCAAATACATTGGTACTGGCCACGCAGACACTACGAAGTATGAATGGCTGACGAACCAACACAGAGATTCATGCTGCAGTTATATGGGGCATCCGGATTTACTGAGCTACTTTGCTATTGTGGAGAATGAATCGAAGGCGCGCGTAAAATTTAATTTGATGGAAAGAATGTTGCAACCCTGTGGACCACCTCCGGAGAAGCCTGAAGACTAGTTATATACTTTTTTAATACTTAAAATAATTCATTACTTATTAAATGACTTGTATTCAATATAGTACCAGCATCATCATCATTGCAACCCATAACTGTCCCACTGCTGGGCTCGGGTCTCCTCTCACAGTGTGAGAGGTACAGGCCATAGTCCACCACACTGGCCTAGTGCAGATACCATTCCTATGCAAATGTTTTTTATGTTATTAAATCAATGAATATTAAAAAGAGAATAGAGTAGACATTCAATTTGAGGTATCTTCAAGTATTATCTACACTAAACATTCTGTATAGAAAAAAGAGGTATAGATTTTAGTATTTAAGATTTTCTTTTGTGTGAGTTATTAAGATGAACTTGGTTTATAAAAATAAAAGTCATGTACTGTACAACATCAAGAGTTTATTAATTTCTTCCACTCCTCTAACTTTGAATTTAATAGCTCTTCCCATATTTTACTTTCCTTATCTGCTACCTTTTTTAATTCAACATTTTTCACAACATTCGAGACGAGGATTTGTTTTATATTCGGCACCATTTTTGTACACTCATTTTCTAATATATCCATAACATTTGTGACACAAGGGATGTCTATGGAGCCAGTTAGCCTTACATTTGCTATTTGTTTGAGGGCATGTAGCATAGACAATGTTATAGTTCCATGATTAGTGTCTTCTCTGTGTGTTCTTAAAGCCAGATTTTCTTCAGCTTCTGTTGGGTCTACGAATATATCATCGCCAATGACTGCGGCTGAGCAAGCTGTGATAATATCATACATGGGAACTACTGCATCAGCTAAAGCGAGGCCTGCTGCATTGATTGCTGCTGCCAAACATGCTCCATCATGCTCCAATATAAACACAAATATGTCAATCTGAAAAGAAATAAGTATATTTAGTTAGTAAAATAGAATTATTATGTACAACTATCGTATGCAAGTTCAATTTATAGTATGTACAATATCAGATATACTTTATTATAGGTCCATAAAAATTTGATGATTTGCTAACATTTTTTTATTACATATTTTGCTAACATTTTTTATTACATTATTATTGTGTCTTTTCTTCCCATCTTTGGCAACTAAAGTATGCAGAGTAGCTATTTTTACTCCAAAATAAATGACCCCTACTGTATGAATATGTGAATGACTTCAAAATGGTACAAAAGATTCAGCTTCATAAAGTTATGCTAAAACCTCCAGAGACTAATACACCAAGACAATTTCACCTGGTAGTTGGGAAACATTTGTCTGCACACAACAGGCTCTAAGGCTTTCTTCAGATTTGCTGACAAGGCCTTCTCTTCATTATCAGGCACATAAGGTCGCCTTTTACGAGGACATGAAAATGGCGCAAACTTTACTTCGACAAATAGTTGTCCAAGTTCACTGAAAGAAGACAAATAAATGTTCAAAATAGACACAAAAAAGACAACAAATATTGAAGACAAAAGGTATTAATAATGTCCAAAATCCGTATTACAGACCAAGTAAATGTTTGGGATAAACAAAGAAAATTGTTACTGTTTGTTTTTGAATTAACAAAAAAATTACCTGAACTCATTTTGGTGGGGTATTTCTCTTGGATCGAAAACTGAACAAACAACTTTCGTTCTATCTAATTCTATGTAAGCAGAACCCTTTGCTTGAGATATCGTTTCTGCTCTTCCAACTAAAAACGAATATTAATTTTAATTAGAACAGGTATTCTATTTAGAATAATAATCACAAACGAAGAAAACACGTACAAAACCTACACAAACTTCGCGCTTCATCCAATGCGCGCCCATCTTTCCGTAATCCGTTATCATTGAAAAGTTCTTTATATTGTTCTTCAATGGACTTCAATTGATTTTTTATATAATTTTTGTAAGATACACTATTATCTGGCCCATTAAATCTTCTATAATCTAAAGGCATTTCTATTCCTAAAAGAAAAATTAAGGTTAGGTTTTAATTCAAAATAATAAAAATGACTGACATGAAAAGCGCGGTATTAACTACAGATAATTCATTCGTAGGCTTATAGGATTAGGATAACAATGTGACAAAACGTAAAAATGTGATAGCTTATCTGTGGTATGGTTTTGACAGTTGTCATATAAACGTGTTCGGAACTGTCATTGGTTTGGTTTGTCAATGTCATATTTCAATAAATGCAGTCGTTTGTGTCAGTAATTTTCTAATTTATTTTATTATACGCTTACGTTTCAAACTAAAATGATAGTTTATTTCATATATTGACAAATACTTTAACTCTAATTGTTTGTAATGTGTTCAATATAGTTAAGTTATTGATAGGCTAACTGTAAAATTCTATGTGTCAAATGTAAGTGCTGGTTAGGAATTGTCTTAGGATTGACCGTGACCATTCACTGGTACCGGTGACGTTTCATGGCCTGTGGATTTAGTCAAATAGCAGTTTACTACCTAATAAAAAATAATTCATACTAACTTCACGGATTGATAAAGTCTGCGTTATCATCTTAAGGAAACAACACGAACAGAATAGATTCATTATGGGAGCATAATCATTAACTATTCAAATTAAAATTCGAAGCCGTGATAACTACTCGGTAATTGATTCCTGATACTATCACTTATAATCAGTTTGAACACCAATGCCACTTGTAATCAATATTTGCTTTGCTTATAATTAGTACATAGTACACTGCTTTTATTTATGCTACTTTTCAGAATACTCTAGCTAATAAATTTTAACTGTTCTTTATTTTAATGATTAGGTATTGTATGTATTTCCTATTGTATTTTTACAACTGGTAGTGACTTTAGATGTAGTGGTCGATATGACTAAAAATAATAATATATCTGTAAAAAATCTAAAGATAATAGAGGCTATCAGTATAGTCAATTAATATGCTTAATGATATCTATAAACTCTAATTATATTTATAAGACATATTTTATGTCTTTCAATATAGTGGTATTCATCCCCTATAATTGTTCAAAAGACCATATCAATACTTAGATGTAAATATCTGATTTGCCTTTTACTTAAAAGTAAAGTCCTTGTCGCTTATTAGTTTTGAATATGGATTTCAGATTGAAAATGCTGCGGTTACGAAGTATTCTGCTGGGAGCGGTGGTGTTTGTGGCAACATGGGTCCTCTCTGCTGCAGATGGCCATGGTCCATCGCCAAATTCATCTTCAATACCTCCAGAAGTAAGTGACTTTAAATTTTTCATTATGTGCCAGTGTGCAACCCTGTGGCATTCTCAAAACCACTTGTACTACAATTATTGGAGAAAAATTAGACCATTAGTGTTTAAACATGTTATACGTAATTTTGCAAAATTTTCTTGCAATTTCATGGTATCCTGTGGAATAAATTACCAGGTATTTGCTGAGACCCCAGCTTTTCAAAGTGAGTTTAGATGGGATTCAATTCCACTTCTCCACTCTGAATTTCTAACATAATTAAATTAATAGACCATCTAATAGTTTAATAGATCACAGATATAGCAATAAAAACAGCAAAAGAAAAGTGCACTTGACAACAAAGTTGTAAGATTATTTTCATGTAAGACTACTTACAATTACATAAAAAAATTACATGTGTAACATTATCATTAATTGATTTGTTAACACCAAGTTTTATAATTTCTTTCTGTGATTAATTTATCACTTGCTTACATGGTAGTAATAACCTTAAATTAGAACATTATTATCTTTGGCCTGTTAAATATTATTAACATCTACTTATGAAGTCTCAGTTTAATGTCCCTTGATATAATTATATTTATTAGCTTTGAAACTACTATCTGTTATATTTATATATGTATAAAATCATGGTTGGTTATTATAGATTTATCCAATTTTATTCGGAATATTTAAATAGAGTTTTTATGAAGACCTTCCCAATTATTTGTGACAAAAGGGCTTTTGTTATAACTGATATCAGTATGGGTTTCAACTGTAAGACTGAAACCTGTTTATTGGGTAATTAAAAACAAAGTTGTTGCTGTCTGCATTATCATATTTAAAGTGGTTCATTTAAAGATATCATTGAATATAAGATCACCTGTATATTATTCAAGTTCAAATAAGGTAAATGAAAAAAAAGATAAAATTACAATTATAAAACATTATAAAAAAAAAACATTGATTTTGCAAAAATTAATTATTTATTCATCAATATTTAATCTTATAGTAATTTGTATTGTTCCAAGAGACAATATCTATCATATCAATGGCTTGATGAAAGACTAAAAAATTATTGTTAGTATTACTTAATATAAATTATACTACTTAAATTATTTATATCCTATTTAAATTATACTTAGCTCAAGTAAGCTAGAGTTGATTGGTGTATTGACAGAGAGACCAGATTGAGTCAGACATTTTAACTTAACATGTACATGACAAATTAGCACTTATTTTTTAATGAAATTTTAACATGTAGATATAGACAGTAACACAGTGTAAAAACCTCATGTGAATGATTTTTGTTGGTTTTAGATTTCATAAAGTGAAGCGGATATTTGTTATAGACACTCCATGTGAAGTAATTGTGATAGGAAACTATTGTTAATTGGTTATCTATTAGCGGTCCAGTCTGGTTTTAGTTTGTCCTCGGAGTTGATTAGATCAGAAGCTGGTTTCCATGGTTGTCCAGTGGGGATTAGTGGAGTTAGTGGCCATATTCTTCTCTAGAAGGTCTATATTCTGTTCCAACCCTCATCTAATGTAATGAGGGAATGACGAAGCTTTTATTTATTCTAAAGTAGGTATCTAATAAGACACAATATTGAAGAATAAGGACTTCGGATATTTTTTTTTATATTTGTATAGTGCCAGCTAAGGTGATAGCAATAGTGAGTAGGTAGGTATGTATGTAGGTAAATGACAACCTACTATAAACATCGGTTACATTTTTTATGGCACGATTGTTCGTGCTAGTGCATAATACTTATAATAGAATACACGTAACTATATGGCGACATTTTATAAGTAATTTTCAAGGTGACTTTGGCTAAAAGGACCTGCTTATACCAATTTACTCCTTTTTCATCGTCACATCTGAATATACATCTTACAATGTAGGTATTATTAGTATGTATTTTTTTTATTTTAATAAAGTATGTCAAAAATAACAATGTAAAGTTTTGCTCCAAGGTATATTAAGTGGTGTTGCCAATCACGTTTATTAAATGCCTTTTCCTGATGCGTTCATGCCATACGAAACCTATTGTATAGTAAAGTGCATAAAAATTACGCCGTTTTTACCCCATATAATATCTTTGCCATGGTTGAAGGTATCATTTAGCGTGAACGTAAACAGAAAATGCATTTGTCTAAAAAGGCTGACCTATTTCAAATTTTTGCATTTTAATATGTGCTTAAGGCTGAACGTACATTTGCAATCCGTGTAAGAAATAGTTGCATACACATCTATTTTGTCACTTAGTTTACTGAACTGTGCTTTTAACCGTTCTTTCATGTCGGTTTGTCCCAAAAATTTGTCATTAAAACAGTACAGGCGATCATCTAGCCGTCTGTACAGACGTTATTAAATGCAACTGAGCACCCTTTTAAATAACATTTGGACCTCTTTAATAGCCGACCAACAAGCAAACTATGAATTATAAATAACAGAAATACTAAAAGAATCACCGATGCGTTGCCAGCCATGAGTCAAGTCAAAACCTAGCCGGTATACGACAAGTAGTTTGTCAACTACTATGAAATCGGATACAAGTTGATCATTGCTACAAATATCAGTCTCAAGTTTGTAATTACCTAGGTATAATAATACCATTATGTTCCACTTGAATAATTATAATTCAATGATTAATAGACTAGAAAAAACGATTTATGAAGCGAATTACTGACAAGGCAAAACAGTAATTGTTGGTAGCGTTTTTGTATAAAACTTTTGGTGGCCATCATTTGTGACATGACCTTGTTCAAATTTGTTTTTATTATCAAAGCATTATTTGTTAGCAATGTCTCTATAATTAGAAAATTTTCTAATGTAATTTATGAATGTGATATTTGTGATTAAAATGCTTTTTAAATGTTTTTTTTACGTTTATAGCATGTACAAGAAAGCCATCTAGTGTTAGGTGGCTACAGCAGCCAAAACTACGAATTAAAAGAGTTAAATTAAAAAAGTATGTGAGCATCTTCAAGGCAAGAGTGAATAGGCTTTTTTTAATGCCCATTCCCACCAAGGACTACATTGCCAATA
>LGAG01001072.1:184160-198553 GCA_001278395.1 Lerema accius | reverse complement strand
GGGGGGGGGTTATAAATAATCAAAATTCCTTTATTTCTTAAATATTAATGAAGTATCATCAGCAAACAGTGTGACCGCGTGGTTCTTCACATAATATGGTAAATCATTCACGTATACTAAAAAAAGAAAAGGACCCAAAATCGACCCTTGCGGTACACCCATTACAGACGGTGACCCTGATGATTTAGCATCATTTATACTAACTGTTTGTATTCTATTGCCTAAGACTCTACTAAGCTGAGTTTTAATCACTCTTCCTGGCGTTGTTGTGGATCATTTGCATGATGATTCACTTTGGGCTGTTGATATACATACATATTTAATTAATTTGTTTACTTACGTCACAGACATACACCATGGATAAACTATAGTTCATCATAGATTCAAGTAATATTTTATTATCCATTGAAATAACGGTTTTGTAACGGAAATAGGCGATTTTGATCGGTTGCTGAAACAATGGTTTTATTAATTGGCCACGGATGACTGGTTATTCGGTTTCGGTTACGGATATCGGGATATTTTGTAAGAAGCGGTAATATTGATTGTGATTTAACGGTAATTAATCTAATTTCATAATGTATAGCGGTGATATAATACCTACTGCTACATCTTTATTGTTATAAAATTTTACGCAGGTCCAAAAAAAAAATTTTTTTTTTGCAGTCGATTCGTTGTTTGTATACTATTGATTAGGTACTTGATTGTGATACATAGATTGAGCATAGGGTATTCCTCATAAGCATGGCCAATGCAGACTATCTAGTTCTAGGTAATAAAAAAATTAAGAAGAGAATATGGCGCGTTATGTACCTACTGATTTATCAGGTTCCTTGACCAGGGATTTATTTATATTGCCAGGGGAGAGCGGGGTTGAAAGGACTAGAGGTAAGTCTTTTTTTAATATTCGTGTCGAGACAACTTCCCCCTGGCTCTTTCAGTCCCTGCTCGCCCGCTAGTATGAATTCCGAACGTACATGGTATTCAGAATCAGAATTCCATAAATAAAGCTTAAATAAGCTTAATAAGGGATCGTTTAAGAATTTCGTAACACATTTTTTGAAGATTTTTGACCCCCATGTAACGCGCCGTAACGTTTTTCTATATCCCCACCTCCCCCTCGGTGAAAGTTACGTAACACAATAGACCATTTTTATCTAAAAAAATTGTCATTTTGCCAAGTTAGCTAGTTTTTTTTAACAAAAAGAAATGTAACGTAACTCGATGTTCAAAATTCCCTTCGCCCCTATGTAGCGCATCATAACATTTTACAAGACCCCCTCCCCCAAATTGCGTTATTTAATACTTGAACGGCCCCTAAGGCCTAAACTATGTCCTTGTAGACTGGTTTAATTAATTTAATAACGATAGGTAACCGTGTCCTCATTTCATATCCGTTGCCAAATATCTTTATATTTGTACGTTTTTATTTTAGACTACAAGGTTAAGACGTAGTGAGTGCGAATCTTAATAATGAATTCATCGTTTCCTGACTTATTTGAATATGTATTAATATGTTTTGTTTTCACGTTAATAACTTTAGCGTCAAACTTCGAAGTTTAGTCCGAATTTGGCGCGAGAATGGAATTTTAATTTCTTTGTTTATCGTGCAAATAGGGGACTATTCTATATCTGTTCATTGATATAGAAGTATTATGAATACTTTTTAGGAGAATGTATTTTTGTTACAAAGTATTTCTTTTATTTTTTTATAGGGACATCAAGTCTGCATGATTTCATTATTTCACGAATTAAAAAAATTAACAAACTTTTTCTACATACACTCTCACGTCCTTAGAAATTGTTAAAAAAAATAGTTGCTCCCTCCAGTGATCTTGTTTACAAGTTAGGCGATGTTACAAATTAAATTGCGAAACTTTATTTACAAAATTTACATAACATGCAGTGTTTATAATTGGACGCCGGGTACATTACGACAGGAAAAAATTGCTAAATCGATGTTACAACTCTTATTTATATGCAACGAGTTGACAGACTTAGGTGAGACCTAGTCCTACCTAAACTATCTACCACCTAGAGCCTTCAAATGTACTCACTTTCAATGTATTCGTTGAGTTTTCCTCTAAAACAAGCAACATGCTTACTAAAACTATGTAGTCGAGTCGCGTAACGCATAGCGTATGGTCGCGCATCGCAACCGACTGATAATACGCGCTCCATATAAAACATTATCAGATATTCGTTTGATATGTTTATCAGTTTTTAAAACTCCGTCGCAATGTTCAGTGTCCCGCAGTTGCAGTGTGAGCGTCGATTTTGGCGCGCTATTTTTTAAATGTGTTCCTTTTTTTCTTTTTAACGCTCGTGCTCGGCGTTTGTATTTCTTATGTGCCAGTAACTTTTGTTCTTAAAAATGAATTTCACGGATTTAACGACGTTCCTACCTACCAGTACTATGTTGCCGGAGGATGAGTTTACGACCTTTTTTCCAACGACCACAATTATGCCGACCACGGACGTCACATCGGCTCCGGACGTCAGGTCCTGGCTGACAGATCTCATCATGAAGGTTTGTTTATAAAATACATACGAATTCGCTATTATTAATGAAACGCCAGTGTTACTATAAACGGTTTATTGTTATGATAATAAAATCATTCAAGTCTCTCTGTGTTAAGGTTATCGTTAATATATGAATGCATTAACGTGTTCAACATTTATGAATCATTTATTTTAAAATGTACAATGCTACATAACGTACACAATTAAAAAAATACAAAACGATTATAAAACTGGCTATGACTTATAGTTTGTGTTATGTAATGTATGATTTACAAATTATAACTTCGGATTTATAAACAAAGACGGACTATTTATCTTTATGGTTAAAATGAAAAACTGTAAGCTTACTAAGTACTTCGCAGATTTTCCTGTAGATTTTACTGATAGATGGATACCTATCAGTCCTATAGTCCTACTCAAAGTTTGTTACGATGTAAATTGGCAGGGGTTGGTGACACTGTCAGCTCGTTTGCTATTCTGGTTAATAAAAACATTAAAATTTACATAAAAGTAAAGATCCGAAGGAAACGAATAGTTTATGATGAATAAATTGAACATTGCGATAGTTACAAACAAAATAAAAAGGAAAAAGAAAAAAAAACAATAAACTAAGGTAACGAAACGAGATAAAAGGATGTTAGAAAACTCGGTTTTTTTTTTCTTTTTAGTTCTAGAAAAGACAAGGAAATATGACTCCCAGTATAACATTTAGATTGGATACACAATTAAACAGATAAACAGTGGAATAATTATGGTACAAATTACCATAATCAAGTCCATTGCTTGTGTTAATTTTCGTCAATGACCCGAATACGTCATGATCTGTGTGACGCAAAATGGAGACAAAAATACTTTACTTTACACTCTGTAATAGTATTGGTTATAGTCCAAAATGTAATTTGTATATGTTTAAAAGTGAAATGTTCCATAAGGAGCAACGAAATGATTACAGATCTTATAAAATAATAAGGATTAAACAACCGCAAAATGATTTATGGTACGATACTTATAGTTTAAAAGGGTCCTGGGTTCAATTTCAAAAGCAGAAATTTGAATGATGAGTTTTAGTTTCTGTTTTCAGTTTACGTGTGTGTGTAAAAATATTTATATGTTGTCGCTAGCATCGATGACACATGGAATCTTAGTGTAGGAGTGTGTAGTTTAATTAATATACAAAAATGGCTGTCATTGTGTTTGTAGGTGAACTCTTCCGAAACGGCTTGACAAATTTTAATAAAGTTTTTTTTTAATTATTTTACAAAACTTTTTTATGTATATTTGGTAGATGCGAGAATAGGTCAAAGACAATTTTTTGTACCATCAAGTTATAAGATCCTAAACAAATGTACAGCAAAACAACTTTTGCCAAGTCAGCTAGTGTTTATATAAAAAAATAATTATAAGTTGCCGGTATGCCAATGTTTTCTGATAATAATAGAGTGAACAAAAAATGTTCGTCTGGTTGTAAAAATAGCTATTGTATTTTAATTTAACATCTCACTCGTATGAATGAATGAACGTACCTACTCGTATTGTTACATTCATTGAACGATTTCGCAATCATTCAATTAGATTTTCACTCAACAGACGTCTGATTAATATGTGGGTAGAAAGTATCATGTGACATTTTTATAATGACATCTGACATATAATTGCATTTTATTAAATTATCTCATTAATAATGTCATTAATTAATGGAAAAAACATCTTTTAAAAAATTTTAATTAAATCAAAGCAATTAATTTGATATGTGTATTATTTTATTAAATTATATAAAAACTTATGTTGGGTGACTTATAGTTTAAAGCGTAATTATATAGTCGAATTTTAAGGTTTTGAATTTTTGTGAATATTTCAATTCGCCCACGCATGTTTCTTAATAATTTTAATCTCAAGATTATTTTAAGTAACAATAAATTCGCGAGAATTTTTCCACAATAGTTTTAAAAAAATGGTCTAAATAGATAAGTGTATAACATTTAACTAATTGATGACAATCTCTTATTTTCACAATGTTGACCGTATATAGAAATTCATAGGCTTGTTTATGATTGCCGGATTTTTAATCTGTTCATTTAAGCACTGCCTATTGTCCTACAATCTATTTCGCCATTTACTAAAGATTTGGACTAAAAGACGAAACTCATTTATTCTTACGTCTCCCTTAAACACTTAAACAAAATTAGAGTTTGAAAGAGGAGCAACATATAATAGAATCTGCAATTTCACTTACGATCTATATTGTATGTGAGTCATGAGTTGAAGGTATATTTTAACGTGTTACGTTTGCAGTTTTAGACAACTAGGGAGTTTCCCGTTTCCTTCTCATACACCTACGTGTGATTATCTCATAAGCATTATGCTTGATGTGTTTTGTATGATAAAGCAGCTATACACTGAATAAATAATAATTTTCAGCAGTACCAAAATGTTGGGTTCCCTAATATTTTATTTTTATTTTAGAAAAAATAAATGTGTTAACCTTATTTTTATTTTTTTAGAGCACGCAAAGTTCGAATCCATTATTGAAGTAGAAACAGCTGACCGAGTCATGTTTCGTGACGCTACCAAAAAGAGGTCACTTATGACAAGCAGTATCATATTATTAATAGTACTTTCCCAAAAAAAAAGTCAATTATAAATAAATATAGTTTCGCTGTATGGCTTTAAAATGGCAATAGATCAAAGGTTTAGGTTGCCGGAGCTTTTAGAATCACTATGTAGTTAATAGTAGAAGAAACAAAAATCTGAATGCTAAATAAAAATGTTGGAGCAAAATGATATAGCCTATATCAATTCCACAATGAATATATACCCAATGGCACCTGACATATTGCAATCCGTCAAACCGTTAGGACTGTAGAGCGTATTAAAGAAATGGACATACATACATTCGAAAAACATAACCCTCTTAACGCAATCGGGTACTTAGTATTATAGCACACTATTATACTTGTTGTTACATCTTTCATTGGCATCCGTATCTTTAAACGGATAACAGTAAGGTTTATCTTTTCAGTTAGACAAATCGAGTAGTTAAAGTTTACAGTTAGTTCCGGGACTCCAGTCACATGCTTGGTTTAAAAATTTCACGGTTGAACGCCACCATGACGACATTGAATGTTCATTGTATTAAAAATAACATAAGTGAAAGCCAGTAGGTACTCTAATTGAAATGGCTGCTGACTAAGTTGTGACATTGCATTTTATCATACTTTAAATTATGCGGTTAAATAACCGAATTTACTTGTATATTGCCGCCCTATTTCGGTAACACTCGGTTCTAGCATTTTGTATATTTTAATGGATGAATGGAGCTTTTGAAGCTGTTATTGGATTCGTCTTCATTGCAAAAATGTCGGAGGTTGTACATTTTTCTCGTGAATTCGTCTTTAAATTTACCATACGAGGGCAATCCTAAAAACATAATGATAAAGAAATCGGGGGATACACCTTGGTGTTTTAGTTTCGAATCTATCGTCTACATCCAAAATGTTTGTTCTTGATGTTGTAGTTTTGAATCTATCGTCAAATCCAAAGTGTTTGCAGCTCCAACTGTCAAAAACTTTTTTTGCAGTTTGGTTATTGTTTTTCTGTTTTGGAACTATTTATTGAAACACCTGTAGATAGCTCCGTTTCATTTGATTGTACAAAGTAGTGGTATAATCAAGGTTGTGTTTTTTTCCAATCGTAATAATATCTTTTTCCTTGCTTTTTTCTGGGTCTAACCTAATCCTTCCATCTTAATGATTGTCTATCAGCAGTACGTCAGCGGTGGACTGTCAACAGTTCAATTGCGTCTTTCGTGCAAAGTTTTTGTACGTTTTTTTGTACTTATTTATTCGCCAAATATGAATTTACATTATCAAGGCCATACAATGTAAATAAATACAAGTTAAAGCTGTTACGTGATCATTTTATCTTCAAGTATCTTCTGGTCTATGTCCTAGATGTTTAAGGTTGTCAGATTTAAGGTATAGGGTTTTGCTAGATTCTGATTTGTTATTCATCCATGTTATCAAAAGTTCAAGCATCATAATACGCAATGAAAACATCTGATGGCCTTCGGACAAACTGTGGATGTTCCCACAATTCTGCTTATGGAAACAGATCCCTTTTAAAGTATGATAAGTAAATGATTGGTAAAAATCTTTACTGACGATAGTGTTTCTTTTCTGGAAATCTCTAATATCATAGATGAATGAAAATCATTCATGACTCCTTTCATATCAAAAATTGTAATCTTGATAGTGTTTTGTTTCTAAGTTAAAAATAATAGCAACATGCACAAATTCCAATGTACCTACTGTGACCCTAAATGATCAGAACATGTATGGTAATATGCGTTTGATAGGGCGTTTAAATATTATTAGCAACTTCTAAAACTTGTTAAGAACTCCAGCTCTGCAAAAGGTACAAGGTCTTGTCATATGAAGAGTGAAACAATGTGTGGTCGCTCGTCTGTAACCGGCACCCGACTAAATTTTTTTTTGGCATGGTGGTCATGACGAAGAACTGCACAAACCATAATCACTCAATGCCAGACGGAAAACCCTATTGATAACCACTTGACGTTGACGTCTTCCAGCCAAATATCTTTAATCCATACTTATGACGTAACGAGTTATGGTCCAATTTCGATCAGGGCGGGTCCTCTAGTTTAACTTACTACTATGTAATCTCGGCAAAGTAATAAGAGTGAAACGTAATGTCAGTATAAGGTGTGTCGGCTAAACCATTAACCATACCAGTTGAACTATACGTAACACCTACTCGTAAGTCATAAATTCATCTGATTTTTTAGTTTAGGCTTACTACTTTCTTCGTGTCTTTAAAAAAAATTAAATATTCTTTTGTTACAATTTTGACAATATGTATAGCTTCATGATTATAATTTATAACCATTCATTTCATAACTGTTCAGTGGGATTTGCCTTCGATTCCTAGCCAAGTAGAAATTTGAATGGTGAAATAAAATTCCTGTTCTCGGTCTAGGTGTGTTCTAGTGTTTCTGTATTATCCATGGCACCCACGACACAGGGAATCTTACTGAAGAGCTATGACTTTGTAGGGGTTATTTATTAATTATTATGGCAATAAAAAATCATCCCACAGCTGAATTTAATTAGACTTCGAATACTTTTGAGAACATTATTACTTTCGTTATCAAACCACCTAGGCGCATCACTTAATTAAAGAATCTAAACTCTAAGGCCTGGAGATAAAGATGGTTTTGGAGAAACTATTGAATAGGGTCATGTCTTAAGTTGGCTGTACTTGGTACTTGCCCATTATGTTGATGACATTGTCAATGACATGACGTCATCGAATTTAATTGCCTGCAGTAACACATGGTTACAAATCACTGGTGGTATTTGATGGCATTGCATATTAGTTAGTGTATTCACCTTTGATATATAGGATGTTCGGTGTCTTTATTCTGTGACCTATAGAATCAAATGTATCTCCTACTCAGTGTTATTTAGGTGTTCCATAGATTGATACGTCCTTGGTAAAAACGATTTTTTTTCCGCGTATTGTATGCATCTTTATCGTCTCATTCGTACACAACAAAACTTTCTTCACGAAGAGCGCAGAGTTTAGAAATCCCACGTAACCCGTAACCTAGAGGTTTGGAAATCTTTTTAAAGATTTCCCTCTCAAGATCAAAAAAAAGTTACACAAGTCCATTATATGGCATGGGAGAGCTCTAAGAAAGGATTTTTGAACATTTATCCCCTTGGGATAAAATAGTAATCGACATAGCAAAACGTGGACACTGATTTAGTTACCTAATATTAGGTATTATTAACTCGCCTCCAATTTATTAATTTGTACTCCGCCCACGATAGTACGTCATTCATGGGCTATATGAATTACTATCAAGATTTGCGGATGACGCAGTTTGGACAACATCATGGTTCGCGTATGGTTGATGAAAATAACGTATAGATGGAAAATTAAAATTTACTTAATAAGCTAGGAAATTTTCGAATGGAATAACTATTGCTACACTCAATTATGGTTCAAGGGTGACTCCAGTAACTTAACTATACTAAATGTAACTTAAATTTTAGTTTAGTTACATAAACTCTAGTATTGAAATCTCTTACTAAAGTTAACACGTTTAATAATAAGAATTACGTTAATAAACACATTACTTGTAGCAGGTAAAGGAATCAAAAAGGCGCATGATATCCTGCTTTTAGGACCAAAGAATAGAATAGTAATCAATCTCACTAATAGTAAACCAAAAAGTTTTGAAGGTGAAATTAGTTACACAGGTAGCCACAAACCTATTGTACGCACTTTTACAACCTACATATTTCGTAGGCTTAGAGGTCACTATGTTATGGGCTTTCATCGATCCATTGCCTTCAAGGCACCTTGCGGTGAAACTTTACCATGTTGTAATCAGTGGTAAAAAACTGTTTTGTGCTACTGATGGTACTTTATTAAAAAAAAAAACAATATCGCAGATACGTAACCTTTGAAGAGTCAAACAAAATCATCAAAGGATGATTGAATGATAAATAACAAATTTAAATAAAATGAAGATTTTGAATTAAAATTCGAATTTAGTGACGTTATCACTTAATCAGTGTCTACTGTTCTCACGAAGTTTACCTAGAATGTACTTTAGTTCTTCAAATCTAGATCACTAAATCAGTTAAGTATCACATTTTAGGTCACAGATACAATCATATCTGATAACGTAGATTCATACGTTATACGAGTACATAGTGTTATGATAAGGCATTTTTCTAATTGAGGGAAAGATACTGTAATAAAAGCTGTAGTTTGAATTAATTATTGTTTCATTGAGCAAGTGGCAGGTTGATAAAACTAAAAAAATATAATATCTTAGTTGAATTAGGTAGCTCTGTCTGTTATTGGTTGTGATAACATAAATAATAAACTCAGTTAATTCGAGCACATTTTGTTGCTTCCCCTCCCAGTTGCAACTATTTCGCAGATAAATAATCAAAAATACTTTCTCAGTGCTTCTCCGTTGAAAGATTTTTAGTTGTAAGCCCAATGGTTGAGATTGTGTGTTATTTTTCAGTTAGTATCTATTATTATTATTAGGGACTTGGGGTACAAGCATTTCTAACAGCAGCGTTTGACGTATTTGCATCCGAATGTTGATTTTACAGCTTTCTGCGTATAGCAACAGCGCAAACGCCGAAGTTAAAAGAAGCATCTCACCCAAGCCCTAAGTTAGTCATAAACTTTACGACTATGATACTACATGTTACGCAACGTCTCACTAAATCTTTCTTAAAGCAAATATTACAATCATCACTATCTTTAAGTTCATCCTCTTTAAATTCCTCAGTAGTTTATAGTATCATTGCTATCGCGTGCTATCGCTCGTATGTATATAGAAAAATACTTTTCTTAAGTATTTTTGTGTACACAGAATGTATTCTTACATGAAAAACACAGTTTTCATTAATTTTGTTTACATGCGTCTTAAATGTAAAATTAACGCCGAGAAAGTTTTCTGTAACTTGACAATATTTTTATACCCGAAATACTTCTTAGGTGTTATCGAAAATAATTAAGTTTTCATTATTTTTAAAACGATCCCAAAATTCAAACCTTCACGTATAACATTTATTCAAAATCTGTGCTACAACCTCTTATTATTGCAGTAAAACGTGCTTTTGGACAATGTAAGCCGCACTTCACGTACTTATTATTATTATGCTTTAGCCTTCGTGTCTGGGTACCTGTGTTTCATTTCAACTGTGTAAACTATATTGTCCGTTTATAAAGAAATGACCCTGTACGATTATTTACTTAGTTTGTTTCTGCGCAGTATTCTATTTACTTTTTTCGCTAATTTTAACTCACTAGCTGTATATACTATACTGATGCTTCGAGTGATTTAACAAAATCAGAGAATAATGTTTTTGTTGATACTCGTATTACATACATCTTCATTATGTTTTTGTATGAAACGTGTCGATTAATTAAATATTATAGCTTAATTTTCTTTTTTCTGCTTTAATGAAAAGTTCGATAATAACAAAACAATATGATTGTCGTGGGTTAGAATGGTTTTTTGAAGCTTGGGTTTGATTTTAGATTCATGAATCATCATGCAGGTTCTCTTAGGATTGCCGAGTCAGAATTAATTGATCAAAATTCTTTGATTACGTACATAAATACGTTCAAAATAATTTTAATTGATTAATGATAAAACGTTACTACGAACGATAATGATCTTTAATTAGATTAGACAGAATACGTTGGCAATTTTCGCGAGTAAATTTAATCTCAATTTTTTTTCCCAAAATCAAAGATCCGGGTAGGATTTTTATAAAGGAAATACGTCTTTTGCACATCGATGATTTCACGGTCGAGTGTATAAATAGATCAAATAGAGAGTCGGTCGTTAGGAAGCATGCGATTTTCCAGACTTCAATGCCATTGACGTATCTCGCCAAAAATAACACTCACTGATACCAATCAACTTGTTATGGTTTCCATGTGAAGTTGATTAGGCATATTGTTTGTATTTCTTTTTTGGTTAAAAGATTTATCGTTTTATTTCTGAAATCTCTTTGAATTCAAAATTCTGTGGGTGGATTTATATTTCACTTTAGAGGAGTTATTAGCACGTCTAAACTCATGTTTCTATAGACATACTCTGTAATCTGTAGATTTTGTACAGTCATCTATAGTAAATTTACTCATTTATTTTTTACGTAAATACGTCTTTCAATTTGCCCCCATTCGGGGGTAATCTTAAAATACTAATCGAACAAAATCGAGGGATACAGTTTGACGTTGTAGTTTCGAATCTATCGTCTACATCCAAAATTAAATTATACCACTGGATAGCTAAAGGATCAAAAGAATTAATTACGTTGGAGGGGGTGAAAAGAACCATTTTGATGTTATGGCGTAAATACATAAATATATTTTATTTAAAAAAAAATTACCTGTAACATAAACTTCTTCAAGTACAACACACATCTGTGTCCATGGCACAGCAATACCCAATTTTTTATACCGATTGTCTAAAACAGATAATGAAATTGCATTTTTATCGTGATAAAGGAAGATATACATTTTGACAATTGAAAGATACTCGAGTACGTGCGGATAGGTTATTGACAAGCACTTCAGTTTACGTGCGTAACCTTAAGGAACTTGAAGCAGATAAGCTTTAATCTTGTCTACAATTACTGTTTGATTTCATAAAGTTTTTTGCCTTGCAATGATCACCGGAAAATGTTTTATGACAACTAATTCAATAAGTAATTTTCTATAATAAGCTTTCCATGTTATATCATTTTGTTTTGGGGTATGCTTTTAGTTATATTTATAACACTAAATTGTTTTCATTTTGTTTTTCAGTTCAACAATTTTGACATTGAATGATACAACTACTTTAAAAGTATTTAATTTTAATTGGATAGGTAATATAAACACCCGCAATAAACGATTTTATACATAATGTAATTAACTAGACAATCATCAAAGATTAAGATACCAACCTTACTTCCTCTTTTATTTAACTACTGTGTCTGCTCAAATATTTATTTCATTACAGTACTGTTTTAAAACTTATTACCAGCCATGATACCTTAATTTAATACTTGTAAATAAATGCCGTTTACAACTAGGACTTAAGATGTGTTAAATTTAATTACGGTATTTCATAATTATAATGATCGTTAGAATTATATAGCCATGTTATATTTCAAACTTTACACAAAATAATGTATTTTATTTGTGGTTAAATAAATAGGAATAATTTTGTATATTGACTATATTTTTTCACTTGTATTCTTTGGGTACCACAAGGCGTTTTGTGGACCTCTGGTTTTTAATATCAGGGTAACTGATTACAAAGTTATGATAATAGTACGATTAGGCTCTGTCACACAATCTTAATTAAATATCGTTTCACTCGATAAACATAACAAAAACAATGATCAACTGACAAAAGTTACTATTCGGCCGGAACTATCACAGCGTGCAAAATTTTTGCGCATACATGATAAGCCTATATAAGTATTGTTGACATTGAAGTATTACGATAGCGGTTTTTACTGCTGTGTCTGGATTTGTCTGTTATGAAGTGTAAATTTTTTTAAGCATCAAATCGCAATGTATAAATAGCAGTTTTCGACCCAAGTACTTGTCTGTAAAATTTATTTTAGTCTTTAGAACCACAGTCAGTATGAGTAAAATGTGTTTAAAACATGTGATTTCTTTTGTACAAAAACCACGGATGACGGATTACAGCGATTAGTAATTTCCTTGTTTAGGAATCGAATGAATTTAGCGTGACGGTGTGATTAAATGCATTGTTTTTTTAGTAACAAAGTGATGAAATGTAAAATGTCCTACAGTTTTTTTTACCGATTAGAGTGAGTACATATAATACACCAAATGTTTAGCAAAATGATTTTATTTTAATCATTTTTTAATTTTGATTTATCTTAAAATTTTATCTTAAGACAAAATGATGGTTCGTACAGTACGTTGGTACAGTTTTTTTCATCGCTAATAGAATTGTAAGCCTACCGGATACTGCCTATGCTTTTTTATTTCAACCATTCTTAGCTTCCATCTACAAAACGAAGCCATCCTTTCCGGTTTTTGTGGCTTCTAAAAATATAATACTTTTTTTTACTATTTGAGTAGATGCTTAAGTTGTTAATTTAAGATAACATGTTTGTTTTTTTTAACTGTGACATAGTAGTCTTGTTTTTCGTTGACGCCCGTGACCACTTTAAAAAACTATATTGTCATCATTCCAAAATAGATTATTGCCTAATCCTTAGCTAATCGCAGTAATTGCAAGTCATTTTACCTTCGTAAATACTATTCAAAACGTTACTATTAGGTATTCCCATGTATGACTATTTACTCTTTATTTCTAATGCTTAAAAAGACATACCAATTGAAATAAATTATCATAATACGAACATTGGCATTTTTCCCATAATTTTTCGCTGCTTCCCCGTATCCCCCAAGTAAACAGAAGATTGAAATGCCATTTTCTTTTGGCCTTGATATGTCCAAAGGAAATTGCAAATCATTAATTTCAGCTCACGCGAGCCATACTGAATTGACCGTCATGAGGTTTATTTTATTTGTTTAAAATACTGAGGTCATACCTTCCTGAAATCTAAGGTTTCCTTGATATCCTTCACGGTTCAATAACACTTAAATAAAAATTTGGTATTTACCAAACCTTATTCTACTTCTGTTATTGCGTTCATCTCAATATTTTGCCTGAGTATTTGATCAACTGTTAAAAGGATATTACTAGACCATATCGATGTGGTGTGATGTCACGTCAATGTTTATGATCCTTTGTGTACTTACAATGAATGCAACGGTACACTACAATGAGGTTAGGAGCGTGTAATCAATATTATTAACAATAGAGAACAAATGTTGGCTGCCTTTTGTATTTTTTTATATAGTTTAATGACATTGTCGAATGTTATGGTTTATCAAGAGGCTGGTTATGACTCAGAACGAAATTTATTAACATATTTATTTGTTATTGAATGTTTGCAATGACCTTATATTTGTATTAATATGTTTACCTATTAGGGTCATAAGCACTACATACAAATCGCCGGCCTATCGACTATAAACGCCTTGCAATCCGTCAATCAAAATTTTGAACACACCAACCGACAATTTTGGAGTTAAATGAGTTATTAACGTCAATATGTTTTTCTTTTCAGCGCGCCGCGGTCCACGGCAGCTTCTGGCAGGGCTTCGTCGCTTCAATCTCAGTGGTGATCGTCTCAGAGCTCGGTGATAAAACGTTCTTCATCGCCGCCATAATGGCGATGAAGCATCCTAGGGTTATTGTCTTTGCCGGCGCC
>LGAG01001072.1:167845-184082 GCA_001278395.1 Lerema accius | reverse complement strand
GGCTTTTTCATACATCATATCATAGCGTAATTTTATTTATATGTTATGATCAATCGTATTATCACCTTGTTATCACTTCATTGTATTTTAAATACAAATTGTACTTCATACCTAATTGTTATTGTTATTAATATCATGACATTTTAGACAGTTTTAAGGATTCATATACCAATATACATTAATAACAAAGATATTTTTTTACATCGTTTGAATATTATTGTATAATTTAACACTACACATTCATTCATTTTCCAGGCAATTTCTTATAGCATATATATACTATTGTTATACATAAAAATAAAAACACACGCACACTTAAGATTTTAATCGACAATAAACCGAAGCCAATTAGCACTCTCTTATTTTTATTACATGAAATAAAAAAGATAATTTATTTTTGAAAGCATCATAATGATAGCTAGATATATGTCTGAGAGCTCATTAGTATATCATTATATAACCATACTGCATTATTATGTAATTATATGATTTGTAAATATGATAATTATGTACTTAGATAATATATAGAGATTTACTGTATTATGTATTTGTTATCTATTTCAGATAGTTTTAGAAAACAGTTATTTTTAGATGTAACACTATCATTATTTACCTGGTATTAGATACTTTCATTAAATGTCGTTATTTATTTATTATTTTTGTTATTTATTTATTTATTTGCACTAAATAATACATGACATGTTTTAAGATATACGTATAAATTATGTCCATCATAGTCTTATCTTATTTTATCATATATTTTTCTTATATTATTATTTTCCCATCACTCCACCCCGTTCCACACTATATTAATAATTATATTCAGATATATATTTCCACATTAATGGACATAAATTATAGTCCTTTTATCGTCCTAAAAGATTTACTTCAAAAACGATATAAAGTTACAGCGCTTTGTATGTTCTGTTGCACCTTTCATTTTGACCATGCAACTACGCCCATACCAATGTTCAATGTTTCGTTTACAGTGAATTTGTTATTTGTAGCATGTTACCATAGTGCTTTTGAAGATGTTAAAATAAATCCCGTAAAATCGTGTCGAAGGTTTACACAATCCTACCATTATGATGCCATGCAATCTCATTGTTTAGTAGAAATAGATCCATACCCATTAAAATTGTAATTTAGTGATGTCATTGTCAAACAGAGAGTGAACCGAAAGGGTGGCGAAGTAATTATGATCGCTTGAACCTCGTCATATAGTGAAGCGAAATTGAACCGTTTTTCTATATGACTAGATTCAAACGATGCTATACATTACAAAACGAACGATTTGCCACGCCACTTAGCTGTTTTTGACAGGGGCTTAAGTACGTATCAGTACGGAGTATCAGATGTTAGCTAAAATAGAAGTACGTAGCACTATGTAACTATAACTAACTTAGCAAAAAAGGCATCTCAAAACGATGACTAATAATTCCGCAGGAAGAAAAAGAAGAGACGTTAGACATGCTAGAGCAGGGTCAAGCGGAGAATAGGAGGAAGAAGAGGAACGCGATTATCAAAGTTCTTCTCCAAGCGGCGTCGTTGACGTTCCTCGCGGAATGGGGCGACCGGTCGCAGCTAGCGACTGTAGTATTGGCGACGAGGGAAAACGCATTCGGTGTGGTAGTGGGCGGGTCGTTAGGACACGCCTTGTGTACCGGCCTTGCGGTCATTGGAGGCAGAATGGTCGCCCAGAAGATATCTGTGAGGACTGGTATGTATTTTTGTTGTATTTTGCTGTATTTTTTTGGTGGTTAACAACTTTTTTTATTGTTAAGCGATTGTTTCAAAAGGATAGTGATGTTTTTTGAGCGTCGTTTCTTTGGCACGTTGAATAGCCCAAATAGCTTGACGGATTACACAAGATGTGTAATTGGAAACTTCCCTATTGTAGAAGTGACAAGGGCTTTATTTTTTTTAATATAAAAAAATATTAAAGTGTTTCTATAACCAAGCATTGCACTCATACTCTAACCTTGATTTAGAATATCTTCCATTAGCTAACGCTGACTTATAATTTTTTTTTTTATTTAAGTATGCTAATTCTGATTCTAAGAAAAGTCACAATTAGCAACAGTTAATATTTTAGCATTCTTATTCTTTTAATACAAGTCACTTTGTATTTTTCATGCCACTGAAAGCAATTTGTCTCAAGCGGTCTTGAAGAAATGACAGCCAAAACGAATATTGTTAATTGTTTTAGATATGTATGTATGTTCCAGTTAATTTCTCAACATAATAAACTGATTTCAAAACCCACTATTGCGTAGGATTTAAGAAATAATCTGATAGATTATAAATGTCCCTGTAATGTTTGTTTATGATTTTACTAACTTATACTTTATGACCAATGGAAATTAGGTGACTTTTTTATTGTATTTCTAGGCATAACGCAGGTAAAATTATATCAGTTTAATTCCTCTGTATACCTTTTAGACATCTTTTCTGCTTATTCTAATTAGAAATCCCACTTATTGTGATAAAACTTCAAAGTAAATATATTAATGAAGTAAACGTCGAACATTAACGAATTATTTTGTAGTAGTACGATATAAAAACATAAATATTCAAGCAACATATTAAAATTTCAATTGTTTTCATCGTGCAACGTATTATATTTGTTTGAAAAATAAAAGAATAAATATACAAAAATAAATACATTTTAGAATAGAAGGTTATTGTTTAGCTGTCGCTTAGTTGTATAAAGTAATTAATTTTATTACATAATAATGTTTGTTTATTGTATAATGAAATTATAGTAATTACATATATTTAATGAATATAATTTCACCTTTTTTACTTAACCAATTCAAATATTGTCGTTTAGGTTGTAGGGTCTATTAGTGAATTGGACTGAACATACATACATATACACTCGAAAGACATAATAACCTTTCGTTATAGTTATTGTAAAGAAAGAGACTGTAAATGACTCAAGTCTATGATTGTAATTATAATCTTTTGTTCACAGTTACTATAATTGGTGGTTTAGTGTTCCTGTTTTTCGCTATCAGCGCGTTAATCATTGGGCCTGGGGAATAGGCCTACTGAGGACTAGGCCTCCCCAGGTCTACACCGTGACAATAAGTGTAATGTATAACTGAACTGTATAAATGAAATGTGTAAATGATGTATAAATAAACAATTGAATTACTAATTAATCTCAAGTGTTAGTAGAATTCAGACGGATCGGATTTGTTATCTTTAAGTGACGAATTAAATGAAAGTGTGTCGGGGTGTAGTGCTTATACAGTTATACATTTAAATATAACCTATTTTAAATTCCCTATTCTGTTGTATCAGTGTTGCCTTATTGTGATAGATGAAAAAGAAAATTTGGTTTATAATGAGTAATGCGATACTGTACTAGTTCTGCAAAATCGGACTACCATTGTTCTGCAATATATTTTGTCTATGTTTTAGTTTAGGTCGGTTTCAGACTAGCGTTTTTAAGCGCGTATAAGCTCGTCTTTGGAAGCGCATGTAGGCACGTATAGGCGCGTCTTTTGACACACGCGCAACTTGTACGAGCGTTGACGCGCTTGTAAACTCGTATCAATGTTTTGATACTGACAGAACGACATTACCGGTTCGAGCAAACACACAAATATGACAGTTTACGCGCGTCCAGTTTTTCGAAGCGCGTATCGAAGCGCGCGTGTAAGCGCGTATGAAACGACCGTATACGCACAGAATAATACGCTTGTCTAAAACCGTACTTTGTTGATTGATCCTTTATTTTGTCCCATCAGGTTCTTCTGACACTCAAACATGTGCCTTTAGTAAATACTAAAAACTTTTACGATGATGGCATTTCATTAGAATAGTTTGACTGGTCCCTTTTGAAGTATCTTAACAGCACGACTTATGGGAACCAATTGAGGTTCTAATCCATGATTAGTTCCGATTAAATACACTATAAGATTTTTATTAAAATCGGGACAGGCTTTTACGAGTTCAGTGACAAATCCACGTATACTACGTTTTTATATATAAATGATATTACTAATTCTGATATTGCGACGCATATATTTAAATGAAAATATGTATATAAATATTAACAAGTCTTAAATTTTGTCACAATTGTCAGACTTATTTACTAATATTCTGTTGAGTAGGCATTTCATAAAATGGCTAATTTTAAACATTATTTTGTATTTTATCGCATTGGTTAGTAAGTATTAGTGATCATGTAAAATATACCTTATGTATATGGTTAATTTATTATAAATTCGCATTTTATCCATTTTTTTGTTACTCGAAAAACAGTAACAAAGAAAAGTAAATACTAAGTGGTCTTACAGTAAATTATTTTCCGTTTTATAAAGTATTTTTTGTTTTTGGAGATTTCCTAAAAAACTACTTTGTTCCTTTGTTATTTTAGTGAATTCTAAAATAGATTTAGGTTTTTACGTCTTTTTTGTTCGTATAATTTTTGAAGATCAATTGATATAGCTCTAAATACTTGGAATTAATCCGTATAATTCGAATAAATAAAGCATCCCTTATTTTAATACTTTCCTTGCAGATATTAAACTTGGCTGCGTTATATGCATTTGATTCTAATTGTTTTTGTTAGGTTCCTTTGGTAGAATAGTTTAATGTAAGTTAATTTTATTTTACATATCTAACTAAAAATTAAATTTCATAAAAAAAAATCATCAATATTTGTCTCTCTGATGACATTATTTCATTATTCATTATTTGAAGGTATGTTTATTTGACTCAAAATCCAATGTGCAAATTAATTTTTACGCAAAAAAGATGTAAGAAAATTCGAAAAATGTGCACAATATGATTGCTAATTTAGTTTTTTTTTAAACCCATATAGATAGACATAACTGCAACACCTGTAAAAAATATGAAAATTATATAATTGATCAAAAAAATTATTTAGTGTGGTAACCTCATTTTTTTTTACTTTATAAAAAATTGTTTGTCTATAACAGTCTACATATTGTGACACGCTTTAAATAACGTGTTCTAAGTATTATCAGAATCACTAAGTCAATGCGGGAATGATAAGGATCTGGAAAATAAAAATGTAATCAGCATGTTTGTGTGGTGACAATGACATGTTATCTGTAACTACTCTTGAAATATTGTACCTACCATTGTAGTACTCCATATAAGGTACAATAAAAATTGTTCTTTGGAAATTAAGGATTTGTACTTAGGTACAAATTTTGTACACTTTCTTCTGTTCTTTGATAAAATCTAATCATTGGTCGCACATTACTTTTAATATAATAAAAACAAATTATAAACAAGGAAAATGAATCTTAAAATCATTTAAATCTAAATTAAATTGTCTATGCCAAAATGTACTAGTGATGTGCAATGCGGGAATGAGATTGGTAGTTCATCCATTAATTCATTCATTGAATTCTTAAACCGACATGAATAAATAATCTTTTGTTTTATTTTACGAGATATTATGTGCTTTTGTAATCGTAATAGTATGAGTTAGATGTATACGCAATGTTATGTGGATTGCTATTTTTGTACTTCTTGATGTCTGTGATGTTGTTTTACTGTTTTAATGTACCACATTGTAATGTAAGTGTCTGCAGTGATCGTAGAGTGTGAATATGAGTGAATGAGTACTAGAAATGTCCCTTCAAATGACCAGAAATCTATATTAGAGATTTTCTGTTGCATAATAAAATGTAGCGTAGTAACTTGCCTTATTACTGATGATGATGAAATGGCTAATGGCATTTGACTTTTCCTTACACATTAGTTTAGTTTAAGACAAATTGTCAAATTAGGTATTTAATAGGCTGTAGTATGGGAAAGAAATATTGAATCGAATGAAGTAATCGAATATACTAGTTCACTAACCTAATTAGTTATTGTGAACGATTTGATCATTCGGATCTCATTTTTTTTAATCACTCATATTTATACTCCCACATTGCTTCTCGCCTTATAAATGTAAATTAAATGATATTTGTAAGGATTCATTGATATTTTAGAAATGTTTAGTGTCGAATATAGATAGCCTACGCAGTTATTAGTGTTAGTAAAATAATTGAAAACTAAAATTACCAAGTTATTTACTTGGTGATTATTTTATAATTATTTACCTACCTAACATCGAATGAGTAGAGAATGTTATAGTGAAATTGTGAAAAGTAAATTAAAAAAAATCGAAATTAGGTACTCGTATTAATTATTTTTAATTGTGTATTGGTAGGTACCATTTATTTTTCCTTTCATTGTAATAGATTATTTCTAATTTTTATTTAGAAATTGACTTCAATGATAACTGTACGTATTGTATTAGAATGATTTTTTGTAGATTCGTAGACAACAATCTTAATGTAATAGTTTGTAAAGATCTAATGTGAATGATATGAGAATGACGTAATGTTCATTCATTCATTTTTGTATTTTATGTACAACCCTATTTTAACTTTGACAGTAAAGAATGATCGTTGTTCTTATTAAATGTATGTAAATAAATTATAAATATTGTTTTATTAGTTCAGGTATTAACTAAGTACAAATGTGGAAGCATTAGCAGATCATAGAACAAGCTTCCGCTAAATGTTGAAATGTATAAAGTATTATTTTTATTACATAATGATTAAAGATATGACTCGTATAACTTCCTTGTTTTATTTAATACCAGCTACATTCGTTAAGAGAACTATTAGTTCCTGAGACGAACGAAATAAATGTTTTTAATTTAACATTATATTGTGATACATATCTGAAAAGTAATTGTTTTGTAAATAGAATAAAATTATTTTTTTTTTTTTTTAATTTAAAAATGTAATTTAAATTTTTATTCCTATTTTTTGCATCTCTTTCAAACTTTAGATTTTTTAAATACTTAGTGCTGTTTATGTAAATGTTCTTGAAGATATTTCGTTTTTGGAAAATATATTCCAGAAATAAAACTATATTTAATTTTAAAACAGTATTTATTAACTTTGTTAAGATACAGAAAACAAAAAAATAAAAAAATATTTCAACATATAAAAAAAATTGAAAACAACATTAGATTCAAAGAAATCAGTCAAAGCTACTTAGTAGGACGTAGAAGTAAATTGTCTATGGTATACCTACATTGACCAACCTAAACTAAAAGCAGAAAAAGATACATTATCACGATTTATAATCTTAGGCGTTACCCTTTTTGATGCCCAGTTGTTTAAAAGCTCTAACCAGAGACATGGAGTAATACAGATTATGGAGATTGGCATATAATTGTAAATCTATGATAGATGAACAAAAACATGTATAAGTATATTTAACCTGTTATACGAGATCCGGTTTTTTTAAATTAATTGATATCAGTTTTAATCTCAATCTCTTCATTTATCAATGACAAAAACTAAAAGTAACGCCGAAATCATACGATTGTACGTGACTGATTAAAAAAATAAAAATTTATTTGCGTCCTGCATATCAGCATTTAAAAAACAATAAAACAAGAGTTCTTTAAATCTATTAATTTTTCTGATCGTTACGCTATAAAACTTAAGCCCTGATAAAACTATGTTATCTTGTCTATGGATGATTGATCGATTTTTAAACGGTTTTTAAGTGTTTTCGAAAGTAAATTATACCTACATTAACGTAATAATCTTTGATAAATCTCTTTACAACATGTGACGCTTAATCAGTATCTTTGATTAAATATTATGTCATAAATATAATAGCATCAGGTGCTATTTTAAATTGATCAACATATTTTATAGCTTCTTTAAATATTAAATGGTCTTTAATCATAATTGACGTATGAAAGTCTACTAATAAAGAACTCAGAATAATTAAAATAGTTTGTTGAACTGAAACTCAAAAATATATATGTATATATACTGCACATCATGTATTTAACAAATTCGTAATATGTTATGTAACTTTCATGTTACGACACCTATTCCTCATGATCTATGATATAAAAAGATTTACTTAAAATATATGTTAGAAAATTATCCATAAAAACAACAAATATACAACAATATATATTAAACATAATTAACAAAACTCGTACACCAAGGTATTCGTCAAAAACAAAAAACTAATTTCGCAAACAGATTCCTCATTTCTCATATAAAAATATGCAAACGTAATTAAAATAAAATAATTTTAGTTATTAAAACTATTAAAGCTTAATGTTTAAAAACTATTTTTTTTATCAGTAATTAGTCTTTGAGACTTATATGCTACTTAAATTACTTAATTTCTAATAAACATGTGTCTTTAAGACATGCTACATAAAGTAGGCATTTAAAATAATATCACAATAAAATTTTATATTACATTCCGTCTCACAGATAAAATTATGCAACTAATAATTCAATGAGATCACATGCTATTATATTATAGTCGTAATAAAATACTTATTACAAGTTAATAAAATTGGTTGAGTATAAAAATACTGAACTTGAACGGTTAACAATTAATGGCGTTTCATAGCATTATCTTGTCTTTAAGTTAACACTTTTATACCCTGTCCTCTAAATTTACCCCGTCATCTAAGTTTACCATGTCCTATAAGTTTACTTTGTCCTATAAGTTTACCCTGCCCCCTAAGTTTACCCTGTCCTCTAAGTTTACCCTGTCCTCTTCATTTATCCCGTCGCGCGTCGTCTTAGTTTACCTTATGCTCTAAATTTACCCTGTCCTCTAAGCTTACCCTTATATCTACAACGTTCTAAGTAAGGTAAACAGAGATATAGTCGTCACAGGCATCAAGTAACGCTTGCTGTATCTCAGGGTCTCTAGTTCTAGAAGATTCAGCGTGGGACGGTAGCAACAGAGACATACGACGAGTCTCTCCCCACGAGTAGTTCAATGTACCTGTTACACATACATGTGTGTCATTTACACAATTTATTATCTTTATCTTTGCGTAATGTGTGTTGGAACTTTAGATGATTGTGTGTATGAACCTATGAGTTTTTTCTCATTGCTGTGGCAGACATACCTAATAATATGATATAGGTATCTACCTATAATTATAATTTGTAGGTACTTGTTTTAGGGAGTAGGTGATTATGGTATCTCATATAAGTAGGTATGATGCAAGTTCTCATCTCAGTCTGTGTCAATAAAGTAGTGTTGTATAAAGAGAAATGATCGCAAATGAAACGCGTGTTTGTATTGTATCGATATAGGCGTTTAAAGAAGGAAAAATGTAAGTAAGCGAGACATGAATAGATTTATGTATGGTCTGGTTGTATTAGTTACAGTAGGGTAGTGTGTATACTCACCATAGTACCTCAGTGGCCAATGGTGCGCGGAATGGGACCTTGCTAGCAGACAGGAGGGCGCAGCGCCCGGCGGGAGCACCCGCGCCGGCCACCAGGGGCACGGGCCTAGCTTGTGCCACACTATGTCGTCGTAACTGGGTAGATATAAAATTAAAAAAAAAATCATGTAGTTGTAATTTTTTTTGAGTCTACCCTTGTTTTGTTAAGGTACTTTAATAAAGAGAAGAATAGGGAAAGAAACTCCTCTGCCAGGCGCTTTGTATACCTACTTATACCAAATTTTTAGGGTTCCGTACCTAAAAGGTAAAAAGTAAAAACGGGACCCTATTACTAAGCCTCCGCTGTCCGTCTGTCAGCAGGCTGTATCTCATAAACAGTAATAGCTAGAAAGCTGAATTTTTTACAAATTATGTTTGTCGTTGCCGCTATAACAACAAATACTAAAAACAAAAATATTAAGGGGGATCCTCATACAATTTTCGTATTTTTTTTTGCTCTATATTAATAAAACACAACAAACGTCATTTTGTTCCTTACATGATGGTAGGGAACCTTTCGTGCGCGACTCCAACTCGCACTTGGCCAGTTTTTTGGTAACTATAGACCTACTAATATAAGACAGTCATACCCAACTCGCGGCCCCCACATACAACTGGGGCAAAGCTCCAAATTCTCCTTTTCCTTTTGTACAGAGCATTTAGTCCGAGTGCTGGATAATATCTTCTCCACGAGAGTAACCGGCTTTTGAGTCTTTTTCGGAGGGTTCTTTCGATCTGAAATATTAATAGATCATTAATTATAATAGTTATGGATAATTTTGTACGTTCTTTAGCTGGTGAAAGCTGTAGAATAGCAGTTCTTAATTTGAATTGGGAAGAGAATAGGAAAGACTGGAAGTGAATAAAACATACCCCAGGACAGAAGAATGGAACCACCCTCCATTTTTTAGGAAATTTAGGTTATTATTTCCCAGTTTCATGCATATGAATGAATACATCCGGGAGCGCGCACGGATTTGATTTCATTCACTCTGCACTTTTATGTTCAAATGTGTGAAATCGAAAAATAATGTTCGTCCAAACGTTGTAAATGAAAGTAAAAAAAAAGCTGGGTGGCCCGATTTTTTTTTTGGTGCTCGTGAGTGTATTTAAAACTAGACGACGCCTGCAGCTTTGCCCGCGGAAACTACTTAAAAAAATATTGGATTAATCCCGAGGCAACCTATAATCGGGATAAAATATATCTACTAATATATAATATTACTAATATTATAAATGTGAGTTTGTAAGGATGTTTGGATATTTGAATGTTTGTCCCTCCTTCACGCTCTAACCGTTGAACGGATTAACTGAAACTTGGCACACAGATAGGTTGCATCCAGGAATAGGACATAGGATACATTTTATTTCATCCCGAATATAGGTTCCCTTGGGATAAATTCCATATTATTTAAAACTACTCTTCTGCGGGCGAAGCCGCTGGCGACGTCTAGTAATAATAGTTATATAGGTACTAACGTATGATAGTGGTGAGCCATTCTCGTCTGCAAGCCAGGTGGAACGCTGAGGGGCAGTTGGGGCACTCCCGAAGTCTGTCCCCCTCCCCACATACTAGACACCAGGGGGTGTGAACTGTCACCGGTAAGTTGGCTTCATTGTACTTCTGAAAAAAAAAGTAATAAAAAAATAAAAATGAAATAATAAAAAAATTATAGTTTTAAATTGTGAGGGAGTCATAGGTAAAATTAGTAATCAGTACCTAATAGAAAAACTAAAAACTGTACAGCTTAAAATTGGAAGGAAGTGAGTTGGAGTATATTAAAAAAAAATAAAGTTGACATCATTCCTACAAAGTAAATGAATCCGTAATACCGAATACGTTGACGTCCGTTAAGCCATTTAGGATGTAGAGCGTGCTAAAGCAGCCATTAGGTGTTATTGAACCAAACTACTATTATTAAGGGAACGTTCAAATATTACGTAACGCAATTAGGGGAAGGGGTGGGGGGTTTGAACAACGCGTTACGTAATTTTTTTTTTGTACAAAAAAAATAGGGAAAATAAATCTTCTAACTCGCCAAAATGACATTTTTTAGATAAAACTGGTCAATTTTGTTACGTAACGTTTAGGGAGGGGGATGGGGGTTAAGAAAAACGTTACGGCGCGTTACATGAGGGGGTTTAAAATTCTTCAATAACTGCGTTAATACTTGAACGGTCCCTAAATTATCCAAAAGCTAATAATACTCACAGACTCGGAAGATTCCCGACTATCAGTCTGTTTCTGAACAAAGTTGTATCTCCAGCACTGACGCAGATAATTCTCCACTTCATTCTCCGTCATAACATTCCTAATAACCATTTCAAACTTATCCTCCGTGCTCGCATCCACATTGTACACATACTCCAAAATATGTTTGTCTCTTTCTGCATCAAGTAAAAGCAGGCAGTCGTCGAACACCTTCTCTTTCCCACGCCTAACGAATTCGTTGTACGCATTTTCGTATTTTCCTTGCTTTAAAGGCATGTTTCGGATCTCGAAAGAAGTATTTAGGTCTGGTGCTTTTGATTTTGAAGGTTTTACGCTTAAAGGTACCGTGTGGTCTTCTATTATTTTACGCTGTAATATGACATAGATAGATAGATATATTTTACGCTGTAATATGGGTAGTATAATTACAAAATAATATAACTTATTACTTCATAGTTGTTTAAATTCTTTTCTAATTTTTTTGGATTAATTATAGTACTTCACTCTTTAAAAAAATTACAATGCGAACGATTATACAATATGACAAAGCTGTATCCATGTCAATAAATCCGTTTCGCAATGAGGTCCCGTGTTCGATGCCGGCCAGGATAACGTGTGTTAGCGCAATTGAATTTTTTTTATCGAATTTCGATAACGCCTGATGGCAATTATTGAACCTATTTACAAGTTAACAATTACATAGTACGACTTCTTATCAGGCGCCTTTATAGTAAGTAGTGAAACTTATGATTGGATGTCAATTTACTATAGAGCAATTTCCTAAAAGCAACATAAACCTAATTTTGTAATTATTTTGTTGTGAAAAGGTAATAATTTATTAATTAATGACCTATAGAATTGTTTCAAATTAAAATTATTATTGTAATATAAGTAGGTACTTGGAAAATAAATTGCTCAGTACATTCTCTCAGGCACTATAGGTAAAAAGCTATAGGTAGGTAAAGAATTTTATTCATATTGGATATTCTTTGAGCAAACAATGAATTTATGTTATAAAACAACTGCCTAGACAAGAATAGTCAATAATATGACTATAACATAACATTCATAACATTGACATACCAAGAAACTGAGTGGGTAACAATAAATGACAATTTTTTTACACACTAATAGAAGACTGGGCAGATGTTGTGCTGCAAAATATTTTATACATCTCATTATAATTTTATTGATGTCTTAGTTTACCATACATACTGAAGACTGAATTTTCACATACATTTAGTATATAAAATATACTTATCATATTAGAATAAACATAAAATATTGATCAAAATTACACTTAAATAGTTTGCAACTGGTTTATCCATTTTAATTATTGAGTATTTATATTATAAAAAGTACAATAGTTATCTAATTTAATATGAAGTTTATCAAAACTATTTTAAAACTATTGTTTATGAATTGCAGTTTTCGCAATACAAACCATGGGAACAGTGTGTGCAACTATAATGAATTATCCATCCAGCATATTATAATGATCATCCATATTGCACAATAGCAACAACATTCTGTTCAATGAGTTCTGATTTCAATTCCCAATTAAGCAGAAATTTTAATAATGAAAATAAATTTTGTTTTCAGTATTGGCAAGTATCCTTGTGTTATCCATGTCACCCACAACAGGGATTCCTAGTGTGGAGCTATGAGTGTATAGCATTATTTATTCATCAATGAGAATTGACCCTATAAAATATTTGTTCTAGATTTACCTTCCGTGGTACTGTTGGAGGTTTAGCTTGCGGTAGCTTCACTGTAGGGCCATAAAAAGGCCGTGATCTTTCTGCTAGATGAAGACTGGTGTACGGCAACCACAACCTATCTTTGCTCCTCATTATCTCTACATAGTAACATAGCTCTTCTGTCACTAAAATTCCATCACCATCTGCAGTTATGCCTAAAACTATATTTAGGTATGTTTAAGTTGGTGGTAGTTTAATAATCTTGATAGCTTAGTGGTTCGTACATTTGTCTCCTATGTTTAAACCCACTGGGACAGTTAATGGTTGTGATGATAATGATCTTTCAAAACATCAAGGGTATCAGTGTATGTGGCTAAGATAGGAGAGGATAAGATAAGAGTATGTAAAATATGTATGTAAGTAACATTAATGTATGGAATATCAGTATTAAATACCCTCAACTATACTCAAGTACCTATGTTAATTAATATTAAATAGTTTGCCTACAAATGTGTGAACTTCCAAGTTATTGTCAGAAAATTAAGATCAAGATAAGAGATATTTAACTACCCACCCATGTCGTCGTAGAATAATCCGTCTTCATTTTTGACAACCTGAACTTTGGCATAAACTCGTTTGCTTAATCGAGCCAATGCAATGTCACCCAGTTTCCAATGATAAATGCTCATTTCTGTTAAGGCTAAGCAAATAGAGTACTTATATTAAAAAAAAAAACTTATTTTTTTAATGTAAAAAGGAGTCTAAAAAAGAAAAAAATGAAGATCACAAATAATTAGTTTAGCAGGAGCACTGGATATTTATTATTCATTAGTAGTATAATTATGAAAAGGCAATTTTCTATGTTAGTATCTTCGGATTTTTTGTTTTACTTCGATTAATAGATAATTGTTTTGAGTTTTCTCTTAATTTTCAGCTACTTTTCAGCAAAGAAGAACATTACTTTTCAATGAGTTTTCAACTTTTCAGGAACACCCAGCCATAGATTTTTTTTTCTTGTGATTTGGTGTTGGCATAAAAAACGCTCAGCCAAAGGCCAGTCATAGATAAGATTATATTTAAGATAGAATACAACACAGACTAACAAGTAACAATGTAACACCTAATATGGTCTGAGAAAAAGATAAAAATTCCTATTATTGAGTATAGAGTAGCATAACTCGTTTCTATTTTCCATTTAAATTTGATTTGTGTGTGTAATTATCCTTAATCAATTGCCTACATACCTTCAATTATGTTAATTTTAATGGCAGTGTTTGTTCTATTAAATGGGGTAGAGGAACCAAACGATGAACACAACAGACAACACTACATTATTACTACTCTAGGTACACGTTATTCGAATTAAGAACAAAGTTACAATTTAGTAAAGTAGAGGAAAAAGTTCAATAATTTATAATTTAATGATTCTGAATGACTCATCCAAGGACCCAAGAAAATCTGTCGTTCATGAGGTAGAGGTGAAAAAAAAAATCATTCCTTTTTTGCCTTTAAAACAAAAAAATACTCTTCCATACTGTAGGTCTTAAAATATAAATACTAGGTATGTACCGGTGGGACAGACTAGCTATGACAAATTACACCTTTCTATAACCAAGAGTTTCAATACGAATGAACGAACTGCTAAATATTATGTATAGTGTAAATTGAAAGGTTATTGAAATCCAAATCAACTACGGAATCCTAAAACGCAATAAAAATAGCAATCAGCAGTGCTTAGAGCGGAATCAACAGAAAAATACTTTTCAAAATTACTCTAGTCCATTTACAGGTTCCTTTGCCCTACATATAGGGATGAGTATGTATACATACTCGAATATTATTACATTATTAAGTAGGATCAATGATACCATTTGATTTATTATAATTTCAAGGTAGACGGTGTTGCCAACAATATTTTTAAAATCTCCCAGTTTTAGAAAAAAAAGTAGGTACTTATCCATAAAAATATATTTTTCTCTCGCTAACATAATATAATAGAATCCAGAATTCCAGACATCTAACGGAAAATCTAGATAAACACAGGAAAGTGGCTAGCACTGTAAGCGATCATTAAATTTTAATAAATGTAACGAAAATAATTGTTGCTGTGCCGCTGCAATAACTAACATTTTATTACCATTAATAGTATCTACCTATAAATTGACTGTCATTTTAACATTGATGCTTCTTTCAAGGTTGATTTTAGCATAATAATTTTTACAATCAATACGATTAGAATTCCAAATCCTGTCTTTATCTACTTAATACTAGATGGCGCTACAAACTGAAAATTCCATTAAAATTTTTTTTGTAACTAATGGCTTATACCAAAGGATATCTTACATGAAAATAATTTATGTTTTCGTACCTTTTACTCATGTTATTTTAACATTTTTACAATCTTTTAGGAATCTAAGGAATTATAAGCAAAAAAATTGTAAAAATATTCTTCTGAATAAAACCGGAGTAATCTTGACTAAAAAAATAGCAAAATAAAGTAAGCACAAAATTATTTTCATAAATAAAAAAACATTCCTGTTTGATATTTTTATTCTTGTGGTATGCTGCACATTTTTGCTTTTAATGTACCTACTTATTTAGTAATTCGTAAAATGTACCACTTATTTATTGGATTCCGAATGCAAATACTATTAGTTTAGTTAAGTACATTTACCGAATGGCAAAGGTAGTATATAAGGTCTCAGCATACAGGGTTTATCGAAGTCCATAAATTTTCTATACACAAGTAGGGGAGACCGGGTTTGGTTGTCTCATGGGTTGGTTGTCACAGCGGTCATAACACAAAACTGAACCATCGAATAAGACTGTTGAACGGCGTAGCAGGAGTGAAACAGTAACAACTCTTTCCATACTTCACATCAGCTCGCTCTGATCTGCCGTGAGGGCATCACACGTGTTTATTGTTTTCGCGCAGCAAAAGTATATTTTTGGGCTGCTGTGTCGAACCTCGTAATTATACGTATTTGTTTTAGAGTAATAATATTTCGGTGCATTTCATGATGATAGATATGTGTTTTATAATATCGTAAT
>LGAG01001072.1:149619-167826 GCA_001278395.1 Lerema accius | reverse complement strand
ATTCGTAAAATGTACCACTTATTTATTGGATTCCGAATGCAAATACTATTAGTTTAGTTAAGTACATTTACCGAATGGCAAAGGTAGTATATA
Organism: Lerema accius; assembly: GCA_001278395.1. Classification (NCBI taxonomy): domain Eukaryota; kingdom Metazoa; phylum Arthropoda; class Insecta; order Lepidoptera; family Hesperiidae; genus Lerema; species Lerema accius. The sequence continues at coordinate 167,733 of LGAG01001072.1, read as the reverse complement.
AGGTCTGAGCGTACAGGATTTATCGAAGTCCATAAATTTTCTATACACAAGTAAATAAGAAATTCTAAAAAAATGAAGCGAATTATTCTTTTTGTTCTTTTCATCGCAATTATCCAATCTTGTTATGCAGTACCTAAACTTAGCATATCGTGTTTAATTCGAGTAGCAATCGATTTTTTCGGGTGCGCTTTTATTAAAAACCAGCATTTAGAATACGATGACACGATTGAATACAAAAATATGACTATTAGTCAGTCGAAATTTTTGAAATGCTTCGGAACGGCACTTTTGGACATGATACCTTGTCTGCTTCCATGGCCGTTGGCTATTGAAGGCCTTAAACCGTAATCCGAGGGAACACCGTTTTTTAATCGAAATATGTAAGTATTTTTCAGTATTGCAGTGGCTTAGATAAAAATCCTACTCCCATACCGATGGACAAAGAGTACAGGTGGGATCATACCATCTCTTAGCAGTTAATTAATAAATAATTACTGATAATAATTTATAACATTGCCGAGCTGTTTTTAAGAATATGGCAGAATAAAAGGCAGCCATTATTATGGCGCTTTTTTTTCGTGTATATTTCGTATCGACGTTTCAATAATAATAAAAATAAAAATTCACAAGCCCTAAAAGATGGAAGTAACCCTACAGGACATCGCACGATGCAACAGAATCCATCGCGCGAATGTTGACTGATAGTAAAAACAGAAAATCAAAGATTTTTAGGTTATTAGTTTTATTAAGTTTATTAATCTCGATTCTATGGTAAAATAAAATGTATATAATATTACATATTGCAAACTAAACTTGTTAATTTCTTTTACAGAATACCTCAACGACGACCTTAGCAGCGATTAAAATTGTATTAAATTTATTGATCACATTCATCGTTTTATTTCACAACAATACCTTACGTAAATACTTAAATATCTGATACCTGTAAATACTTAAATATCTGATATGTTATCAGAATTTTAAGTGCAACTTACACTATACAAAAACTAATGAAAATCGAACTCAAACCTTTAATACTTAGCGCTATCTATTGTTGAATAGCAAAAATCAAACAAAAACCGAAGTCGTCATAATCGTATTAAACGTAAGATCCAGTGTTAACACTAAATTCTAACCTCTGTGACGATATCTGGCAACTAGTGGAATGAAAGTATACAAAACGAGAACCTACTCGTTGTACCTACAATAACCGAGTGTTCATATAACTGCAGCGTGAACATAATAAACCGGTATCAGATATATCGGCAAACCAATGATATCACCGATATATCAGTATCGATATCCAAAATATCTGTAGCTTTATTTTTTACAACAAGGCCAGAAGAGAGCTATTGGAAATTATTCAAGTTGACCCAATTAGGTAGATTACAGATACAAAGGTAGTATCTACTGTCCGATCAGCGATTAAAATTCGGCTATAAGGGGACATTCAAGTAAATGTTAACTTTTGAACCTACGTGTCTTTATTAGCTATTCGTTAAAATTAACGAAAGTTCAACCCTTACCATATACATAATTATTTGACATACATAGGAAACGATATTTAACTTTAAAGTTCATCTGTCTCTTAAAGGGAGTATTTACTAATTAGGTTCAAGAGTCGATCTGGGTAAGATGATTGCAGAACAAATAAGCGACACTCAAACCAATAAAAAAAAATGTTATCGATATTAAAATACTGTAACAATTTCATTAAATTATGTTACATATTAGTAAAATTTATCCTTTGTTGCATTCCACATGCCTAGTTCAATATTATTTGCATTCTTATTCAGCGATAACTTCCATTGGCACCTATATAAAAAGGATCGGGTGCAGGGTATGGATAATATAGTATCTGATAACGTCTTACTTTCGGTCCAATTTCAGGTTAAGAATCGTTTTAGACAAAATGAAGGGACTCATACTTTTTTTTCTCTTTGTAGTAGTTCTGCACTATTGTACTGCAGATTGTGAACCCGATTCTCCGAATGTTGGGTGTATTGTTAAGGCTCTTAAAAAGTTTCTCAGGTGCTTTTTCAGAGGCCGTGACTCAGATTACAGCAACTTTGACGTTACTGAGATTGACGGTAAACATCATGGTAGGTTCAGAAAGTGTGCAGAATCATTTATATCAAATATACTTCCATGTTTAACTAACGGGCAACAATGAATTTTGGGCTATTAACGAAATCGAAGACATCAAATCTATGAAGTTGTAAGTACGAAAAAGTGTACACCAATATTTTATTTGAAGCAAATTAATGCTACTTTAAAAATTCTGCATAATGTTCCCTTTGATGTTTTACGCAATATTAAAAACGATAATAGAAATCTGTAGCCTCATGGGTACACATCTTATGACCAACTTCGACTAAGATAAATACTAACGAGTTCAAATTTGGTCTTATTAGAGTAACCAACACTGAAAACTCTCACTTCCACAATACCCTACTTAACACATTAACTACTACTAATATAATTAATACCTATTAGTAATAGGACCTACTAACTGGCTAACATTCCTTTCTACTGTATTATTCAATCTAGTCTATGGGTGGCAGCGGATGATGGCAAAGCAAGCTCGTTTGCTATTCCTGTTAAATAAATGAAAACGTACTGTTTGTTAAATTTGTTCTGATTTAATTAAGTTAAAACTAATATACAGTTACTTATTACAACTTATTAAATTTTTTTTCAGAATATTTAATCACGACCTCAGCGACAACTGAAAATGCAACTTTATTGAATATATATCATTTAACACGCTTTTTTTGTTTTATTTCAACTTTTATAGGTGCTTACATATTAATAGTTTAAGCATAATGTAATTATGAAATCTAATAATTATGTTACAATGTATAAGTATGCAAACACTGAAATAATTACAGCCAAACATTACCGCATTGCAGTTAGAAAGAGTATCGTTAGGTAATTATTGTTCCTATGAATATGCCATTTATATCCGAAAAAAAAAAATTTAAATAACAGAGATTCGAAGAAAGTTTTGATTTTTACCATCCAATAACCTGTCAATACTGAAAACTAAATCTTTTTTAAGGTTACTGGAAATCACTTACCATGAAATTGAAAATACCTACAATTACTTTTAAAATACCACCAATTTTTTATTGTTAAGCATAAACTTATTTTTAAACCGAAGGTTTATCTTCCTACAGAAAATATAGGTAGGTAGTATGTTATAGATACATACACACACGATACGCATTTCTGCCGATACGATACCGATATTAATGGATATACGATTACGCATTTCTAACGATAGCTTAATTCATGTTTCAAAAGTTATAACAATAACCATGAATTAGGAATAATAAGTTAATCAATATTGCATTGCTATTATGGTTTTATCTTTATTAAATTATATTATTTCCTTTGTTTCATTCCGCATGCATAGTTAACATTATTTACATTCCTATTCAGCGATAACTTTAGTAGGCACCTATATAAAAAGGATAGGAGGGTTTAGATAAGGTATTTCCTGGGCTACTACAAGCTTAAAGACAAAATGAAGCATTTCATACTTGTTATTATTTTTGTAGTAGTTCTTCACTCTTGTAGAGCAGCTGATGTACCAAGTTTACCGAAACTTGATTGTATATTTGATGCTCTTAAAAATTTTTATACCTGTTACGTATCCAAAGTCCAGGATACCGCTAAAAGCGAATTCGACATGACTAATTTTGATGAACTAAATAATCGTAATAAGTTGATAAAGTGTGCAGAATTATTAGGACTAGATATAATTCGCTGTTTTATTTTGAATCAAGGGTCATTAACGCAATCGACGACATCAACTGTCTATGAAGGTGTAAGTACCGAACCGTTATTAACGTTTTATTATAAGTTATCATTATTCTTTACGAGTTATCATTATTTTCAGAGCGACCTCGGCGACGACTAAAAATGTGCTAAAATTGAATAAATACCCTTTTTTAACACGCTTTTTTCGTTTTATTTAAATTCCCAAAAGAGCATACTTATACTGAGTGTATATAATTATGAAATCTTTTAATTATCTGTAATTTGTAATGTAGTTGGTACGTAAACACTGAAATATTTAATGACAGCCTGAAATGATGCATTACATTAAACATTTAACTAGAAAGTCAATTCAAAATTAAAAGTAGAAAATCAAAATAATTTTACTCCAAATTAATGTCCCGTTTGTGGAATTTATGTTCCTGTGAATATTTTAATATTATTATTACTGTCTTGAAATTTATAGTATAAGTAAGATTTTTAGATGCGTAATTGATTGTCTCAGAATTTCGAATATTACTTATCACAATATTCTTATAAGTACCTATTTACAGTATTTTTAATACGGTAAATTAATTTTATTTAAACTGAACCTTTATTGGATTTATTGAAAAAAACACATAGCGTAACTATTTTGATAATAAGTACCTATTGTTAATATAGTAACATCGCTATTTAGCATCAGGTGCGATTGTTGTTAATCATTAACTTGTTTTGTATAATAAAAACTCAGAAAATGTTAACGAGTCCGGAGCATAAGGTAGTATCAATGGATACACACACACGATACGAAATTTTGGCAATAAGGTATAAACGATATCGTAATTAATGCTTCAAAAGTTCTGATAATAATATATTAATTAGGAGAATCAAAAGTTCATTATCATGGAGAATTCACGGGCGTTGACAAATTTTATTACGCAGCATTTATTATAATGTTGGATAAAATCGGACAGCAAATGATATCGCCGATATCAATATCGGTATCCTGATCTGGTTTAGATATTGGATATTACGAGGCCAGAATTGACACCTATTGGTAATTATCTGACTTAATTTTTTATGCATTTGTTTTACTTGAATTTGAAGATGCTTTGCTACTCCTGAGGACACATAGTTGCCTCTTATGTAAGTGTTCTCTGGTTCTCAAGGTTTGGCAGCTGACTTCAGCAAGGGAGTGGTCACTACCCAGGTGGACTTAAGATAAAAAATATATTAGAAGTAATACATAATATTGAGTTATAACTTAAATAATAATTTATTCATAATATAGGTCATACATGAGCAATTCTTTCCTTCGCTTCTTACAAAACTCTGGTCTGCCGGCATGGGATCGGGCCTTTGCCTACTTTCATTATAATAATGGAATATAAAATAAATCGACAAGAATTGTGGCAGTACAGAAAATCTAATAAAAATATTGATTTAACTTTTACACTTGTGTTGAGTCCTGATGAATGATAGAGATACGAAGTAGGTATAACCTTGTTAGAATGTTCTTTCTATCATACTAAATTCATTGCATCCTCGGTAAAAATGCAATAAAAGTAATATGTTGCATTGCATTGCTATATTATCTTTATTGAATTATATTATTTGTAAAATTCAGCCGTTTGCATTCCGCAGGCATAGTCAAATATTATTTACATTTTTATTCAGCGATATCTTCAGAAGGCACCTGTATAAAAAGGGTAGGGTAGACAGTACTTATACCACAGAATCTAGATAACTTCCTAGGCTACTAGTTGAGATTAAAAACCGTTGAAGACAAAATGAAGCGACTTATGCTTGTTATACTTTTTGTAGCAGTTCTTCAGTCTTGTAGTGCGAGTGCGATTAGTGAGCTGAGCTCATCGCAACTTGATTGTGCACTTAAGGCTCTTGAAGGTTTTCTTAAGTGTTTTATATCCAAAGTCCAGGTTTCTCCTGACGACAATTTTGATATTGCTGAGTTGGATGATAGCGAAAGAGATAAGCTGATAAGCTGTGCTGGATTATTAGCAATGGATTTAGTTAAATGTTTGGTTTGAGATCAATAATAGATCTTGTACTATTAACGAAATCGATGACGAAATTATGCTGTAAGTACAAAAACGTTTACACCGACGTTTTTATAGAAGCAATGAATATATTTTGAACTTAAAAAATCCTATAATGTTTACTATGATGTTTTATTCTATAGGTATATTGATAAAAATAGAGACCATAAAACTGATTTTAAACTACATAACACTAAAAGTGTTAGATAGTAAACTAAAAGAAAGAAATATAAAGCAAAAATGCCGAATTATACTTATAAAAGAGAAACATGGATGTTAGTATTTCAAGCTCGTTTGCTATTCTCATGAATTAAAAAAAAAACTTTTTGTCAAATTTTTTAAGTTTTAATTTAGTGAAAACAACTACTAAGTTAGTGATATAACTTATCTTTTTTTCCAGAACGAATACGGCAACGGCTGAAAATGTGCTCAATTTATTAAATACATATCATTATTAACACGCTTTTTTAGTTTTATTTAAATTTTCAAAAGAGTATACCTGTCAATATTTAAAACATATAAAGTTTATAAAATTAAAAAATTATTAACATTTATAAGTTAATTTGTATTTCTCGCAGTACTGCAACATATTGAAATGAAAATCAATACGATACGATACGATACCTATAAAGTATCAACGAGTAACTCTATTGATAATCGTGCTTCAAATGACCATTAATGACCTCCTACTGAGCACGAGGTTTCCCTTGTAATTGAGGAGTTTCTTTACTCATCTTCATTTCAATGGTCCTGTAAGAAATGAAGGTATAAAACTACGTGGATCTCTTAAGAACCCAGATCCCGAATTATTTACCAAAAATAGTGTAGTAACATACAGCATGGCAACATTCTTATTTGAAATTAATTCATAATGATTATACTTGGTAAGTCCGCAATGAAATTAATTACGGTAAAGTGACAATAAATTGTTTTATCCATATTTAATTGTTTGTAAAATGCATCATATGTTTCATCATGAGCGCATATTAATTACTGTTTAGATTGTAAATATGAGACTGCGGAAATGGAAACCTGGGGTATATAAGATCACACAATGTCCAGTGTTCGTTACAGTCTGATTAGTATCTATAAACAGTTAACAATAATTTCAAGTAAAGAAACGCTTTTAACAAGATGAAGCGACTCTTGCTTGTACTCCTCCTCGTATTTCTACTGCAGTCTTGTTGCGCTGATCCCAATATCAGCCCTACTTGCGTGATAAGTGCTGCCATAAAATTTATATCATGCGTCACGAGCAAAAATCAGGAACATGCTGACAACGAAACTATTAGGAATGACCTTGCGAAGATAGATCCAGAAAGATTGAAAGAGTGCGCGAAAAATCTCGTGGCAGACTTGTTGCCATGTCTGATTTAAGATGAACAACCAACCCGCCTGCCAACTGATCCATGTAAGTAAACTAGTAATTTATAATAGAAAAAGAAAAAACCCGAGAAAATTTTTATTTAAAAAAAAAATTATAGTCTATGGTGTCACTTTCATAGATATCTATTAATGTTTAATCTGTAAAGCCGTTTAGGGTCTAAAGCGTGCCGGAGAAATGGACATACATACCTACATACGCAAAACATTACCCTTCTGCAGTGGGGTAGAAAAATGTTTACAACAATGCGATGGTTATTTTAGTCAGTTCTATTTGTGCTATTCAAATTATGATAATTAAAAAATGTAACTGTTTCATCTCGAGCATTTATTGAAGCGTCTTTGAAATAAAACTGTACATCATTTTTAATGTTCTTCACAAATTCCACATTTAGATTCAACAGAAAAAATATTTAAAATGCCAGTTTAAAAAACTTATGTCAGGTCTAATACAAGATTTTTATTGTTTCAGAAATGGTTCGAGCAATGTTGGAAAATATATTATAATAATAACAAATACTAACAATAAATATCTATAATGAAATATAATATTGTTTTATTTACAAAAATCGATGCCCTTTTTACATTTTTTAATTTTTGGTAATTTTTACTAGCACCTAGCTATGTGTTAGGTAACTTGGAACGCAGCCCTTTTGTGTATATCTGTGGTTGTATTGTAATATTTATCTGTATTATGTTTCGATGCTCTGTTCTATGTAAAAAGTTTTTTTTTGTCATTCCCGCGTTTTCTCTAATTCCAGTAAACTCTTGTAAAGTTAATGGCTGCATTTTATTTATTCACCAAAACCAATAGTAGATTCCTACACTATGTCTAGGTGAATAAAATGAATTTGAGAACCTTTGTTATATTATACTTATGTTTTACTCTGGGCGGTATTAGTACCACCGCCTATTATTTTATTATTCGACTGCACCAGAAGTAGTGTAATGTTTTTCCAACATATTTATATACCTACCTACGTATTACTATGTCCATTCCTATGCCACGCTTTATCGCCCTAACAGCTTGTAGGATATCAACACGTAAGATGTAGCCCCCCGTTATACTGAAATAAGCAATATCTGTCCTCAAGAGTAGCAACGCATTTGTAACTAAATAAACAACTTTATTTGATTCGTAGACCGGGGACCAATGGTTAAAAATATTGATTAATTTTAATCCGCAAATTTAATCATTAGATAATAATATTATCATTAAGATATTATTTTAAACATTGATCGCCTTAACTACGGATTAAAATAAAAAAAAATAGACTGCAAAACAACTAACGAAGATTATTAAATGGACAATGGCTATTATTTTGAGCGCCATCTATGGTCGAATAGCTGTTCTAAACAATACAATACAATACACAACTTGTTGTCTTATGTATTGTATAGATGGCAGCATGGACAACTATGGAATGGGGATTTATAAACCTATTGTTAAAAAGTTTATAGTCCTTGTTATTTAATAATTCAATACGATATTAAAAAGTTTATCATTGTTCCCGTTAACAAGTTCACACAGAAAAAAGTTAGTTCTTTTTTTTTGACTGAGCGTACATAATGCCAACGCCATTTCATAAAAAAAAACTCCATGACATAATAAAATGTGACAGATTATCTGCCAACTGCCAATGACAATATCGATGTCAGCGTCAATGTAATCTGACAATTTAGTTGATTTGTCATTACGACAAGGGAGGTGACAGTTTGTTGGATCTGTCATTTAGCTAAATGACTTACTGCCCTCTACCACTTGAACTAAGCAAACTTTGTTTAAAAAGTGTATACCTATCTCAATAGATGGCAGCACAAGTAACATTGTTAGTCTTTATTAGGTTATAAAAAGAAAACAATTGTGTCAAAAAATAATAAAATTTTTGATGTCTTTAGCTTTTTTCACTTCTTTACAACAGTTAGAGCAACTTAAATTATAATCGTAATCATATTGACAGTTTAATTCTGTAGGTACATAATGTGATTGATTAAAAAAATTGCATAGTCCACATTGTTATTCTTCTTTTGAATAAATTCGTTGAATAGCTTGTTATACAGTATGCAATAAAAATATTATTTTATGTTACATTCCTGTAATGTTTTTTTTTTATCTTTTTTTAATAATTTGTAGAATTATTAATTTGTTGAATTACAAGGAGGTACCTACATTGTAACCATAATTCTAAAGATCTAATTATAAAACTGTAGGTAACAGGGGACAATTTTGTACATTAAATACCTATATTTTTTAATTTTTCTTGTCGGTAGGTTTTTATTATTGATATACCTAGTTGTAAAGACCATATTTTTAATGATTGTCTGTTGAGGTATCACGCAAAAACCACTGGGCCGATTTCGGTGAAACTTGGCATATTTATAGCTAGTTTGACGGGGATGGTTCTAGGATACCTACATTTTATCCCGTAAAATGGTTTCGGTCCCGCGGGATAATAGGTTAACGTTAGAGCAAAGAATAGGAAACCCTTAGAATAAAGAAAACTGCTGACCTGTTTTAGATGAAACTTGACAATGTTTGACAGCATAATAAATATTAAGAATACTCATATCTAGGTACAGCATAGATCTAGACTCTGATCTACAATATTTTTTGTCAATTTTTCTTTTCGTGGTACCTAGTTCTTCACTATTGTAGTGCGGCTAATATTAAAAAAACCTTTTTGCATCTCTAATAGCCACAGACTATGGTTTGAGCAAATTTAACGACATTCAAGGCAGCTTCGAAATCGAACTGAGGATTTGAGGATGAATTTTAAACGAGTGTCTAAAAAAAATATTAATGGAAGAACGACATGAGTGTATGAGAAAATTATCTTAATCTGAGCAACGAATAATGGGCTGTAGAAATAGAAAACTTATCGACCACGAAATTGTAGGTATCTAAGTAGGTGTCTACCTAGGTATGTCAAATTTTACACTGATGTCTCAGTGGAACAACTAATAATACTAACTTATATTCTATTCAATTCTAATATAGATAACTAACTTATATTCTATTTCAATTTAGGGTTTATTTGTTTGAATGACGACTTTTATCTTAATAGGCTCGTAATAATTACCTAGGTACTCTGTCATTTTTCCGTACAATGGTCAGAGTGGCAAAAAAACCCAAATATCCTAACATCATTATGAATTTTTTAACATAGGTACCTACCTAGGTAGATGTATTAAAAAAAATACCTAACATTTATTTTTAATTGATTTGACGGAAAGACTCTATTATAATATACTTAAATGTATCTAAGTAGTACCTACATAATTTTTTTTCCAAATTACATAATCACATCATCGATTTAAAGCGTAATTAAATGCATTCGAGAAATTGTGTAACAATTTTATTTTTCTAATCAAATTTTTTTAATGACTGGTGGTTCATAACATGTAATAAGGTAATAACAAAAAAATACAGACTACAAAGATAGCACAATATCATATCTATAGATAATATAATATGTAACGTGGCTGGTATTATATTTAAGATGGCTGTTGATTGGTGCATCTCTCGAGAGGCGTGGCGACACACAGCATCCAATGAAACGCTGTTACTCTCATCTCGAGATCGGTTACTGATTGGGGGCCGGATTTATCAATCAACTGTTATATATTTAGTACATATACAACTTCATGCCGGTCAGTGAATAGCTGGCTTTACAAGGGTGACTTGTTTTGAAATTGGAATGATAGAATTGGAATTAAAAGTTTGATGATCTTGGCTGATTTCTTTGTTTTTTAATTAGGTACCTACCTAATAGAAAAAAATCAGTGATGAAAATATTTTTTTAGTAGGTATAGACTAAAAATTTAACAGTCTTAATATTAACAGTGTCTTAAAGTATTGATGGTCTGAATTTACGCTTGGTTTAGTTAACCAGGTGTAACTTTTACTCGAAGAGCAACTAAGAGATTAGGTAGGTAGGTACCTACCTACTGTGTTTGTTAATACTGAACCTCATTATGAGATACGACATCGACTAAACCTAGTTTAAGTTTATTAATAAGGGGGTAATGTTTTTGAAAAACCTATGCTACACAGAGGCTGATGATAAAATAATGTCACTTCCACAATCACTACTTCTTGGACCTAGGTACCTAAGTACCTAGGTACCTATATAGTTACGTTAAATACGCTCGAAAAAACCAAGATTTTGCCCAAATGTCCGGAGTTAGGGAACAATTTGTCCGGGGAGGGTAATTTAGGCAATACCACTTCTAAACTTAATATTCGATGCTGTGATTTTGAAAAATGTATTTACATAGGTAGGTTACCTTTACCTTTTTTACTGCAAGTGCCAAGGTTATCTATAGATTTATAGTAGGTATCTACTTATCTACGTTTACTTCCGAGCAAGCATACTTCCGAAGCCAGGCGTAGGCACGGAAAAAAATTTAACTTAAAAAAATTTTGCAACTTTAAATAATTATAATTAAACAAGGTAATATCGTCTCATGGTCGCAGTTAAGGTGTGACCTTATTCTTGGGAAAGTTGAGCAGATGGTCACTCACTTTCACTATGCAACCACCCGTCTATAGTAATGTATTCATCGATTTTATTTTGTTATATGACATCATAACTTATTGGTTGATAGACATTTAAGGTTCCCTAGTCAGAGATTGCTAATGGGTGTACCACAGTGGAAAAACTGAAAGACATTAGGCATACCTACTGGTCTAAAAAAATTGCGAGGCCAGAACTAAGAATATTTCTAATTGGTTATACAAAAATTTAACTAATTCTATAATTTAAACAATGTAGGTAATTACGTTTTTTGAGTAGTTATTTAAGTTTTCGTTCTTAAATCATTACAATAAATATACCTAACTAGGTATGCGAAAACCAAAAAAAAACATGCATTATTTTTAAGGTCTTAGTATGGCTAGCTATTGGAAATAATCCTAGGTCTGGTCGCGCAGTTTTTTTTTTAGATAAACAATTTATGGATATTTCTAGAAATCCTTTATAGGCTAGGCTGTATACATAGTGTACTAAGATTTCCCCATCCGCCTCCACTCGTCTGTCTGTTCGTCTGCCCGGTTGTCACAGAGCGAAAAAAAAAGTGTTTGCGTAGCATTGGGTAACTAACATCCATGTTTGTCTAGAGACTATATTAAAGTATACCGGACAAAAGTTTAGTTAAAAAACTACTTTACCCGACAAAGTGTTAGGCGACATTTTAAGGTGCCAAAATAGTTTTGAAAGTAGCAAAAACAAAGTTCGTTGCGCCCGCCTCGTGATCCGTTGATCCGCAGTGAATTAAAAACAATCGAAAACTTTTTATTGATCGCGGCTCGTGCTGGCCAGTGCTTCCGGTACAGATACCAACAAAAGTGATAACTTAAAAACAAAATTAAAAATTATTTATAAAAAAAAAATATTTTGTTTCATTTATTTTGCATCTCAAAGTAGGTAGGTTATTAACTGTAATAATACCTATTGAAAAAATTGCATAGGTTGTACAAGTTTGTATACAAGTCTGTCTGTCTGCACGATACGAATAGGACACAGAAACGACTAGGTGTAATTAGAATATAGGGTATAGAATATAACATAACAGAATATGTCTAATTACTACTACTGCTTACCCTGTATACCTTCTATCCTCCTAGACCTACCTATCTATTATAGGAGCAATTAAGTAGGCGGCTAGGTCGTAGGTGTTCGAAACTCAAATGAGGACCAGTCAGTTAAATAATGAACAAAAATATAATTCTCAACCAGTTTTGCGTTCGACTGTACTCGGAGTACCTTTATTGTCAGCATCTGGCGTTAGTTTTTACGTTACTTCGCTTCTCTTTTTGTGTATCACCTTCCTTATAGGTACCCGAACAGGTAGCCAGATGAACTTTTACCCCAATCGTAAACATTCAACTAGGCAGGAGTACCTACGTGAAGAAAGTTTCAGTGTATTTTTAAAAATAATACAAGTATTTACGAGTTTGAAATTTGGTATTATTATTCTATATTTGAAAAAGAACTTCCCAAAACGAAATTTTGTTTAAAATATGTGTTATAAAAACATTTAATATAGAAAGTAAATCGACACACACAGTCTTAGATTTGCTTGTACCTAATAATGTTCTTTACGCTGGCCTAGTGCGGATTGGCAGACTTCACACACCTTTGACAACTTTATGGAGAACTCTCAGGTGTGCAGGTTTCCGCACGATGTTTTCCTTCACCGTAGCAAGTGATAATTAGTATCTAATACGCACATAACTTTTTAAATTAGAGGTGCGTGCCGCGGGGTTTGAACCCAGGATCTCCCGTTCGAGAGACCAATGTTCAAACCACTAGGCTATCACTGTTCCCTAGATGGCGCTAGGAATAGGTTCCTTTCCTAAAAAATCGCGTCGAATAAAGGTGCTCATATAATTGAGATTGAACTTCGCTTTGATAAGTTCGTTTGATCATCAAATAGTAACATATTGCTGGCTGTAACATTATTCCACCTAATTCTATACATCCCAAATCATTATATAATTTAAGTATATGTAGTTGAATTTAAAAGAAAGAACGGACCTTCAAGTTTCTAACATTTATTCCAATAAGACGAATAAAAAAAACATCTTAAACACGAGCTAAGGAGAGGAAATTACAATTAGGAACAGTTTTTATTGTTTATTTAGAACAGTTTTTGTCTTGTTACTAAAAAAACTTAATGCGGTAATAAATTAATAGATAACAAAAAAGTTTATTTTTTGACAGTCATCTTTGATTCTATTAAGAATTTCTTCGCATTACAGTAGTCGTTATCACATCATGAAGACTGGGAAAGTAGCAGGTACCTACTATCTTTTTTCTTTCTTTCTTTCTTTGCGAGCCGTATGGCGCAATGACTCAAAGAGTCTTGGGTTCGATTTCCAACAAGACACTTTGAGCGGCGCATTATCTGTCTTCGGTCTGGTTTTATTTATATACCTACTTGTATTGTCAATGAATCCTAGATTAGAGCAGTGGCGAAATGAGTGTATATTTTTTTTTGCCTTTCTGAGAGACAACGTATCAGTGATGAATTTAGGTTTACTAATCATCATAGCCAACAATAACAATGAAATTCAACATCTGTGGCTCGCCTTTATCTAAAAAAATCATAGGCAAAAGTAAAAACAAGTTACTTACACTTTTAACTACAAGAAGTAAACTACAAAACTACTCGGTAACCATTAACTATAATTACACTGTAATAGTTATGATGTAATTTGTATTAGCGTTATGCAACGGCATGTGATGTTCGCACGAGATGTTTTAATTGTAAGATTACACGGTCAATGTTGAAGTGAGTCATGAAACGTGGTACAAAATAGGAGCGTAGCGGTTATATTTATTATCATTATACTTATATTTATTCATATACTAAACTAAGTAGAACACAAAATGACTTTGTCTTTAATCCTACTAATATTATAAGTGTGAAAGTTGGTAAGGATGTTTGGATGTTTGTGGGTCCTTCACACTCTAACCGTTGAACGGATTAAGCTGAAACTTGACACACAGATAGGTTGCATCCAAGAATAGGACATAGGATACATTTTATCTCGATTAAAGGTTCCCTTGGAATAAATCCCATATTTTTTTTAAGTACATAGGTATACTCTTCTGCGGGCAAAGCCGCGGGCGACGGTTTTTGTAACGGTGATTATCAATGTATTTTTTAAATATCTGAGCAAAATAGGCACATAATTTCCCCCTATGATGTTTTTGAATACGTCCCGACTGCAAGAGTATTTTTTAAATATTATTTTAATTTTGCCCATTTTCAGCCCCCAATTTTCAGCGATCAAGTTTTTTTATAGATGACTAATTATTATAGTTACTTATTATACGCTATCTCTTACATTTTAAACCATTCACCCGAACTACTCACACAGACAGATCGGCAGACGAGATCGCCAGCAGCTGACCGTCAGTTATAGCTCGTGCCGATTTTGATACTTGACACGAGCCAACTAATTAATATATTCCATTCCACTTTCATTATTAATTGGAAATAAATTCCAATCTCATTTAACCTTGTACGCATCTGCAGTTTTTGAGCGATGCCTTTTATTTTATAAACGACATGATGAATAAAATATTAGTTAGTGAATCTCGAATTATATTACTAAATAATGATTCGATTTACATTGGTGGTAAAAGTAACCAATTACGAGTATACATTAGCCTAATTTCAGATGTTCTTCGATGATTAATAAGTATTATAATTAGTATTTTATAGAGTTATTAAACTACCTATTAGTGCCACAAGTGCATTACCTACTGACCGCAAAAAAAGACAAAAATGAAATAAATTAAGTATTGTAGATTGCAGTAGGTACAACTTCAAAAACCCTTTGCTGAAACGCGCAATGTAAATAAAAAAAATCTTATTATCTATTAACATATTATTTATTAATTTTTAAAACTTTTATTTATGTTAAATCCAACACCTTGTATTGTCGAATGTGTAGGTAATTCGAGTTCTTATAAGACCTTGTACGATGTATATTTTTTTATTATTTTCATTTATCTACATACCTATACAGAATAAATAAATAATAATGTCGTGAGTTAACAATCTTCCGTCAGAAGCAGCCGATATGACAACTACAACTAAAAAAAGAACAAATAAGAAAAATGTGAACAACATATAACTCTTAATTGGGATTAAATAAACCTTTAAGAAACCGCGGTTAATTGGCATCACCCAAACAGTAGTTAAACAATTTATAAACTATACGCAACGTCTTATCTAACCTTGTCTACTGATACTTGATATGTGACTATTAAATATCAAGTATCAAAGCCTCTTAATCGAGACATGCGCACGCGCCGCGGCAGATGGTGCGCAGCATCTGTTCCCGCACACAGACATGCCGGTCATCTCATCTCACGCACACTAGAACATCAACCTGTCGAGCACAGCTGATGACTACCTGCCTGGCTTTCTTTTATAAATGTAGGAAACGGTGTAACTTAAGATGGTTTTTGTTGAATCGTTTGTTATGGTCAAATAGGATTTTAAAGGATGTAACGAGTAACGCATAAATAAGTTCTACGTAGGTACTTTTATTTGATTTTTTTTAAAGCCAGTTGTTAAACAAGCACACAAGACAGCGATCTCAATAAACCAATAGTATTTTTTTGAAGCTTATCAATCTTGAAGATGTGTCTCAAAAACTAGCATCAGTCGTGCTGTAGCCTTTACCCGTACTGTTCCGGGTGAAGTATGCTATGAGCATTATTAAATACAGAATGTAACGAAGAATAGAGAATAAACATTTTACAACTGGTAATTGATTCTAGTTGGCTAGGCAAGTAGAAAGGTTTGCAGCTGTGCTTAGTGCATATCGTTGTCATTAAACTGGGTTTTATTAGTACTAGCTACTAGCGCGAATTCCCTTCCTATTTTATGTTTGATGGGCGGTTCTAGAGCAGGATTAGGTGTGGTTTTAATTAGGAATAGATAGTGCCATAACTAGGTAACTAGGGCGGTACCAGAAGTTAGTCATGGTCTAAGATACAGGCCTTATAAGGGCGTAGGACCTATTTAGGGCTATATTTTTTAAGGGTTTAGTTACGGTACCTACTAAGATATCTACCCGGTATTACGATACCCCTCACAATGTGAGAGAGGACCCGAGCCCAGCAGTGGGACAGTTATGGGTTGCGATGATAATGATGACCTACTAAGATAAATATTTTGGCCACTTATTTTCCTAAAACTATACTTCGTGATTAATACCTAAATACCTAACGCTAACTTACAGTTAATACCTCATAAGCCGTAACGGCGACGTAAGTTTAATTAAAGGTAAAGTATAGTCCACAGTAGCGAGAAATCTGCAGAAATGGTTCAGTTGTAAGTGGGCTGGCGACGCGTGACCGATTGTATGGTATTGCTAGCGGAAAATTAGTACTACGGTCATTGGGACATACACTGTCTATCAGGGATGACAACTAGACTAGATGTTAGATGCTTGTTCACACGCGAAAAAATTAAAATAGGAATACAGAGACGCCTTTATCTTTCTTCTTATATGAAAATCTAGCATACATAGGGGTACAATTGGACGCGGTAGGTGGTGTTATATAGAAATACTTGAACACATAGACAAACGAAACTTGCCTGGGTGGACTAGGTCTGGACCTAGACTAGATCTAGAATAGAATCCACGACCGATTAGACGATTTGACATAGTAACCATTACACCATAGGAGGTTGTCAAATCATACTCGTAGATCTCTATGAACGTTTCATACTTCATTATCTGTCATAAACCATTCCTATAGTCACATAACCATATTGTTCTGTATTTCATAAAATCCATCCACACCGTATCATTTAGATCGCAGTATCCGCGTTGCTTCTATATAATCATGGATGGAGAAATCTAAGAGTTCTACTCAATTTATGTGACTTCACTTTAGTGATTGATAGGGACTTAGGTAAGTGTTACTTACTTTAATGATGACGACAATTTGGTCACGGACAACTAGCAATACTCACACGCTGAAACTAAGAAAGAACCTCAGACCAAAAAATATGTAGACGCAGTGCTCGAAACAAACAAATTAGGTCAATATTTTTTCTTTGTTTTACGTTCGGTACTGACCGGGAATCGAACTCGCGACGCCTTTCTTCATAGGTATTATCACGGTTTTGTCGTATTTTAAAATACTATTTGAATTTTTCCAATATGAATATGATGCTTATAATAATTACTTACAGAATATTCATGAAGCGTCCATAATCTAATATTGATGAGATTCCCTAAAATTGCCATAATATATTACAAAACATTTTCTTATTGATAGTATTCCTGATTAGAATCGTGTTTCCGTTCAATGCCGATCAGGCCAATTTTAATGCGACAATGTAAATAAATGAAAATAGCAGAGCTGTCGCCGTT
>LGAG01001072.1:116097-142571 GCA_001278395.1 Lerema accius | reverse complement strand
AAATAATTGTTATGGGTGTTTTACCAACTTGAGACACTAAATTACAGTGATTTATTGATTATAATTTTCTGATAAAAAATTTAAGAATAAAATATTTGTTTTTTTTTTTCAATTAAAATATATCGGTTCAAGTTCATCATCTGTGGTGAAACACGTCGTTGCTGTCCTGTAACTTTTCGCATAATTTTTTAAACAATTAACATTTTCATAACCTAAATAATTATGTTTTATCTTTGAATTCAAAATTGATAGACGCAGTTGAACTAAATTTTGGTAGTTACCAAGTGAGGTAAGTATTTATGTAATTACGTCGACATGCCTACAACGAAAATAATTTTCTTTTAAAACTCGTAATAATTTTATAGCCGATCTCATAATAAAATTATCTTGACATAATAATTATATTTCTACTAGTTGTTGCCCGCGGCTTCGCTCGCGTAAAATTTTGTCTGCCGCATAAGTTTCGTGAAAGATAATTTTATTTATTATAAGTACCTATGTATTTTTTTACTATTAGCTTACATGATCAAAATAAAGTAAATATTAAAGGGCGGCTCCCATACAACAAACGTAATTTTTAAGAAATGTTTTACTCGATCTTAGAAAACAGGTAGAAACTTGATTAGTTTAGTAGATAAAAAAAGTAAGTATCTTTTAGTAATGATGACGACCCCGTAGCCGTAGCCTCGTTGGTAGTGGCCTGCCTGCGAAGCGAGTGTTCCCGGGGTCGATTCCCGGCCGGGGCAGACATTTATTTATGTCACAGATAAATGTTTGTTCTCGGGTCATAGGTGTTAGTGATGTGTTATTTGTGTTGTCCATGCCACCCGCGACACAGGGATTCCTACTGCGAAAGTATGAGTGTGTTAGCGTGTGAGTGTGTTAGCGTTAATGCTGATGCGGAACCCTTTATGTGCGAGTCCGACTCGCACTTGGCCGGTTTTATAATATTCTTCGCCTGTATACTTAGTGTGTTTATAAAAAGTACCCCTATGTCTTTTCCCAGGACGGAAAATATCCATATGGGATAAATGACAATTTGCCAAAAATACATAGAGAACACAATTATTAACGAACATTGCATCACATTGCAACTTCGCGCCGTGCGCCCCGGGACGCGTTTTTGAAACGCTCTAACGCTTCATTCAAGTCAATCATATCGTGATAACTTTAAAACTGTTCGGCCAAATTACTTACTGTAATAGAAAAAGTTATTCTACATTAAATACTTAAAGTGACAAACGTATTGATTTTGATAAGAGTGTGAAATTTATAATAAAAATGTGCATTGTAAAACAGAATCCAATTTAATTAAATTTATGGCTTATATTTTTGGTCATAGTGGCTTCCACATAAAAGGTAGATATATGCTGTCGCGGACTTTTATTTAGAACTATTCAAGACAAACAATCCTCCAGTACTTTGTATTTGTGTAACTTTAATGGTTTAGGCAGCGCACGCCAAGGTCGCTCTCAGAGGGCAGATTTTTTTCCGGCTTAATTGACATTTATCGTTATATTGCGACCAAAATTACATAAAATGACTACAAACTGTAGCCTATGTGTTATTCTGATGTATAACCTATATTACTGTAAAGTTTCATCAAAATCCATCCAGTAGTTTTATCGTGAAAGAGGTACAAACATACATACAAACATTCGCATTTATAATATTAGTAGGATGCAACTGGTCGAATAGTTTTTAAAAAAAATATAAGAAATGTGTGATGTTAAACCCTTCACTACTAAGGATACTTGAGTTCAAACAGAAGTTTTGTGAGATGTTGTAATGAACCTTAATGTGTGTGTATGTGTGTGTGTGAGTGTGTGTATTATATTAGGTTTCTGTATAAGATATAACAGGTAACAGAAAAACCAAAAAAGTGTTTCTGTATAAGATAACTGGTAACAGAAAAACAAAAAAACGTGTATTAATTCTTAGTTTTATATTAATTCCATTCCATTTTATGCTCCAATTGCGGATGTAGAATAAATTATGTTATTTTAATGAAGCTCAAGGATGTCTACGGATAGTAATAAAATTATGGTAACGACCATAGAACACGACTATTCCTTTTTTAAATTTTAAAATAATTTCATCTAAAGAACCCTGTAAGTGCTTGGTATTTACAGTCAACCAGAATCAAATATTTACCCGATTACACCATAAGCAAGGTAATGTTTTTCAAGTGTATGTATGTATGAATGTAGAGCCTAAATAACTTGATGGATTGTATTATTTGGGGTGCTATTTAAATTCGTCTCTATTATGAGAGATTAGGCTATATATTTTTTTATTTCCCAATATTTTTGGCAGTTTTTTTTNNTTTTTCGGGTAATGATTCAAAAAACCTGACCGAAAAAAAATAACCGATTTTCCTAGCCACCTACACTCGTAAATTGCGTAAAAAAAAATTTTTACGCAAAAATTACGTAAAAAAATAACAGTTACCAGTGACCCGCGTAATTTAACCGTCTTTAACGATTACAAGGCATGTCGTAAGCTAACCGAGGGGTGTCTTCACACATGGTACCTGATAATTTTATGGTTTTGCCGCCTTATTTAGGAAAAAGAGGGCTATTTACCATCGCTGGCGGCTAAGTATTGCTAATACTTACAAGATGGAACGTAGTAAGGCTTCCATAAAAGGTTATTTATGTTTTTCTTAGCTTTTTATTTCTTAATAGCTAAAAATATGTAGGCCTTTAAACAAGGTTTCGGATTTGGAATATAATTCTAATAATAATTACCTATTTAATAATAGGTAAATGGTGTGACTTTCTGTATCAATTTAAGAATAAAACAGGCATGTACGATTTTAAAATTTGACATGGTTAAAGTTCAAATGGCTAACAAGAGTTTTTTATTACAGGTTTTGTGACAGCATACAGTCGTCAGATGAAAGGGTTTCATTAATAAACAATTAACATCAGTATTAACATGTTCCAGAAAGGTACCTCCATCGAATAAGTCTTTAATCTATCGTTTGACAATACAAGCACAGACGAAAGAATATATAGTCTGAGACTTAAAAACAAATAAATGTGGTAGAAAAAAACATAACGTACTTATCAAATGATAACGTTTCCCGGTACATTGCTCGACAGGCTGTGCTCTGTGACATACGTCAAATCGTTAGAAAAAAAATGACTTCATTTTTTTGTTCTGAAGACTCAGTCTATTAGTCAGTCAGTAATTTCTTGGTCTGAGAATACAAGTTATGGTTTAATTTCGACTATAAGAGCGAGTCCTGTAGACACTATTATTGTCTATTATGTCCATACCTAGTAGGTACCTATTATTATTTCTACTAGTATTATTATTTTATTAGTACAAACCCGTCGAAGTGGAGACGGGAAGCACTCACCGCGTGGGAGATAGGGGCATGGCGTCCGTTTCTCAGACACACCTGTGTGTAGCGCGGACTACTGCACTTGATACTTGAATATTAAATACACGGAAATGATATAGAGTGGTTACTACGATATTATTTGACTTGATACTTGGTTGTTTAATACACCGAAATGATAAAGAGTGGTTACTACGATATTATTTGACTTGATACTTGGATATTTAAAACACGTAAATTATATAGAGTGGTTACTATTATTATTTGGGAACAATGCCTCAATCCGACGCGCTTGACGAAACTTTATGTTTAGTAAATATTTACTTTTATTGTAAATTCATAGTACTTAGGTAATGTTTTCAGTTTTAATTATATAAATATTCGTGTATAATTTTAAGATTAGTTTTCTGTATTTTTAGCTTGTAATATTATTATTACATAACTTATTTTTATTTACATTTAATATAAAAATTCATAAGCGTTACGTAGTTGGTTGCGTATGGAGAAACGTCGTTACACGGTACGCTGTACGGTTACAACTGTACCTAAGTCTACATTATAGACTGTATACCTAATTATATTATATACCTTAGTAATTTATGTTGGATTAATGATTTTAAGGTAAGGTGCGTGAAAAGAAACGTAACAAGTAATGATTTTTTTTTAAATAAACTGACTCACTCATTTAACATAAAAATGGTGTTATCAGAAGCGTTATAGCTTCATTACTGTTCACAATGTGTCGAACAAGAGAAAAATATATGCGTAATATTAAAATAATGATCAAGATTCTTGACCTGTACAAAAGCTTTCGCGGCCGTTAGTGAGAGGAAGCTTCAGAGATATACAACAATTTATTTATTTGTTAAATTAAAATAACTATAATTGTTGTTAATGATTATTTGCCTTCATTATCCAGAGGTCTTGAAGTTTGACAAGTAGAATTTTAATTGTTCGACAATAATTTCATAAAAATACTAAAATATAACATATAAATACTAAGAATAATTAATAACTAAGTAGTAACTTAGATTATCCATTAAAAAAAACTGCAACAATTTTACAGTACCTAGAAAACAACGTAAATTACTCTCCCAAAACAAAATAAAAATCTTTATATTAACTTAAATTGATGTCCAAAAAAGAGGTGGCATATGTATATTGTTATATTTATCTAAAAAATAATTTAAAAAAATATCAATCGCCAAAGGTGCCGTGCAACTGCAACATCTGTCGGCTGCGCACGCGCTGCATCCGGGGACCAACTTCACTCAGTTCACTGGACATGACAACACAACTGTGCTGCCACCTAGAGGTAGTAACTCTATAACACTATCACCATTTACATCGTACTATGGACCGATACATCGTGGACCCGCCCTCGCTTCGCTTTGGTGTACCATTTACCTGCTATCCCGTGGTTTCTAAAAACTTTAGCCTAGACAAAACTTATTCTAGACTAGAGCTCTTCATTTAAGCAACAAACTAAAAACCAAGTTGTTGCCTGAAATGTCATATAGAGTAAACTATTAAAACAAATGACTACTTACTACTGTGTGTTTTTCAATATGGCTAACCACGTGATGTTAAAGAAGTCCCATACAAACTTTAACTATAGATAGAGTGGGACGATTTTAATAAAATAAAGCCCAAGTAAAACCCTAAATTAAGGATTATGTATTTCTGGCAAATCAGACCTCCTCAACTTTCATTTTACCAAAAATCATTCATAATTATTTCTTTATTTCATATAGAAATAGCTGTCAAACCCGATAGTAAGTATGTATTATAGTAATCGTTGCATTTATCTGCTCTCCAACGTAGGTAAGTCGTTTCAATAATTTAAGTTGTAAGAAATAAAAACATATACCTACATCTTTAATTCATTCAAACTTATACGTTCGCTTTCCCCATTTGGATTGTAGAAAATAATAAAAATGACCTAATTCGTTATCTAAGTATCGATATAGGTACCAATATATCATTGCTGTATTTACCAATGGTATTTAAAAAAAAATATGGTGTCATTCATACATTTAAAGGCATTGTATTATCAGCCCAACACGTCCTAAGGCTTTCGCATCGCATCGGTTATGACGCTTTAACCGTTACACTGCCACCTTATAAGCTATCGGCAAATCCGTTGGCCAACGGTCACTGATGTCCGCACAAAAACTGTATCAAAGAACCTAATACAAAGCGAATCATTAAAAAGAGACCACTCCTTTGTCTACTGGACAACTTTCTCATAAAGGACGAACGCATTGTCCTTCCGACGTTACAGTTTTGCAAAGAAACTAGAACATTCTCACGAGCGCAAAAATTTCACCAATACGCGTCCGAGCCTATGAATAGACGAACAATAAAATAGATTCGCGAAAGGGATTACAAATAATGGCTTGTAAGAAAAGGGTGGATTTCTAAGGAGGGGTCAGTTCGGTCATCCGATGACCCCATCGCTCACGTTGCACCAATTTCAGGGTGTTTAAAGTGGCATAAAGGGCTGTAGTGACCCCATTGTTCGCAGGTTAGCACGGGTTGGCTACCTGCGCCGGGTCCAAGTGACCCTGCCCAGCGAATGGACAATTATAACGAGACCGGCGGTATTTTAACGGTTACATTTAAGATGTAGTGATAACCTCAGGACTTACGATTTATATAGGTGCTTTTGTGACGAAAATGACCCAATTTGTAACAATTTTCAAGTTAGGATTTTTGTATTAGGCATAATAATGTATAGTTTATAAATTATTTGTTGTATAGGTCGTGTAATACATGCTCTTAAAAACGTTATGTGTATTTTGAATAATCTTTGATGTAATATAAAGTATCTATAATTTATTAATCTTAACTAATTCTCGGTCAATTTGTCGTCTCTTTTAAAATTAATTAAAAATATTACCTATTACTACTTAATTATGTACTTGGTGCATTGATTATTTATTTCCACGTACAAATTACTTATTTTTATCGCCCTAATTATAGCGACAGAAGCTCTATTTACACTTAGATAGACGTAACGGCATCGTAACGTTAACTTTCACTTCAATATCAACCAGTCTTGTAAACACGACGTTAAACTTTAACGGTCATAACTTCGACAAAGCGTCTAGACACAAATAGAGACCATTCTATTATAGTGTGTATTATATTAAAATCACATAAACATTTGCCAAAGGCGAATCCGTTGGTCTATTCAAGGAGTTCGGACAATGCAAAAAATTGGAGCACAGAAAGTTATTTCCCATAAAAATCGTAGCAAAGGGTTTGTTGGTCATAGACAGATGGTCTTTGTTCGGTCAGTGGGAAATTTTGCGTGAAGGGCTTGCAAAATAGAAATGGGTCAGTTTGGACCCGTGATAGATAGAGCGCGCTTTGTCCGTCGCATCGCAGGGTTATGCAAATGAATAGCGAACAATGGAAGTATCTTTGCAAGATGCATTGGCAGATGAGAAAGTGCGTTAGACCACATTTCTATAATACCTGTGTTCAGGGAGCTTAATAAATTGTTATCTGTTAACGATTGCAAATAAAATTGTTCGAAATTAAAAGGAAAAGATAGCTTTGATCCTTGGTGCCAAATTGTACTCATTTGTAGAGTTAATAAGTAGGTACTTACATCCACGATTAATTAAGGTTAGTTGCCACTAACAACCTTTTATTTTTAACCTTATCTAAAGGCATTATAGCTTGAAGATTAGTAGGCTATGTTGCATGTAGAGGTGTAAAGCTTCATTCTTAAATCTGTCTGTCTGAGCTAGAGATGTGCTATGATGTTTCGTAAAAAAGCTAATAGCGTCACATTATTTCTTCTGTACAATCCATTTTTTTAACTAGTCCAATTTTGCTTGCAGTTTTACGTAAAGCTTGTAAAGGATATCACATATTTTCATGTTATTCACACTTTTTCAATCATTTGACGAAATTAGCAATGACTTATCAGACTCTACTATATTTTCTTATGTGAATATTTCAAAGGGATTCTTACAAGACAGATAAAATATTACAACCCTGAATACGTAAGCAATTATAACTTTTTTATGTCTGTAAAAATAAATTCAAATTCTATAATCTGTTGCGTTTTCCCGCCCTTTTTTGACTTTGTAGGTACTCTGTGCTTAGATAAACATACCTATTGATATATTTTGATAGATAAGCATAACTAGATAATTATTTGACGCTCTTAGGCACCCATAAAAAATAAAATGTTTTTATCAATTCCTATTAAATTACCAAACTAATTTTCTGCCAAATTTCCTCGTTGACTGATAAGAAACGAACTTCCAATTCAAGATGCAAGCCGTTGACCCCATTTCAACTTCAGTAAACGTACTTAAAAATTACCTTTTAACGGTAACATGCAAATTTCAACCTTTTACCCTGACAATAAGAGCTATGTGATAATAACTCATGAAATACTCGTACATAGTAATTTTATTGTCATGCCGTTCATACACACACATTGAAAAGTTAAGACTTTGTAATATTGATAGTATTAAAACGTAAATGCACCCTATGCCAAACGAAATAAGGATGAAATTCATTTCCACTTTGTAATTATTTGAGATGAATCTGCAAATAATTATATGCGGTTTTATAGCCCTTATTACGTTGTAGTAAAGTCGTCATTAGTATGTTCTGTAAGTTGGTTATTTTAATGGCTCGTTATCAGTGAACGTATACGTTATCAGAAGCGAGGCAGATGCTTGGAACGAACAGTTACCAAGCAATCGATTTTTTGGTTAACACGAATCAGAAAGCAAGAGTCGTTTGTTTACTCTGTGGTACGGTTCACAGATTATAATTATAATCTATATTATAATCTATCCTCTTTGGTAACGTATTTTTTGCTGTGCTATGATTGTCTATGCCCGTGGCCTTTATGATATTAAGATAGTGATTTATAAGGAACGAATAAAAATTAAAAAAAAAACTACATAGCATGACCAACGTTCCCGCCAATTCCGCACACATAACTTACACAGATTAAACTAAAAAAAAATAAACGTACAGCCAAACAGCGTCATAATGCAACACAGTCAAATGGTCAGCAACTAAAATAAAAACGCTCGTACATTTTCTCATCTCATTCCACAATTCCCAGTAACAATACTCGTTAGACATTTAAGATGGTGAGAGACACTGTTGTTTCTGCTTCCTAGTAACTGAGTCATCGTGTATCTGAAGATGAAGTTGACGGTTAACTGTTGACCACGACAGGGATGTACCAACTGCGTAACCGAATCTTTGATATCCGATAAATTAAGTAAGCTAGTTTTTACTAACAAAATTTTGATGGCTTTAAGTTAATGATTGATGATATAGAGATAAAAAACATATGTATCTTAATATATAAAACAATAGTGTATTGTGTTTGTCATTAAATGACTCCTAGACGGTTAGATTTCAATAAGAATGTGATGTATTTTAGAAGAACAAAGTAGGTACAGTTTATGAATACAGTTGAACCTAGTAGGTGGTGCTGATGTTGAGATACTTCATCTAAAATAACACACGAATATTGAAACGCCGTCACAACAAGAGTTGAATTATTGAACTTCAAAATAATGAGCATAATACTAAAGGTAAATAAAAATTGAAGGTCGGGAGGGAGTAGCTGGTGTAGGAAACTAAGGGTTCAATCAAATTAAGAGATAATATACGAAATACGTTGTAGAAGAATGTCTACTCGATTACATAATAATAATGAATACCTATTTAAAATCTAGGCGAGATTAGGATGGTTCTTAATCTCTCTAGCCGGAAATCTGCCGACTATTCAAAGCCAGAATCAAAAGGCCAATTTAGAAGACCCCTCATCCCATGGGAAGAAACAGCGAAATCAATTACAACGTCCAAACAAAAGATTTGGCTGACACATAAGACTATTACGGTCATAACATTCACCTCTAACCCTTGTCTGTCCGTCCATTGCGACCATAGTCTTACAAATGTATACAAATGGCATATACTTACAATTTGTTTTATTATCGAATATTTAATCGTAATGTGATATTGAAGTGATGAAATCACTTAAACGTTACTGGGAAGGTGTGAATAATATGAAAATGTGTGCTAAATAGGACAGTTAAAAAAATGGTCTATAGTTTGCAGCTTCTGTAGTACAATAAAAGTCTGATGTTACCTGATGAAAATCTTCATCTACAGATGTCAGAAAGGCGTATGGTAATGACACTTTGCCTGCCAAATACAATGGTAATGACTCACTTATTGACCTTTATTACAGGAAAATGTACTAATTGGCTGTAAGGATGATTTAATAGCGTGACAATTTCAAATCCGTAAAAGGAAATAAGTGATTTTGGAATCTTGTAACGATTACGTCACGTAACTGAAATTCATTGTGATAACAATATTTTTCTCATCTATGATTTTTTGTTCTGTATTACTTAATTTAACTTGGTATCTATATGTAGTTATTTCGACTTATTCTTATACTTATTAGATATTATTTTTTTACTTTTTTTCTGGCTCTCTACTTTTTCTTTCCCGCCTATTCTACTCGACTCTATTGTCTATGCCCCCGGCTGTATCAATCGTTAATCGCCTTACACCCCAGGTTCGGTCAACAGTCCTTTTTAGAAAAAGTTAAAAAAACAATGGGTCGATTGTCTGACGGTGTCACGGAACTATAGATCCAACAGTTTCCGGAGAAAACCGGTTTCGGTTTCTAACCGCTGATATAATGCGTTGTTTATGGTAATTTGGCGCGTTTTTGTCTCCGTGTTTGTTTAATGCCGACGTGGGATTTGGGGATGCTGTCTTCAATGGGATTAGCGGTTCTTTATGATGTTGCGGGAAATGCATTTTGTACAATATGTTGTCATTTCATGTCTTTTTATTTTTGTTTTAAAAGGTCTTCTAACTTGAGTAGGTGTAGGTACGGTACCTACTTTTTCTTGGTTAGGTGGTACCTTCTTGAAATAACGGAACTGTTAAGTAAAACGTAATAATACTATAAAGTGTCAAGTAAATTTTATTAAATAAGATGTGTGTGTTAAGCAATTATAAAAAGGGTTTGCAAATTTTTTGAAACAATTCTGCCTAAATGAAAACATTTTTTCGAAAATTAAAATCAATAGCCACTATAAATTAGTAATCTGTATTTTTTAATTAAAGTTGTCAGTTTTTCAGACCCTACTTACATAATATTTAAATACCTACACAGGTAAATACCTACAAGAAGTACTGGTTTAATACTCTGAAGATTTTGTTATCAAAGAATTTTGCATACATAATTTTCGCAAATCCCTGCACCCTTTAGCGACTGTATCCAGTCGCAATCAATCACGAGGGATCCTATTCACTGCTTTATGTTATCCCTTGAGGTGTTTATGCAAATATGGGCAATTAAACCAACAGGTAACGGTTTTTGCAATGCCTTTTGTTAAACGACAGCTGGACGGTAGACAACGGAACTGTCCCTTACGTCTTACGTTTTTGAATTACGAAGACTCAAAATGGTGACGTCATAGTTGCGTATTAGCGCTGCATAGAACTCTCCTATAGTGACGTCTGCCAATATTATTATAGTCTGTGATATTTGCTTAAGATACCTAGTTTTTTGTTACGCAATTTAAACTTATTGCTAAGGAATAAAAATAAAAAATAATAATTTTGTTTTTTTTATTTATTTTTTATTTGTAAACTGACAACGTATGAAATTTTTTTAATAACCAAGAGGAAGATAATTAATCCAATTTTTTTTTAATCAATTGGAAATTGATTGACATTTTCTAAAGCGTCAACATAGTTTTTTAAACCTTTTCTATCCCTTAAGAATCTAGAACTTCAAGTGATTACTACTTCTGGCTACTATTTACTTACATTATGTATTAAACTTTGGTAATTTCTATTTTCACACAAGTTCAATCAACTCGGGAATTCATTCAACGTTGATATTTTTTCTTAGTTTTTAGGAAGCCTGATTTTGATTTATTCTTAATTGATAAAAGTAAATAAATGATATTTGGGGCTTAAATACAGATTATTTATAGCAACTACTAGTATCTTGGTGAACTTAGTATAATATATATTTTTATTTTTATTATAATGTAGTTCTAAATTCAAAACTCCGGAATAAGCTTTAATTTGTAAAATTACAGAATTATAGGGTTATTCCACGGACCATGTGTATTTGTGTATTCTTGATAAAACTGAGTGTAACTAATCGTATATGACTGTAGCAATTAAACCATTGATTAAATCAAGTAACTACTTTCATTTTTGCCATGGAATTGATCTGTTCAGTATTTTGGACATTTATAACGGCTAGAGTTTTTAACCGTTTTGTTACCGCCAGAATAAATTTAAAAATATTATTATTATTTAATTTTTTAATCGTACATCCGTTATATTTTCGGCAGAATGAAAAAAACAATTCCTTTGAGCGTATATTTATGCGACCAACTTACGAAAATGAAGGCCAAAAAAGGTTTAAAGTGGTCAATAAGGAATTCCAGAAGAATTATAATTTGGGAAAATATAATTCTCGTGGTCTACGAATTGTGTACCTAATATAATATGTAACAAGTTATTATTTAAGGTTTGTATAACTTTTGTTTGTTGTATTGATTAACTGTTTTTTTGACATTGATATTTTCATGACAAAAAGTTTGTGATGTAGTTTGTTTTTTTTTTTAAATAAATATATTTCTTAATTTCCCTGCAGCTGGTTTTAGAGTAGCGAGTATTGGTGTACTGAATCTATTTAAAAATAGTTAAAATAATTTATATAAGACAGTATAGCGAAAAAGCAACTTGCAATTTGTCATTTGCCATCTGGCCAAAGCAATTGGTCTTAATTTTTTATTGTGAAACGAATTATGAGTATTATTAATAATTTATTTATTTTTCAAGCGCAAAATTTAACAAGCCCTCATTAACCGACAATTTTTTTTTCCGATTACAAAAAAAGTAGGTAAGTACTCTACAGATAAATTAATACAGAATGCAAGACTATCCGCCATTTTATTCTCCACAAGATTTACTAACACGAGAAAATTATACACATTACATTAACATGAATTATATTAACCCTATCGAATGACCACTCATTCAAATTAACCCCTGTAATGCGACCTGGGGTCATCTGGACCATAGTGGACAAAAGTGGACAAAGTAAAAAATACGATTGGTGTTGCCATGACAAAGAATTGACTGACCCTTGAAATTATCACATGGCTTGACCCTTGCGAGAACTAAAGGGATTTGAGGTGTAACGGATAAAGAATGATGTTAATAAA
The DNA here is from genome assembly GCA_001278395.1 of Lerema accius. NCBI lineage: Eukaryota > Metazoa > Arthropoda > Insecta > Lepidoptera > Hesperiidae > Lerema > Lerema accius. The sequence continues at coordinate 129,956 of LGAG01001072.1, read as the reverse complement.
AGTTGGGGTTACCTATACGTGTTTACAACAAGCTGCTTTTAGTGTGAGTGAATAAAAATAATATCTACACTGTATAACTATCTTGTTGCTGAGATACGCTTTTGTAATATATTCTATGTAGAAGTGTGGTAATATTTACTGTTTTAGTTGCTTTAACAATCCCTGGTTTAACTCTAGTTACAATTTTCTCTTGTATCTCAGTATATAGAAATTTTGCTCCTGTTTTAATTTACATACATCTATGACCTATGGTCAACCTTAAAGTAGAGTTGTGACATAGCCGGAATGTTGTTTAATGGATCCTAGATACGAACCCCAGTGGGGCATAAATTGGAATAATGAATTTAAGTTACTGTTTTCGGTCTAGGTGTGCCTCCTTTGTCTGTTTATACGTATTGTCCATGGCACTCACTTCATAAGGAATTAATTATTGAATAATATTTATGTGTTTAATTTACTAATAAAACAAGTAATTCTGGATACTTTAATTAGTCCTAGTTTAGTCACGGTTTTTCCAACCTACACACTTGTGATTAGTTTTTCAACGTTCTAAATTTAATATTTCGAGTTATTACCCATTAAAAAGGTGGATGAAAGCTCTATTTACGCATACATACCTGTGTAATAGGCATTAGGTATATCCGTAGCAGACTATGTGTCATATAAATGGCGGAAAAGCTATAATTAATTTTCGCGTGATCCAAATGATCCAATTAAAAAACAATTTAATTTATCACACGAACGAAACGCTACATTTAGCATTATTTCCCAATGGACTTGTTCATCCTTCATTTTAATGGTTTTAATCTAGTAAATTAACAAAATGGAGGAATTACCGCAGGTTATAGTAGGTAATATAATATAACTTAGTAACCATGTCTGCAAGGCTAGAATTTTAGGGTTGATTTTTTGGTCAAACAATTAGTGATATTAAGTACAAATTCTACATGATTTCCTATGAAAATGTTTATGATGATACTATTCAATTCAAATGTGTCCATCTATTTTTCATTTATTGAGGCAAGTATTGAGGCCGAATAGGCCTCAACGTAGTCTAAACACCGTCCTCTACTCAACTCTCTGTATGTAAAGTAGATTTGCACGTATTTTACGTAATTGTAACATGCTTAAATTGCCTATATTGCCTATTCATCGATGATTGGCAATTACTTATGTTTTTCTGAGCTTGCGTGGGAAAACAAATGACTGCAGAGATATGGAGTTATGATATAAGGTAGAGAGAGTACACTTAGCTACAACGATCGTTTTTATGGGTTATCATTTGCAAAAAAATGTTTGTAAGTGTACTTGTGTGTTTTTGTGACCATAAAATGGAACTGAAAACCTATAGTTTTAAAATGTAATTTAACTAAGACTAGACGTCGCCCGCAGAAGAAAAGTTTTAAAAAATATTGGATTTATCCCAAGGGAAGATATAATCGGGATAAAATGTATACTATGTCCTATTCCTAGATGCAACCTATCTGTGTACCAAGTTTCAGATTAATCCGTTTAACGGTTAGAGCGTGAAGGAGGGACAAACATCCAAACTCAGTTAGTTAGTCAGTTAGTCTCACTAAAACTCAAGAACGGCTGGACCAATTTAGCTAGTTTAATTTTAAATTATTTGTGGAAGGTTTAAAAGGTGAGTACCTAAATATGAAAAAATGTTCAGCTTTTTTTATTGATTCTGGGGCAGTACGAAGTTTGCCAGGTCAGCTAGTAAAATATACTTAAGTATCTACTGATATTAGGTTACTATAGATATAACGGCCTTCTACCCTAAAGACCCTAAAGTATATACCTAGCTACCCTAAAGATCTAGTCTAGAGTCTAAATTCCATCGTAACTTATGTCAAAGAATAGATAACAATCTCACCTGGAATATAACCTTACCTTTCCCTATTATAGTATAAAACTTCCTTCATCCTCCAAACCAAACGACACACTACGAATCTCTCATAAACTGAAGAGAATAAAACTTCCTTCATCCTCCAAACCAAACGACACACTACGAATCTCTCATAAACCGAAGAGACTAGAGCATACTCCACCACGCTGCTCCAGTCAAGAATTTTATAATAAAATACGACAAATACCTACTCGCTCCACTCACTATACAAACGAAAACGTAGTCACGAACTGCCTATGTATAAAATACGCGGGTATATTGTATACACTTGTATACATATACACCACGTGTATATAATATACGTCTGTACAGTGCGGGTTTATCTTGGCCCGAGCTCCCCCGAGAGTCGCCTGAAACGTGAAATATTAAACACTACACCGCCCGCGCCTCCTCTCTCTTTATACTCATTCTGTAGAGGATTGGTATGAATAAAAGTTTGAGTCTACCCTCCGCTTGGTAAATATTTGATTAAAGATTTATCCTAATACAGCAAAATACTGATTATAAAGTAAAAATATCGATCTTTTTCATCGATAAACGGTAGCTCACAATGGCTCACATCTTTCACATAAAAAATGCGTAAAATATATAAATACATTATTATTATCTAAAAAATCCAAGGTAGGCATCGTACCAAGAACGCTAGCAGCATTTCCCCGCTGAATTGTTACACTAATTCGTTACTCGTTAATAATTAATTAATTAAAGATAATTATTATTATAATGTAAATGAGAAATTGATAATTTTTCCGTACGAATATAACCAAACGTCACGTTAAGTTACGTTATTCTAAGCGGCATAGTCAGTTCTGTCAAGTTGAATTACTTTTGCTCGAGACGATGATGTGTTTAGTAATGATGGCACTGAAATACTGCATTATTTTTACGAAATCTTTTCTAGCAGATATTTGCTATTAAAGTTTAAATATAGTTCAAAATCTCACCAGTTACAATTATCAAAAACATTAAAAAAACAACAAATTAAAAACATCATAATCACAACAACTCAAAAATAAACAATAATCTACAAAAGTTTAATAAATATCTCTCCTTTATGTAAATAGAGCCTTTAAATACGTAGAACGGATGCCTATATGACTCCTTCCATGTGCCTGCTACAGCTATAAAATACTCACGAAATTCTTCGTTATTTCATCGACCAATTCAAAGCAAGTGTATTATAGCCGCCGACGCCAGCCAGTCTCGCACACACACAAGCGCAGCCACGCACACACAGACACACAGATAGCTGCCGTGTGGAGTGACTCACCTGACGAAGGGTGTGTGTACTGTGACCATGCTCTTTGAAGGTGGAGAGATAATTTTTTAGTCTATTTTGAGTTTTGACATCGAATATCTTATGTATGTATATCGTAAGAGGTAACACTATACTTTTTAGGGTTCCGTATCTAAAAGGTAAAAACGGAACCCTATTACTAAGCCTCCGCTGTCTGTATGTCACCAGGCTATATCTCATAAACGGTGATAGCTAGAAAGCTGAAATTTTCACAAATTATGTATATCCGTTGCCGCTATAACAACAAATGCTAAAAATAATAAATATGAAAATATTAAGGGGGTCCCCACCTATTTTTCTCTCGAACTTAATAAACAGGTAAAAACGATGACAAGGAACCCTTCATGTGCGAGTCCGACTCGCACTTGACCGATTATTTAAAGTTCTTATACTTATGTCTTCGTAGAAGGATTCCCTGTGTTGCGTGTGGTATGGATACATTCGAGAATTGATATTATCTCCGCTGACAATTTGAACATGGGACTCGTATCTACAGGATTACGCATGTAGACAGAAATTGACTGGTTGACTGGTTTCGATCTCTCACAGCTTACATCACAATCTCTGCTACACAAGTCTCACATCTCTCCGTTACACTTCTCCACTTTGGTGGAAATAACCTGCCAGCTTTGCAGCACATCTCTCGACTCCTTTCCACTCTACTTTGATGGATATCGGGACTAAGAGTTAACGGACAGTCCTCAAATATCCAGTAGACATGGTGTCGCTAGATATCGATCGCTCGCTCCCCGCAGAGGGAGATTGCGGCCTGCGCTTCTGAGAACTGGGAAATGGACATCTACCCTCCGTCCTGAAAATAACCACTCTTGTGCACTGCATAATGGTTCCACGAAATATGGCTCTACGGCTCAAAGTATATTGGACAGAAAGACATTTTTAATTTCTACTATTACTATTTATTTGTTATGATCAATCGTTTTTTTTGTGTCATGGAGGTAATTTTGCTAAGAAATAGGCTTGGAGAGGTAATTGGCTACTGCAGGGATTCGTAGTAGGTACATTGTTTTTCACTTATTACATACTATCAAGCTAATTTTTCGAGAGCTTTTAACAATGAGACGCCCAACTTTTTCTATGACAACGATTTTCAAATGTGGTATATAAAGGAGGTAGCAGAGATTAAAAAAAAATACTTGAGCTATTGGGTCAACAGGCCTAATGACTAACCCTTCCACGAAATATGGTTCTACAGTTCAAAGTATATTGGACAGACAGACATTTTTAATTTCTACTATTACTATTTACTCGCTATGATCAATCGTTTTTTTGTGTTATGGAACAGGTAAGTGTGTTAAGAAAGGCTTGGAGAATGAAGCCTTGTTTTTACCCGACTGTGCTAGAAGGAGAGTAATGTTTTCGTATGTATGTCCATCTTTGGCATGCTCTACAGGTAAAATAGCTTACCAGTTTTCAACATTATGGGGTGTCACTGGATTCGTCATTGTGGGAGAGACATTCGCTATATATTTTGTTATAAGTAATATTCTCCTCCAAATTTTAGCTGCTTGATTTTTTTCTGTGAGATTTTCAACAAAATACGAATTCAAATTCCTCCAACATTTAATCTTCCTCGAAGTAACGATCTTATTATATGTATTTACCTTTCACTCGCGAAGTGTATAACTAACTTCTAACCTTTCACTCGCGAAGTACCTACGAGTATATAACTAACTTCTAATACAAACAATAATTTATAACTTACAGACTAAATTACTAAGGATTACAGATAGAGCATTGAAACCGGCCATCAGTAATACATAATGGACAATGAAACGCGTTCTATAGAGCCGGTCAAACATAATTGATGTTTGCAACAAAAAAGGAGTGCGCCTTTTAAATACCTCATTATTAGGACCACGCATAAAATATGCGCGATGACATGATAAGAAGTGACCATAGAGTAACTATTGTCTATGATAGAGTTGTAGTATAGAGTAGAACTTCCCGTAGGTACTATTCATATGCTTATTGTTTTTTATCTGTGTAGAATAGGTGCTAGTGTGATAATTACAGCAGATTTTTTTTCCTATTTAATTATCTCTATTTGGGAATAGCACAGTGTTAGTAAAAAAACAAAATAATCTGAATGCTACTTTTGTTTAGGTTCGTGACTTCTTTAAAAAAGTAATGTAGAAAATATTACTCGTACAATGAAGACGTATGCAATTGTACTTCATATATGTAAAAATCTATCAAGTAACTTGAGCTATAGAGCGTACTAAAGATTATATTACAATGAAGCATCATTTTAAAGTAGAAAATACAATAAATTTGCAGATAATGCGATTAAATTGTGCAATGAAATTTACTTTAAACTACTTAGTTACAATTAGTTATTACTTAGTTCAAAATTACTAGACATAAAACAACAAAATAAAGATTACCTTAAATGATTTAATTGCATGCCCCGAAACAGTTAAAATTATGCAAATATCGACTTTAAGTACTTAAGTTGTAATGTGCAAATTAGTTCGCAACTTGATACTTTTTATTGGATAAATTAAAGTTAAAATTATAAGCTAGTAATTGTTTTCGATTTTCCGTGGCCTTGTGTACTTGATTGTGAAAATATTAAAATTCTATGTAGGTACTTTATAATTCAATAAAAAAACAATCAAAAGACTAAAAATCTTGCTCTAATTTTGGGACACCCTCTATTTGTCTTGGCATTTTTATACCGTTACAAGGAACTACTTTTTTAATGTGTCCTTGTAATTTATGATAGATTTCTATCAACTAAAATATTTAAATAATTGTCAAGTAAGGCAAAGATATTATTTAATACCTAACCTACTTAAGTGAAGGTAGAGCAACATTTTATTCGATATGCTTATTTTTACTCGATATACATAATATTCGATATACTTAATTGTTTAAACGATACACATAAAGAGTTCATAACCGCACACATGAAACGAATTCTATTGAATGTATTATACGGTCATCTTATATCGTACTGCAATTTATATTCAGGGTGCCTCGCTCGCTTCTACGAACATAATCAGCAAATAATACGAGATGCGCGTCACTGCACCGCGCACTGCGCACTCCGCACCGCGCATCGCGCACTCCGCACCGCGCACCAGCCGGCGACTTTACATCGCCTTAAGGTTAGGAGCAACGCACTAGCCAAAAGTAAAGGCTGTTACCTACTAAATAGTGCTAAGAATTTATTACTCAGTTACTTTAAGGCTACTCACATACGAAGACAACATGTTACACGGTTTTAGTCCATCGAAATTTTCATAAAATATAAAGAGGTTCTAACCATAACTCTTCAAGTTCTTACAGTATAATGACTCGGCAACTGTAGGACATTTAGACATCAACATTTTAACAAATACTCATGCAGACTTCAAAAAAATGCTGGATACTTACTATTAAGTAATTCTCATGTAGTTTGTTTCAAGAAGAATTCAATTTAGTCCTTTTGATATAGAATGATTGAAATAATTAGGACAAAACCACCATCGTTCAACATATTGAAAACAAGAAATGACGTCATACAACTTTAATACACAGCACAAACGTATAAAAAGAAATATTTTTGAGTTTTTTCCCGAGTTACTACGAAAACTGTTAAGAGGTTCATTATCAAAAGGCTAACTCTAAATTATTGTTATTTATTTCTACACATCACAAGTTGCAATAAACTTGTTGCTTGCATGTAACCAGCCTTATTTTCCGAATGTTATTAACCCCCAATTGTGTCATAAATGGTATTCGCTAATGTTTACGATAACGATTTTAGTAGTAACAGCCACTTAATTTGGGTAAACGCAGCCTTATGTTATGGATTGCTTGTCCATTGAAACTGTCCTAATAAATTTAGTTTATGTATCCATAGAGAAATGGGTCATTCACACCAAAGATTTGAATTAAGAATTTAACGAACCCACAGATTTAAATTTGGAATCGTCTTAGTTGTGAGTGACAACCTTCTAATATTATAAATGTGAAAGTTTGTAAAGGATTAAGACAAAGGATAGATTTTATCCCGATTTTAGGTTCCCTTGGGATACATTTTTTTTCGTGGGCGAAGCCGCGGGCGTCGTCTACTAGGCTATGTAAGTTTTGAAAATAATATAAAATAATAAAAAAAATACATTACATAAGTACTATTTTTAGTTATTTTTTAAAATTACTTTTTTTGAAGACGGAGAGTGATCTAATGCTATTTGAAAAACGAAGATGCAAAAACATAAATCTCGTAGTAAGTTATCTGAGGTGTAGACGAAACATTTTAGTGTTTATCAATACAGGCTCTTGGGCAAGAATGTGGTTTTATCACATGCGCACGCGCCGATCATCGCTTTACAATATACTACAGAGGACAGATGACTATTTGGAAATTAACCTTAGGGAGTCCTCCAAAATTTTATGAAAATTATTACTTACCTAAGTTTATAATTTTAAATCGATGGCTACACTTAACATTCACATAAGCACTTTAGGTTTGTTTACCTACTTTGTTTTAGGCAGTTTCAGATTTGGCATGGTTAAAGTGTAAGTAAAGAAGAATTGCATAAAGCATTTCTTAATACATTTTAAATATACATTTTTGTACACGGTAATCATATCTGACATACATAAAACCACTTCTACGACATTTCTAATACATGACACAATCAGGATGTTGGATTCATCTCCCGAGTATGCGCGTTATGTTATCAGCCCAGTAAAGATGTCAGGAACAAAACAAAGAGCATCTCGACAGTTAAGATTGTTGACGACTCCTGTGTTAAGTGCCACTGGTTTAGTAAAAACTTCGTTTGAACTGATAAGAGACCTACCTGCTAGCGATGTAGGTACTACTGGCCACAAAAATCGCATTTATCTCACGCATTTTGCTGATAATACGGCCAAAATTTTTGTTTTACCCGACACTGTCATAAGGAGGAAAATGTTTTCCAATTGTATGTATGTATGTCCATTGCTTTGTTAAGCTCAACAGACCAAACGGCTTGGCATACCTACTTTAATATTTTACTCCACTAACTAACTACCTACACGTTCCCATGACCTTACGACTCTACTCGTATGTCTAAACTTGATAGGTAATGAAAAGTCGTATCGGAAAAATATCCTCAGATAAATTTCCCTCATTTATGCTACCCTTAAGAATTTAGACAACTGATTAATCTCAGTTCTGTAAAATAGTTAAGCATATAGTTTTTGACATCAAATCCGTTAACCTTTAGAATGTGATCCCGCAAGAAACGACATAACAACATAATTCATGTGAACGAGACAGCCAACAGTCTAATTTGTCCACAGAACAGTTGTACAAATGATCGGATTGCTACACCGCGTGGGATCCCGTCTCCTCACTAATTCTATTATCTGTGACTCTAAAGGATTTCTCGTACGCTGATATGCCCTACTGTGCGCTTCGCCATATCCTCCGACACAACTTATAATCGTGGTTCGGCTAAGGGATAGAAAGATACTTTCTTTGATTCATTATAAGTTTTATAACAACTTGGATGTGGTTGTTAATTTGGTATTACGCCTTTGGCAGTGGTGGTCTGTGAGCGACTAAAAATACTAGGGTAAACTGGTTAAATACGCCCTACTTTTTTATGTTTTAAAATAAAACACATTTTCACTCGAAATTATATTTATTTATGAGATCCATTTGTTGTGTAAACTAATCAGGCTTGTATTATTTGGTCATTCAGCAACAATATTGAATTATTTTTGGCCATAGAGGTATTTTTTTTAAATATAGAAAAGGGCGTTTTCCCCAAGGGGTCGGTGAAATATGCCCTGTAAGAAAAGTTTTAAAAATAATAACAAAAATAAAGGGAAAAGCAACAAAATTTTGCAGAAACATTAGTTTGATGTCTGCCGCACGGTATAGCGGCCACACTTGTTACGTAAATTGTTATACCTACATCGTACAATCTTCATGCAACCATTTCAAAACCTTAGGTATACACATTTTCGAATCTACTTGTCTCTTCATTAATTTATAATCTTTTAAGCATTCAGCGCAAGCATTTTCTTCAATGTCCGTCTGTTCACTTGACGAAGCTAATTTTATGTCTTCTTCTTGAAAGAAGAATAAGAAGATTGACAATGTTTCCTTTTTTATCTTCCTCTGAATTTACTTAGCTTTCTTTTATTTTTGAACACTTTTTTTCTTAGTCTGTTCTCCTGATGAATACACTTCCGTTTCATTTTCAGATTCTGAAGAATGTAAAACTTGGGTCTTTTTCTTTTCCTGATATATCCTTCTCAAGGTTCAACTAGGAATCCCATACCTTCTCCCTGCCAGCTTGATTGATTCCTAATTCTTTACTTGTGACCTTTGACATCGCTTCATCTACAGCTGCAGCCGTCCACGATGCTCTGAATGTATTCGTCTGTAGCGTCTCCCCATAATTAATCTGTTAAAAACAATCAGGGGATAAAAATAATTGAGGCATATTTTACCTTTAAAATCAGGGCTTATTTCAAAAAACGGAGGCAAATATGCCCCAGCGCTGAGTACCTACAACAAGTTAAAAATCTCAGAAAGTGTCGTTGACATTACGAAGGTTATAAATCTACCAAAACATTAAATCGTTAACACTAGCTGAAAAATATTACGTTAATATGTTAAAAATACATAATAATACTCACCCACATAGGTTGCGTAACAGTCCAAACAGTTTTTTTTTAAACTTAGATTTTTTTCGTGACATCAAACGCAGCGCGTCTGACTACCTCAGCGAATTCAACTACTACTACCATCTATGGATTGACGCTCGAACTATTTAATTTGATAGTTCGATATGCTTTTTACTGCAAGTGAGGCATATTTGCTGATGGGGCGTTTTTCACCATTTTACCCTAACCATCTCATGACACTTCTAGTTTTGTGACTGTTTCCATGAAAATATTTTGTTACATGAAAGAATTTCTGAAGTTAATATTGACTTAGTTGCAAACAAATCTACTCGTATATACAGCTATTTTCATTATTACAAAGTTTGTATCGATTCTGTCTTTAGGTAGTGCGTAGTATTTATGACATAAAACAAGCTTTACAACATAGGTTACTACAATTTTGCCTATTGGTTAAATAGGCGACACTAGGGTATATGGTGAGCACTAACTTGCTTTTCGTATAGTACAACTTTAAACAACTTCAGCACTCAAATTAGAATTAATTTTTACTTCGTTATGAACTACTACTTTAATACTTAAATTAGCAATATTTTTTGCTTGTTTACGAAAGGTAATTGTGTCATAACCATTGGTAAACACAGTGGTAATAACAAGATATAATTCAACAAGAGCCCAGTGTGTCACCATGATTGTATGACGCTCTATCATTCTATTGTATCAAACAAGAGAAAATGGCATGAGAATGTTTGTAAGATAAAATTAGTGGATTCGATATTACAGTAACTGTATTATTTTAATTGAGACTGCAGTCTTGGACCTACTTTCTGTGTTTATGCTTGGACAAAAGTACCTATGACTTTCAGGACAAATAAATAAGGTAATAAGTAGGGTTTTGTCACTTAATTGCTTATCAACCTATTAGGTATTATCTATCATATCTACATTATGTAATATAGACAGATATATGAATACATTGTTAATTTCTTTTTGGGTAAAATTGTATTTAATGACTTCTTTAGGGAAACGAAAAATGAATTAACATACTGTCAAATTATGATACAACTTACGACCTATATATATATTTGTTACAATTATTTATGTAATTTTATGTATTTTTGCACCTTACTTTTTAAACGTAATATTTAAACATAAATCTAGTCAAAATACTTTACAAACATTATTCTAAACTAATAAATTTTACAGAACAGTAGGTAATATCATCGACACCACGACATAAGCGACAGAAAACAATACTTATGCTAATGATATCTTTAAGCATTGCCGTGTTCAAGACGAGATGCAGTTAAGCCGTACAATGCATGTGCAATGAGCACATCACGCCTCAGTCGGTACACGCTGCATGGTACAATGGGATCGTGACACTCACCTGTGATATGAATAGATGATCAGGGTGATTGGTTTTTTGTTGATTTGATTCTTAGGGAACGTTTGAAATAAAATATAGCCGCTGTAAGCTCGTTTGATAGTCGGTTTTGTATTTATTAATACTTTAAATTGTTTGAATTAGTACTTTCTTAATCCTATCTTCTTTGGCTGGTTGAAAACGTCCATTCCTAGTTTTAATTTTAATTCAGATGTTTGTCGTCAACCCATTATAAGTTAGTTACTGAGCACGGGCCTTTCCTTATAACTGAGAAAGCCTAGACTTCTAGAGCATCCTCCACGTTGCTTCAATGTAGATTTTTATAGTCAATTCAAGTGTTAGAATTTTTTTGCTATCTATAGCTAAGAGTTTCCGACACCGTATAATGGCTATGGCATAACGCACTGACGACGAGAATTTCTTTTCTTAAAATCGACGTACACTATTAGACTATGTGCATTATACATTTGCGGACATTTACGGCCAACATTATTCAGCAACCTAAGATTTTCACACATTTTTTGTCGACGCATTTAACGCTGGATGACACATAAGTTTTAATACAAAGAAAAATAAACGAGTTTGATTAACTTCTATCTTAATAAAGCAGTTGCGCGTGCGCATGGATAACATCGTTAGTGCGCATCATTTGTTGGCACGCACCTCTTTAGTCACGGGTCTTCCCCGTTTTAACACCAATTCATCCCATTACATAATGTATGGACGTTTTATCTAATTAGTGTTTGCTCTTACAATATTCAGTTTATTTTCGATGATTGCCGTTGCATACTTGATAGTGAATTTCTGACCTTTTTTATGAAGCTAAGAGACCCAGGTTCAATTTCCGACCGGGGCAAATGTTAATCTAACGATGTTTATTATACTGTAAAGACAAAACTTAGCCCATATATTGACCACATCCAAGATTTTGTTATAAGATTGGATTGATTATTAAGATTGGGTTAATAACATGCGTTTTATCGCAATTCTACGTTCCCTGAGGTGATGTGATCATTTGAATCTTTGTAAAAATACATTTATTTATGATTTATCATCAACAAAACTTGTTTGAATTAAACAGGAGATAAACAGACCTTGTCCTAGTTTATAAAATCATCCGCGAAATAAGTTTTTTATTTATGAATCCAATACTTTTTGTGTAACATTTCCGCCGGCGCGTCACGAGCGTTGTCTATTTCTAGTTTATCATCACTTACCCACTAATTAAATGGTTAAATCATCGAACCTCTGGTCGCGTGTACCTTCCGTCATCTCGTTAATGTATCCCGGGACGCACCTTTGTTTGAACGAGGGGTTATAACGGGGCGCGGGATCCGACACCTCACGACTCAAAACTTCATTTTCTTAATGTTGCGTTAATGTTTCCATGGGAACTTCCGGGTTAATTTGTTGTTGGTTGATTATGGTTTTATTTGATGGTTGTGATAACTTCGCTACAATACTGTAAGTACATTTAACAATAATATTATATTAGGAATTAAAAAAAAACGCTCGTCACATTTTATTATTCAACGAAGCTAATAACACTCTCAAAGCCCCACTAGAGTATATTTTCCTGACTTTCGGTTATTCTTTCTCACTCTCAACCCTACAATTTTTAAACGGCTAAATCGATTTTCACCAAACATGTCTAAGAATTCTAGTACATAAGTCACCTGGTCTTTAATTAAAAAAAAATAAATGGAAATTACTTCATCCGTTTGGGAGCTACGGTGCCACAGACAGACATGTCAAACTAATAACACTCCTTTTTTGCGTGGTGGTTAATTATTTATTTACCATTTATTTGTTTATTTTACACAGTAAATAAATGATACAAATAAAACAAATTAGAGATCGTCAGTCCCACACTGGGATTTCCTGCGTTGTAGAGGACCAACTCTACTTACCCATAGATACTAGTTGGCTATTTTAATCAAATAGGTACCCATAAATCCATTTCCTAATGCATTATTTTTTCTCAATATCCCTCGATTATTTTTTATCCCACCAGGGATGCGATACGATCTCGTGTCGATCGCGTGTCGGCGTACAGTTTGCGTAAACTCTGCCCTTACTACTTGCTCGCTTTTAGATGAGAATTACGATTGCAAATGCTTTTATTATTAGAAAAAGGTTTTTATAGAATACTAGGAACACTAATAAGTTTATATTTTTAATAATTGCGCATTATGTTAATTGATAGTCGTCTAAGTTAGGCTATGTAACTAAAATCTAGGCTGTTTTAAGTAAGGAGTTCTAACAAGGACACAAACTTCACTAATGAAAGTAGGATATAGTAGAAGATTTCTATAACGTTTTAAGATCACGCGAAGTATATATCTTGGCTGTTCATCATGTTTTTGGGATTTTTAAACACCTAATTCCCACTTCTTATGGCTTCGTAATGAATAATATCTTTTTAAACGCGCTCAACGCGTGCTTTAGCAAATTCGAAAAACGTGCTGTGAAAAGGCTATACTTATTTCTATAAATCACCGAAATACGTCCATTATAATCATTTTGTGTAAGAATAAAAAGTAAATAGTAGTGCAGTGACGTCACATCCGTAGTAGGGGCAGTTTTCCCCAGGTTAACGTGTTTGTGTTTATGCAGACCAATTTACTGAT
>LGAG01001072.1:87075-108704 GCA_001278395.1 Lerema accius | reverse complement strand
GGTTTTTGAACCCAAGGTGTAAAAAACCATCCAAATACAGCCATGTTGAAAACACATACAACACGTGTAGTAGTAATTTATTTTAACCTAAAATATACACCGAAGCGAAGCGAGGGCGGGTCCACTAGTATAGAATAAAACATCATTCTAATACCTACCTTTTTCCTCATGATTATTTGTATTACATATTTTAATAGAGTACAAATCATCAAAATATGTTCAATGTTATCCCCGTCAACTACCCTCAGGGTCTCACCCCACCTGCGTTGCACAAGAGGTCACAACAAGGGGTGTTACACCATACGCCAGATTTGATTTGTAACATGCTAGTAATGTTACATTTATTTGTAGCCGTATACGAAATGAGATTAGTAGAAAATAATACTAAGCCTTCTTCCTATCGAACTAATATTAAATGTGACAGATGTTGGGATGTTTGGTATTTGTTTTTTTTTTTGTGGTTTTAAGATAGCAAACGAGCTGGCAGTGCCACCAACCCCTGCCGCCCATGGACATCGTAACAAACTTCGAGTAGAACTAAGGCGGGACTGTCAGTTGGTTATTAGGTCCTGTTAGTAATAGATGTTAATGAGAATATTGGTTGTCGTTAATTCGTTAGTGTGGGGACCACGGAAGTCAGTACTATTAGTACAGTCCATCACAAAAAAATCGCGTGTTTCGAAGCATCGGTTACACATAGATATCCGTTGATACCCATACCTATCGGATACTGTATGCGCCACTCCCTAATAGTTTGGCGATGGAACGGAAAAGTCAAGCGCAGCTACCCTCATGCGGATAAATTAACAATATTAAATGATACGGCGGAATAATCCCTCTACTTGTTGGATAATTGGATTAAACCAGTGTGGGAGACCACTCAATTAATACTTTGTTTTTGCAACACATTATTACACATAATAATACCTTGTTAATTATAGATATTCTATGTAATGAGAATTCATTTCATCGTCAACTAAACCAGTCGTGTCTAATTGAATGTGACATTTTATCAAAAGGGAATAAATTCTGTTGCAGTGTAATTTAAAAAGATATTCATTTATTTCATTATTAATGCAAATTACGTTACAACATGAATTTAGTACCAACTACTTTTTTAGAACTTTCTTTGTTTATGATGTAATTTAACATGCGTGTCGGCCTCTTTATATGAGCAAAAATTTCCTATTTTAATCTGAATCGGTTTAATGGTTTCAGTATATGACAGAAAATAATTTAAAACAAAAGTTTTTGTTAACTATATCAATTCAAATGTATCGCTTCATTGAACGAATTGCATCTTTTTCTAAGGTCCAGATAAAATAGTCCTTCCGCTCTCATTCCGTTCCGTTCACTCAAGAAAGGTAACGGAAGGAACGAAATAAGTTCAAATTAGTCTCGCAGAAGACAATCACCCGTTGGGTATCCCTACTTCCGGGCAGGGGGATAAAACCTCATTTCCGGCGGGACCCCTTCCGTTGGGGAGCACCCGTTGCCATGGTGATTAGTTCGCATTAACTTTATTTGGTTACAGGTTGGGTGTGTGTACTGTGTACCTACTCGAATTGTAGGTACCTACTGATGTAGTAGTTATTTTATAGATAATAAGTAGGTAATTATTAAACTGTCCATAGCAAATTTGGTTTAATTATTCAGCTTTGTTTTATACGTTATAGGTTAATCGGTATACATTCAATTTGACCTTTTAGAGTTTTAAAATCACAAATTTTCAGACACTAGGGGGCATCGTCAGACGAAATCCATGGGGAGATGGCTATACATACCTACCTATACATAAATAGAGGTAGATGCAAGAATAGACAGAGAAAAATTGTATGTAGATATTATGTGTGTCTTTAAATAAGTGGACTTAGAACCGTGGTTGAATAACTTAAGTACTACTAAATAGGTAGATATACATATTTTTGCAGCTTTACAACTACCATTGACGTTCAAGACTTTCAGTTGCTCACTAATAGGAGATAAGAGAGAATGAGACAATCAAGTAAGTTCCTATATTTAAACTAGGCGCGCAATAGGCAGCCAGACTAACATACCTGATATATTATAACGTATGGGAACCCGCGTTCATTCGCAGCCACGAATTTCTCAAATATTTCGGCTGCCGCAGCCTAGCTAGAGCGCGCCTACTCTTAAATGTATAAACTTAGCTACTTTTTCAGTACAATAGCGAGCGTAGCTACCAATTTTTTGGTTACTTCTATATCTCTACAGTTAAATAAGCCGGCAGTGTTGATATAACGAAAGGAGGTTCAATATTATTCTTAACCAAGCTTGTTTAACCTCCGCACGCGCGATAGGCATAATATTTGAAGACACGCTTCTTGTAATATTAACATTTGACTCCAATCTCTGAGCAACACAGAGTAATGTAATGCTATATAGAGTAATGACGACTTGCTGGCGCTGCCCGACCGTTTTAGTACCTAGGTTCGATTCCCAGTGAGGCAGGAATTTCGGGGTTAGTATCTTTTACCTGCCAATGAAGTGAAGTCAGTGAAGTCTGCCAATCAGTACTAGGTCAGCGTGGTGAACTATGGCCTGTACCCTTCAAACTGTGAGAGGAGTCCCTAGCCCAGCAGTAGGACAGTTATGGGTTGTGATGATGATGATGATGATGATCTAACTATCCCAAAAATTCCTTTTTTATCAACCTGGTCATTATTTTTATATTATACTATTTATTATTGCTTCATAGAGTCTTACTGAAACAAAACGTTTGAAACTATTTGCTTCATGATAAATCAGCAGGTGTGGTCGCGCTTGCCTTCTGATACTATCACTTGTAGAATCCATTACTTTTTAGGGTTCTTTTATAAATAAACGATACCTTTATGAAATTAAATGGTAATAATGATCCATTTAAGCGGAATTATAATAAGAGGGTAATACCACTACAGTTGTTTTTTTTATATTAGTGTGTAAATTACAGTAACTAAATATATTAATCTTCCTGGACTTCTTCGCCATATAAACTTCAACCATGTCAAATTTCAAATTTGTACGTTGGTGCATTTTTCATAAAAGGGATGAAAAATGAAACCCTTCATTATATGTCTAACTATAACTCAATATCCTATTCTTTGGCATAATAAACTATGGTCAAACATCGACCATAGCACACTAGTATAAACTACTACGGAACCTCGTACACTCAAAACCGATCAACCTACCCCACTTTACCCATCTTGGAAAATTCACCAACCAGGCAGATGTCCCCCATATCAGTAAGTCTAATTGAATTTGCAAATTAATCCGTCGTGTGTTGTAAATAAATTATTTTAACCCCACGACCCACACAATAGACGGATGTGTTTTACAGTCACGATAACGTAACGTAACCGCTTGTAAATAAAAATAAATAACTATTTATATTCTATGAGTGCCTGGTAAGAGCAGCTATTCGGTTGACAATATAGGTTGGATCGTGTTTCAGTCGTGCGTGAGTTTAGTTATAAAACTACCGATATTACATAGATACCTACCTACATACGTTTGATACTTTTTTTTCTTTTCTACTATTAAGAAATTCTGAGTAGTTAACAGCACTTCGCGCAATACTCAAAAAAACTTATATGAACTTTACTGAATACAAAAATGTTTCATAAAATAGGCTTCACATAGGCATTGTTTTCATTGATAGTCTGTAAAGTTACACCATTCTTTGTATGAAAATCCATTAAGAAACCATTCAAGTTCATATTATTTATTTATTTATTTATTCAAGTTTATTGCACAAAGTAAAAATGGCGGGCTTAATGCTTGCAGCATTTTCTACCAGCCAACCATTAAGTAAAACAGAGAGCGAAAAATAACCGGTGATGGTTTATGTAAAAAATATTACCTACATACATACATAATTCAAAAAGACCTTTAGTTATTTTTCTCTTTTCTCCACGCACATTAAGCTAACCTTTACTAACAACAACTTTCTCTCATCTCGAGCTATTTTCAACACCTATTTTTATCGATAAAAGTAAATTTCCGCGTGAGCTAGCCACTTTACTTTTTCTGTAGCTCAATTAGTGTTTACTTTTTTATATTTTCTCTAGGTACATGACCTAACACTCACCGATGTAGTGATAAAAACATTCGTGTCATGGAGGGCCGGCGCCCTCGCAACGCCATTTTTTCTCAAAAGGGGACGCTTACGCACCTGTCGTTAAAGAGTTAATAAACTATAGAAATGTAGATATTTAAAAATGTTACATCATCGCCTAAAGATTGGTACCAAAATAAATTACAATCGCTAAATAACGCTGTACTACACTCACTGCCTCACACTAGGATATCTTATGTTGTGGGTACCATGGACAACATTAATAGACAAAGGTCACACATCATACACAGCCATATTGAAAACAAAAACTTAAATTCACTATTCAAACTCCCGGCTCGCAGGAATTAAACACAAAAGCTACTAGAAATTAATTATCATTTCCTTCGGTGAAGAAAAACATGGCAACTTGCACACCTAAGAGTTCTCCATACAGTTCTCAAAGGTATGTGAAGTCTGCCCATCCGCATTTGGCCAGCGTTGTGGACTATGGCTTGTACCCTTCAAATTATGACAGGAGACCTAAGCCACAAATATCAACAACATCGTATTACTGATGCCTTCAATATTTTTTCTTATTTAATAGTCATAATCTTGATCTAAATAACCAAACCATTTTAAGTGACATACTGTTTAAAGTTTATTTGTTTAAAACGATTAATAGTTAGTTTACCTACTACTATATTTATGTATTTAAAGATTGATTACAATTACGTAAGTTTTATTTCTTTGTTTGGTTCAAAACAAAGGTGTTTTCAGTGAATCTTAATATTTTATTCAGTAAACTATCGCGTGTCCTTGTACACTTCATACGCGACGCAGATGCAAATAAGTTTATATTTTCATTAATTATTTACACTCAATTATTTGTATTTTTAACTTGTTTTACCAAACTATAGGTGATACCTATAGCTTTTATTTAGTAGATGTTTAGGTACGAAGTATTGAAAAAGAGAAAAACCGCCCAAGTACGAGTCAGACTCGCGCCCTAAGGGTTCCGTAGGTACCATCATCTATAAAAGAAAATCACGTTTGTTGAAAAAAACACTATTATTGTATGAGGGCCCCCTTTAATATTTTCATTTTTATATTTTGAGTAATTTTTGTTAAAGCGACAACGGAAATACCTTATTTTGTGAAAATCTCAGCTTTCTAGTTATCACGGTTTATGAGATACAGCCTGGTGACAGACAGACAGCGGAGGCAGTGTAGTACAATTAAATAATTAACATAGCAATCATAATTTAATGTTGGTATTATGCCGCCTCTATGAGTTTCCTAATATCTTGCGCACGCGCCTACAAGACAAGCCCTTTCTTCGACAGTTGGTACACCCGTTAACCGCACTCGGATTATTAAATTTAATATCGATAATAACTTTTTATTGCCAACGGTACAATAATAAAACTAAATTTTAGTATAGAAAGGTAAATGAAAAGTAATTAAACTTAGGTGGAATAGAGAGTGTAGAAGTAATTAGGTAGTAATAGGGTGCTTAATACTTACGTGATTCAAGAGTCGTAGAACTGAATCTCATCTAATCTTACTTTGGAAGAGGAGCTTCTCGGCCAATACATCAAGAATTTTTTTTGCAATAAACACAGTAAAATCATGAGAAAATGTGTTATAATTAAATAAAAGTTATTAATAGAAATACTTATCACACTAAACACATTTTGCCAAATCAGATGGAACTTAGATACTTCCTCGTAAATCAAATCTCACGACATCTCACTGGAGTACGGTCGAGTAAAAAAGTTATGATCTAATATATCTATAGGTTGGTAGGTACAATACCAATGATATGTTAAAATATACATAATTGTTAAGCCCTTAGTGAACAACTGAAAAAACCTTTTTTTTATATCATTGTATACTACGAGTACTTATTAATAGGAAAGTAGTAAAAAGTAAATGTATATTTTATACTACAGTCCAATCACACTGTAATTAGTTTCATGACTGAGATTACTAAACTTCGGGCAATTAGTCTATGACAGAATTAAATTGGATAAATATAATATACAGGAACTTTGTTAATTTGTGATATTAATCTATAAGGTGTCGAGTTTCCTTTGCGTGTCGGCAATGTACTGAAAATATAAAATTAAAAATAGTTTTGAAATTTATGGCCATGTTTGTTTGCTTTTCTTACTAGAAATAAACTTTATTTTATTTTAAAATAGGATTAGAATCTTTTTATGACTACCTATTTTTCTCTCTTTCTATTTAGGTTTCTTATCCGTTTTTCATTTTCTTTTATAAATACGGTAGTATGAATATCTTCAGAGCTTCATTAGATACCATTACATATCTATGCAATAGACAATTTAAAAAATAAATCATCCGATGATTCGTGCTCGGTGATGTACCTATGTCAGATCGTAAAAAAGGAAAAAAACCTCACTTTTTTGCTCTGAAGACTGAGTCTATATATTTTTTGGTCTGAGTTACCTACTAATATTGGCGTAACCCGTATTTCCCCACTAGTGACAAAGAAAATACGAGTATCACTATCAGATTATTAGGGTCATGCTATTTGTGTGGATGTAATTACGTGTTTGTTCCACACAAACGTACAAATTTTAAGCACCTACCTTGTAGAGACGCTCTGAAAATCAACATACCTTGACCTCGTGCCCTGAGAAATCAAATCAACGTCGTATGTTTATGCATTGTTATTTCAACGTCGATAATGACAAAACAAAGAAATATAATGTCTACACAGTATTACGTTTTCGTTTAAGGCTTGTAATTACATCATTCTATACTGTTTCATGCTCCCATACTTATTAAAAAAATCACGTCCGTAAGCTGAGAATCGGAAAGCTCAGATAAAATGATCTCGAACTACGTCCTCAAGCGAGACGATCCTGCGAACTTGCGAGAAAGAGACAGACTTACGTGAAAGTGGTTGACCATGACAGAGACAGGTGCAAAGATGCGCACTTGGCGGGAATCCGAAGTGGCAACGTCGCGCCGACCAATCGCCGGACGTTCGAATTTCAATTTGTTTTTTTTTTTAAAACATTGTTTTCGTTTTGGGCGCTGATGAGAATATTATGGACATGGGCTTTGAAAAAATTTAATTTTAATCATACATAATGTATAGTCTTCCAACATTTTAATTACACACAACTATTTAATTAACAACATATTTTAAATAATTATAAAAATCTGATAATAGAGAAGCAATATAGACTTTGGCTGTACAAAGATCCTCAATATTTTTCTAACAAAGCTTCAAATAAGTAATAATTATACGTATCATTAATAATGTAATTTTGTAAATTTACTTAAGTAATGAATTTACGTTAATTACGGTCAGAATTAATTATGTGACTAAGGGTTTGAGATATTTTATAAATGATACAGAGTGTTTTGCTTTGCGTGCATAATTAAAACAACGCAAGGGTTGAGATATTGTTTTATATTATGTATTCAGAAAGAAATGAAAATCTATAAGTATAGAAATATCGTTCTACAAGTAAAGTATGCGGTTTGATTAATATTACTGTAATAATTAATGTTGTCATTGTGTAAATTTCTCTCAAGCTTCTTTAAGTTACAAAAATTACACAAAAAATATATAAAAAAATCTGTATACTCTTTTAATGTATTGAAAATAAATATAAGCTTGTATGGGCATAAATAATTTTAAAATAATCATTTAATTTTAAGGCATGCCATGCCACCAACTAAAAAGAGTATTGGCGAATTTCCGTTATTAACATTTGATGACTTTCTCCTGATCTTTAAAAAAAGTAAATACACATTTTGCTAACAACAAGTTTATAAATTACTCCGGACCATTTAACCACAGACCTCTAAATAGTATTTTCCAGTGAACAACGCGGGAGGTACACATAAAACAAAAGTTGATCGCGTGACCATCGCCACACCACAGACAAAATATCTACATTAGCTCAGAAATAATGGTAGGTATTAATTAAAATGTAGGTTAACTACCTGCATAATGTTTGACGTAAAATTTTTATATGGCAATCGTTTATTCTGTTTAATGACGATACGGTGAACTCGATGAATAATGTATGGCGTGGGATGGCTCACGGCGTAAATTGAAAACTGTGCTCTTTAAAACATGTCTCGTTTATCTAAATTGAATTCCTTACTTTCATCCATTGTTCAAAAGGTCTGCGAATTATAATTACTCCTCTAGATGAAAAAGTATCAGTAACTGTTATGGCATATTAAATTATTCTTTAATTAAATTCATCTGTCGTTTTCATGAGATAAAAGTTAATTAATACTTATTAAGGTACTTAAATCTCATATGGCAAAATAGTGTTTAATAGCTAAAAATTTTCTCCCATACGAAAGGAACAGTAAGTTTCACCACAATTCAATTTTTATAACTCCCTCGTTTCATATAAAAGCAGTAATTTTTATCATTAATTTAGGACTGAAACATAGAAAAATTAACAACATAAAGGCTCTACACATTCCATGAACTATGTAGGTCTTTACGTAAGAGGTAGGTGCAGTAGTCATCCGTAGCGAGTAGGTAGTTAGATACGCGGTCGGTTCAGACAGGTGAGGTGAGTGAATGCTAATCGTAAGGAAGCTGATAGCGTAGTTGTCTCCGACACACTCCATTACAGCTATTATCGGCACAGGTTAAACACGGTTCCATGTTCAGCTTATTTTTATGTTTGATACAAAATATATTGCAGACTTAATACTTGTTTCCTTTATGTAGTTCATTTACTTGCGTAATAACTTACAATTTCTTATGCAAGCTGGCTGCGGGCAGGGTTGCCGTCACCTAAATTATCGTCGGTGAAAAAAAAATTCGTAATCCCTAGGAAATAAAGATTTTTGTCGGATATTTAAAAAAAAACTTTATGAAGTTTTTCATGAACATTTTTTTGTTAATGTTTCTTTAAATTATATCAATGAATAGTAACTAGTGTAACATAAAAATTCTCTCAGTTTTTTTGAAAATTCCTTCCAGACCTCCCTAGAACTAGGTAATTCCGGGGAAACCAGGTCTGATTACAACCCTAACTGTAATAGAGTCACAGTAAATCTTTAATACGAGGTCTTTGGTAATTACACGGTGAACAGGTACCGTAATAATTAAAAAAAAGTAAAAAATTATTGGGCAATACATAATATAATTCAAGAACAAGTTCAACTATAATCGTAATTTTCGATTGTGGATGCACCTTTACAACCGGACGATTACAAAGTAAGATGCATACAAAAAAGCAGCCATTATTATTACATAATATTTCGTGTATGATGAAAAATATAGAAAAAACAGTCTGTATAATTTACAGATTTCAAATTAGGAAAAGGTACCGATATCTCTACATTAGATAAAATTATGTATTATAATTATATAGACATATTATATTTTTTTGATCTTTTTTACTGTATAATAAAAAGATAGGTAATCCACATTATACTTTCCAAACTACATTAGTGAAAACTAGACGACCGCGTAAATTCAAAAATCGAATCGCAATTATTTTAACTGTTTTTTTTTCTGAGATGCATCAAGACAAAGGAATTTTAAACACAAAGGCTTGTAGCCAGTTGTTCCATCTTAGGTCTTAACGGACCCTCGTGTTCAGCAGACCGAATCCGCCATCTTGTGAGACAAGGATCGACGATCCCATCGCATTTTTAAATGAAATAAAAAGAAACCGACATTTTTATATGTATCACTCCATTACATATAGATTGTGAGGGAAATTACAGTTACTATGGGCGTCTTTTTGGAAGTCTAATTTTGTTTAAGGGCTTTAAAGAGACCTTGTGATAAATGAGTTATATCTTATAGTCCCAAATCTTACCTAATAATATCAGTAATAGGAAAGCCTGAAACGTATCAGTGATGCATCAAAGCCTGTTTGCTATAGGATGGTGCAATTCTCAATGTGAAAAACTAAAGTAAAATTATTATTTGACAAATCTAACCCTCAACATGCGATTGGACCATAACTGGTACTTACATACATGGGCGATACTGTCTTCGTACCATTTCGGGGATCATCCGTTCTTCACGTATTTCTGTAAAAGAAAAGTCTGTTATTAAAGTTAATAACATCAAGAACATTCTAGAAAAAGTCGTTAGCGTTATACGGGTGCCTGGGAGATTTGTTTCACAGAAACCGGAGTCCAAGCCCTCCTGACTAACGGACCGTGGAGACATCTTGCGACCAGCCGAGAAGGCTGCCTTGTTATTAACACAGAACGCACACGACACACTTATGTATAATAATCGGCTGTTCATCAGTTGAATTTAAATATTTTTTATTACTCGAACCCATTTGAAAATGTGCGTGTTTCCTTCGTAGAGCATTATGTCCAATGTTTTCATATTTTGTATACGGTTGAATGGGAACTGGTATTAGATATTGTAAGTAATTGTTTTAATGGCATAAGACGGAAGTTGAAATCGAAAACGATATCCGCAATTTTGTACACTTAGACTGTATTGCCATAAAACATGACTATTTTCAGCAAAAATCGAGATACGAGTAGGTACATGTAGGTACTACATTTTTGTAATATTTTTTGTTACTAAAATATTCAGAAAGGATATAGCAATGTAGGGGTTAGGTTGGACAATTCTAGTTTTATACGTAATTTCTTTTTTTTTTATTTAGGGCACCAAATTCACCAGTTAACAGCTCATAGCAAGCTGCCAGTAACAACGAGTCATGCGGTCGAAACCCATCGATTTCTCCATTGTCCATTATGCACGGATTCTGAGTATCGGAGATCACGGACAAGCTTGTGGAATACTAATCAGATAGACAGATGAGTGGGACAATGCTGACAGTTCGCAGAGAAGGGTTAAATGTAATTTAGGACATTTAGGTACAGAGGATTGTATTCCAAATTCAAATTTAGATTTTTTATCGTCTCAAAAACAATAGCTCACTTAAAGAAAGTTATAATTTTAACAGATTCAAAATTACATTCGTTACAATAAAAGTTTAGTAATTTAACATTACGAAAGTTATTGATTGAATTTTATTTCAATAGTTTTTTCATGTTTAGTAAATTACCAAAATGTTATCCCAAGCTGCTGTTAAAAAGGAAGTAAGGTATTAAAGGTATTAAATATGACGTAATTATAAAACAACATATTTTTCTAATTAATATTTAATTAAAACTTCTGAGAAGTTGATTCCTTAAAAAATTTACCTTGACCTCAAGAAGCAGACGATCGTCATAATAAATGATTACGTTTGAAAAACCGCAGCATCTATCGACGTATACACTTAGTAGAAAAAGGATCGCATAAATTCTTGACATGTCACTTTTGTACTACAACATCAAGATGATACATTTACTAACAAGTGAATCATTAATAAAATTAAAATATCACTGCTAAAAATGGGGAAGATATATTAAATAATATGTAGCTAACGTCACTCTCATACACAAATCCAATGCTACAGAACATGCCTAAGATAGAACATACAACAACTTTACACAGTAGGGAAAACATTGTCTAATACGAAACCGATTACAGTTCATCTACCACCACATCTTCTGCGCATTCGACCACGACATCAGCGAAATAATCTGCAATTACATCCTCTTTTCCAATAACTATAAGGAACGTTTTCCTTCATCAGCACTTCGCAACGCGCATATTACGAATATCTCCCTCTGCGATCGGTTTACACAGACATTATAATATCTAAATGAATCAAAATCATTCGACCAACAAACACCGAGCCTTCTCTTATGTAATTTATTCATCTAAAAACCAGCGAGTTCTCACGCGCACTCATCTAGGTATGTGTGTGCACATGTGCTTGTAAAAGGTTATGAGTTTATCCTCTTAAACATATGACGTTCAATCTTGAATTATCATCCTTAGAGTTGCTTAATAAGGTTGTAATTTGATTAAAGTGTGTAAAGTGACTTGTAGCCTTTTGGTCGTGGATGTCGTTCAATTTATTTCATTAGGAGAGGGCAGGATACATGTCCCTTTTTCTTCACGGGCTACTGAGCTCAGGTTGTGCAGACAGGAGGAAAAAAAAGGCCCCACATCTCAGTCGTTTTATGCGAAACTCGCGACACCAACCATTAACTCGATGAAACAACGGGGTTCTTTATCTTCACCGCTTATTTCCGTTGGAATAAATTAACGTATACTTGGTTGACAATAAATAGCACTTGTTTCGACTCAGTAATTTGCTGTAGGTATACGAGTATGTATACGCTTGAAGTGTAACCAGCAAGTGTACTGATAACATTGTGTTGAAAGCCAAGAGACGTCGGTTTATCTCGTTTTGAACTATTTCAAAGTCTGTACTCATAGTAGAACAAATGGTAGATGTATGGGAAAATAAAAAGTGGTTTTACTACGGAGACTTATAACTTTGATGTAACCTTTGTCAATTGCCAACTTTAGAGGCAGATGATCTCTTAGTCTAGTTGGTCATGTTTTTTTTTAAATTTTATCACTTTGCCGGCATGATAAATATGTAGGTATCTATTCATCCATATAATCCATGCGAAAATAAATTTTTCTTCTAAATATCTTTGAGCTAGGTCAATGACGGACGAACGACTAGACATGCCGATGCAAAGTCCCAAGCTACATTGCCCTAAGAATTAAATACTTAGGTAATCCAGTATAGTATAAGTATCAAATATGCAAATACAGATATCTACTAAGTACGAACATTCGAAAACATCCTTCTGTAAAGGAAAACTGACTTTAAACAAGAAATCAAATGACTTGAGATGTCGATACAGATAGCTAAAATATTTAGCGTCCGTTTAGTATGCGGCGGGTGACTCTGATCTTCTGATACGCAGAATCCGCTATCGGTTAGGCTCGGAACAGAACAATAGGTACGGCGTGGCAGCCCTATTCTGTAAGCTTACCTATGTATTGACGAATGACGAACCATATGACGCAATCAGCTTTGCCAGATTTTTTGTAGCAAGTTGAGATTTTGAAAATTTTTGAGTGAAAAAAGCGGAATTTCTTATGTCGAAAGCGGGACATAGTAAAAAAAGTATTAAATATAATCGGAAGTTTTTAATAACTTTACAACGACCCCACCATATAAACCCAATTGTTTACAACACTTGGATTTTTGGCAGAGTTTTAAGTTATGTTCACGTGACAATAGATAGCCAAGAAATGAGTTTTAATTGTACCTAATAAAAATATGATACTTTAAATCATATTAACCTAATGAATACTAGGTCGTCTAAATAAAAAAAAGCAATAAAAATAAAAGTCGAACTAGAGAAGTAATAGTAAAATTATATCGAACGACATTCTAAGCTATAATTTGACACAACTAGCCGTGGTCGAAAGTCGACCATATATCACCGTCTGTAGTATTATAAACAGCATATTACAACACAGAATAAGTGCACCGATGTACGTAACGACACACTCATACTGTTGGTTCACTTTTTGGAATCGAACCCGTGACTCCGAACTTCCCTACAGTTTTCCTCTTTCCAAGAAACGTCGTTGCGTTGTCATGATTACGAGTACTTGTGAAATAGTGAGCGATAAACTGCAAAATTTAAATGTTATCGAGTTAAAGTATAAAAATGTAGGTACTATTCTAAGTATTGTGAAAATTTACCTTGTAAAGTACTACTAGGTTTAGGTGTAACTGATTGACAGACATTGTATCGCTTAAACCAGTTTCAAGAGGTCTGCTTGAATAATATACTTTTGGTTAATTCTTTAAATGGGATGGTTTCTACGCAAAACAAATAAAAAAGTGGCTGAAAATAGTAGCATGCTAAAAAATAATAGCACTTCACTATCAGACATAAATCTAATGACAGCTCACATATTTAAATCCATCAAGACGTTAAGATAGTAGAGCGAAAAAGAAATTAACATGCATAATGTATGTATACATTTATACATACATACACACACCCGAACTCCGCACCTCAAGAAGCCATCTCTAAGATACCCCAGTATTGACAAATAATCGAGAATTTTCTAGAAATTTCCGTGTGATAGTTCAGCGGTGTTGGTTCCGTGGTCGGCGTCATGTTCGACCATTGATAAGCGAGATCACACAATGTGGCATTGTGTGATACCAAGAACACACTGTGCGGACAGATACTGGCGTGTTCTACTTGGACCCGAGTTACTAATAAATAAATAAACATTAACACACTCATACCCCCGCAGTAAGATTCCCTGTGTCACAGGTGACATGGACACAAATAACATCACTAACACCCATGACCCGAGAACAAAAATTTATCTGTCACATAAACATCTGCCCCGGCAGGGAATCGAACTCGGGACCCCTCGCTTCGCAGGCAGGGTCACTACCAACTAGGCTATGGGGTCGTCAAATGACCCTACTCGTTTACGTCGACTAACTTTTTTTGCGTTTTCTCTCTGATTGACAAACGCATCGATAATATAATGAATGTTATACTTATCATCTCTTATCAATATTTATCACTTCTTGGCTTGGTTGTTACATTTTCTGATAATTCCATAAATAAAGTCATAGATATGAATTAGTGATTCAATAATAATTCGTCATCAAAGACCTATTTTGAGTGATCAACGAATCCAGGTTTCTTTTCTAAAAATTATATAAGTATAAAATTTATTTTTATTTTTATATGAACCTAAATAAGCTTTACTTACTTTTACAGAGTATAAAAAATAAAAAATTGTGGTCCCAAGTGGAAAAAACCTTGGGCAATAAATCCGAGTATCCTGAGAACGGGTTTAATATATCTCCACAATAAATATTGATTTTGAGTTACGTGATCGATCTGATAGGGACCCTATCTAGAAGATTAATGTCACAAGTCACTGCGAACTGATACAGCATTACTACTATTTGACACTGACATCTAAAGGCTGTATAAAATCTTATGGTTTAGCCAAGGACTGCTTAAGAATATAAGTATGGTATTTACTGTCGGAGATGTTTCGACGGAAGCAATGATATTTAAAGACATTTTTATGGTAAGTCACGAAAAGACTTCAATTTGAATCTATTTTAGTTACGAAGCGATTCCTCCCGAAACAAAGCTTTATTCTGTGTATGAGCTTTTTACAACGAATTATGTTTCTATAAATAAACTTGGAGGATTATTTAAAAATATAAGTGATTAATTGATCGCTTGTGTTTTTACTGTCGAATTTCCATAAGTTTAACGTCTGTTTACCCTTTCAATAATCCCATTAACTTACGTGCAAATTTTATCTGCACCCATTCTTTTGTTTTCTCAATCAACGCAAATGTTACCTAACCTTAGCTCCTAATCACTTTCACCCCATCAATAGTTCGATTACAATGCAATATGTTGATGACCTGTCGCCGCAAGATGTCACAAGATGCAGTATGAGTCAGTAGATTAGATATTCCACACAGAAGCACAATTTGCAAATTAATTCCCTTCTCTTATCACGTATTCTGAGCTAGTGCAGTCCAGTATAGGTTTATGAAGGAAGATACAAGATTTTATCTGCCCTCTCATCTCAATATATCTTTCTCTGTCTTCTTGCCTGTGTCTGTTAAATTCAAATTGTAAACTGACCACTAAAACTTGTCGCGTAGGAATTTTAACTGAATGTGAGAGAAATGCTAAGTGGATCGGTTGAGGCTTGAGACGTGCAGATGGAAGTTTTCGATCTTAGTAGGATTTATTGAGGATATTTTTGGTTTTGTTTTAAGTAATATACCTATAGGGCCTGATGACGTTTTCTTTTGAAATGTGTAGCAAATTTTTGAGATCTTTCGTAGTCCAAGACGCTTAGGAGTTGTGTTTTCTTCTGCAATTGTTTATTAATATGATACTACATATAAGTAATGATTAATATACCAAAAAATAAACAACTAAAATCTATAGCTTATGTCACTTTTAAAACGAAGATGAATCCAATAACACCTCACATATTGAACGTTAATACTTTAAGATACTCGTAATTATTTTGACTGTAGAAAGGTTTAATGGACATGAGCACACACACATAAATAGGCTCTTAAAACATTATTACACTCCCTCTGGCGTATTAGGATAATTAGTGTCGTAACTAAATTTCTTAACTTGTTTTGATATCAAATTCACCTTATTTAATGTTAAAAATACAATATCACTTAACTTTTACACATTATTAAACCCTGAAAAATTTGTCACTTTAGGAACTCCTTACACTTTTCCTATATTCATATCCATCAAAACATTAACTAAAACAATAAAGAAGCCTTCTAAACAATGCATATTTACACACAGCTGCACAACTTTCTCAAACGTAAGGTCCATAGCCACATGAATCTGCGCTCGGTCGAGTACATCCTCAGCATTCTACTTAGCGCTTGTCTATCTTTCATTCATGACATTTATATAAAGTTTATGCTTACACATTCTAAGGTTCTTCTCAGCCACATTACCATCTCGTCAAATCAGTATGGGCACCGCATCTTAGAGCCAACGGCCGACGCTTCCGCGCTCTCTGATTTTTTTTTCACTTCCTTTCGTCCAGAGATGTTTTTAACCTTTTCTTTTTAAGCTTTTGTTTTGCCGATTTCTTGATGATGTTTCTTGCTCTAGCTGCATCTTTGGATCCTATTTTAAATGCTTCTAATTTCCCTAATTGGGTAATGTCTTAAAATTCAAAATTTTTTGGGTAGCTTTCTTTGCCAAGTCATAGCAAATATTTTGGTCTATAGTTTGTGATGTTAGAGCATGTAAGACTAGGGCGTTTAGCGATAGAAGCTTGGCTCTACATGAAACCTGAAAACTTTTTGACAATGCATCGCATAGGATCTCGTCTCGGCAATATTTAACATGAAAATGTTGGTAGTTTTATAACATTTAGCTTCTTAAAGTTGGCATACCTGATTAAGTGTACTCTTTATAAGTGGAATTTCAAATGCAGCTTCACTGTACTTATGGCATAATAATACTCGTATTTTGTGAGCAATTTTATCCAGTCCACATTCCGTTAGGTTAATACTATAGTATTCAAGTAATCCAGCAAAAGTGCCGCCAGAAAATTTTACGCCGTAACATTTGCGGAATGACAGCTGACTATTCTATTCAACTGTGTTGCAGAAACGCGATTCCTAATGTGCATATTTGCAATGCGATTCGTCCGTGCGCGTGTAATTTCGGTACATCTTTAGGTTTTTGTGTCACGTGGAATACGTCGATTTTAAAGGTTGTAAAAATATATTTTTATTAGACGACTTTATTCTATTTCTTGCTTTATTTATTATCGTCTAAAAATGGCTTAAGACTCTCATTTTTCTATGGAGAATCGGACATATTTTTCAAGGTACGCCAAGGTTACTCCTGCCATTAGAAAGAGCGCAAAAAACTAAATGGAGCTGCATTTTATCAAAATGGCCCTTATGTCTATTTAGACGACAGTCAACGCCATACTGTAACTTCAATCGTTCAAATACTCTGAAATTCCTTCACTGTAGACATGAATGACAAAAGATGTCACAATTTCATCCAAAGTCCACGCATCCAATTATCCCGAACTCCAACCAATCGAAACAATCCCGCTATATTTCCTCGAAGCCATTGAATGGGCTATGTTCATTCACTTCGATTCACGTATTCAATCATCAAGCCGCCTAACGGTACTGCTAGTCTATCAAACTCTGCCCAGTCATCGCTGACCCCTGATCCTCAGTGACTGGATCCTCTTGTTACCGAGCCTTCTATAGTGAAGAGAAACGTGGTGGGTCTACCTAAATGGTCGGTGTAAGAGGATGTTTTAATTCAGCTCTCGTAGCAACGGCTTCCGCGAAGCAATGCTAGTGTACGCGCGTTATTATACAGTGCGTTGCTGATTAACCCTGCAGTGGTCGCGCATCTGAACGAGACAACAGTAGTCGCGCGGACTACACACGTAGTCCATTTTAAAATTAATACAACTTTTGTTTTTTTTAATTTTATTTATTATACTTATGAAATTATAATCAGAACAGTATGTTTAACTATATAAAATCAGAAAAAGTTAGTTAAAAACTCTTTTTTATAATAATAAACAAAAACAAAAATACTTCTCGAAATTGGCACAAATGAGCACAGCTTTCGTAATGATTGAGATTGTACTAGTAGTCTAGGTCCAGGTATGTAGTTCAGGAACTTTGCAGACTCCTACTAGTGCTTCCGCGCATTACCGGCGCTCGCTCTGCTCTGAGTACGTCTTTCGATTAGTCATTTGAAAGTACCTAGCGTCACAAGAAACTAACTATTACGGTTTACAAAATATAACTGATTTTTTATGAGTGGACTACATATGTAGTCCACGCGACCACTGCAGGGTTAAGAATGACCAAGTTGTCGAGCCGATTTGGAAACCATTCCACGGTTACGCGGGAAGCTGCTGGTAATATATCTAATTGTAGCCCGCAGGTTTGAGAATGCAATACGTAATTTTATGAGGGAAATACTCGTACATCCATGAGTATTAGTTGGTCAGGCTGTTTATTTATTACGTTAAAAATTACCATGTGTTAGGGTAATGTATGGGAAATTTTCCTAACTAAACATGGATGCGTTCGTAGCTATGTTTGAAAATCTTCTTCTCTTTGAGATACGATGATTTCGGATAAGTGGATCGTGGAGGGGGGACTATTATTGTCTATGATCACCACCTAATGACTTTCTGGCATAGACGACATGTATAGCGCACTGGTTACCATGCTGGCACCTTTCAATCAGTTCTGGTTTCAACTACTAAAGTCAGAACCTTGAACCCTGAGATGTAACATGTCTAAGGGAGGTTCTTTACTTTATTTTATCGTCAATCATTACTCATGGACACCTAATGGAAACGCAGAAAAGTGCGTTCTTTATAGTGGATCTAAGAACTATCTCGAGTGAATAGCTAATCTATTAAGGAATCATAACATTTCCCTTCGAACACTCATCGACTGAGGTGTGCCGCGCCCGTCAGCCCATATTAGTAACATATTAGCACCATTCTGATTTCTAGGGTTGTCACCTCATAGAAAATAAATATTATCCTGTTTTTATTTTTACAAAAGTAGGGCTGAAAGCAAAATTTTATGCCTAATATGTGTTATAAATACATTTGATTAAGGTAATAAATCGAAACGCACAGGTTCAGATTTTGTCGTGCTACTGCTTTCTTATAATATTCCTTAGATGGCGGTAAAAATAGGTCTTTCTTAATTAAATAGATGTCTCTGGGACGCATTCCATATAACAGATTCGACCCTAATTTAAACAATGCGTGGTTGGTTACCCGGTCACATTTGGACCATAGTGCGTGTCCTCTATTTCGATTGAAAAATTAATTCCTGTTAATTACAAGCTTTTATTTAGTTTCACCTGTCCCGGTGTTTGTAATGAAATCTTGCAAGCTAAATTTCACCCACTTCCCGGTGTCCGATTGAGCTAAAATTTTACACACTAGTCCAGTTCTGATGACAATGCATGTTTATAATAACTATGATGTGATACTGCTACCAAGATTGGCTCCAGACGATTGAACTCCTCAACGGTTAACAGTAGGGACTTGAAATTTTTCATTTTAACTTTTTAGTTCTTTTTCTTATTAACAAGTAATAAAAGCTTGTTTAAAATATTTTTTTTAATTTTACTTTCTTCGCAAGACTCGACACCCCTGCCATAGATTAGATTCTAGTCATATTCCGGAGTAGCATCTGGAGTGCAGTACAAACAGACGGAATTATCTTTGGAATGGATTATCGGGCCATTATCTTGATAACTAACCCAGTTTTGGAGATACCTGCTCTGTGGCACGGCTGGGCGTTGGTACAGCATTTAATACAGCTTAAAGTTGATTAAATTTACTATTTGTAAAGGTTTTCTCACTTGACGTCTCAAGCGTATGTATGTATGTATGTCCTTTTATTTACGCTATACAGTATAAAATGCTCGACGAATTTCATCATTATAAGGTGTTAGATATGTCTCTACTGTAGAAGGGTAGGCATAGGTTAGTTATACCTATGTTTTTTAATTATGGTACTCTACTTTTAAAAAGATTTTAACAGTACATTTTTTGTTTCATACAATTCAATGATGACGAAGTTGTTTAAAAATAGGTATGAGATTTGACACTGTAAAGAAAAGATACGGAAATCTGTAGGCGACATCTTTGTTTTATCTTTTAAAAACAAAGCAAAGATAAGAATAAAAAGAGCTTATTGGCTTAGTTGGGCTCAGATCATTGGCTACCGTAAGATAAACCTAGGTAGCGAACATCAGTAGGTATCTTATCACTGGGCACTTTGATAGTTTGATCCACTTGACATGTCTTGAAATTGGTTAGATATCTTTGATTATTTTGCGATTGGCCAAACCCAGAAGGAATCTGGATCGGAAGGGATGAACTACTTTAGATAGATATCTTTATAAGACCAAAAATTGTATAGACTGAGTCTTCAGAACAAAAAATGAAGTAATTTTTTTTCTTACTTTTTACGATTTGACAATGTCACTTAGCACGGGCTGTCGAGCAATGTACCGGGAAACATTATTATTTGATAAGTACGTTATGTTTTTTTCTACTACGCTCATTTGTTCCGAAGTCTCAGTCTATATATTCTTCGTCTGTGATAACGATAATTGTCGGGTGATTAGTTGAGATTAGTTTAAACATATACATTTTTTAAGCGTTAGAATCGATGCAAAATTGCGAGAAAACTTTGTAAAATTACGTAAAAAATATTTCTTTACAATTTTTTACCCAACTGCGTCAGAAACGTCATGTTCTTCAAGTGTATGTATGTATATTTAGGTACAGGCCATAGTCCACCACGCTGGCCTATTGCGGATTTGCAGACTACACACACCTTTGACAACTTTATGGAGAACTCTCAGGTGTGCAGGTTTACTCATGTTTTCGTTCACCATAGCAAGTGATAAATTAGTATCCAATGCACATTTTTTTTTTATTAGAGGTTTTTTTATTAGAGGAGGCCATGGGGTTTGAACACAGGAGCGCCCGTTCGAGAGACCAACGTTCAAATTACTAGGTTATCACTGGAGACATATAATATATAACATTGGCTTGACCTAAGTCTGAAGATATAAATATTAGGTGCAGATTATAATAGGTTTTAACTTTTTAAGTGTCTAATATAGGTACCTACGTCTGTAAAGGTAGGTAGGTATGACTGATGATAAGGTGACAGTGTGGAGGACTGGTAGGTACCAGACTGCTTAAAGATAACAGGGATGGGTGATTCAGCTCTTTTTTTCTTTTTTACTAATAAAGTGTTTTTTTTTTAGTTTTTTTTTTATGACAATAGACGGTAGTGTGGTAGAGCTTCCGTAGGATTCATGTTTTCATTACTAATAATAATTACCTTTATATATAACACTAGTTTGCCCGCTCTCGCTTCACTTCGGAAATTTTATATTGAAACGAATGTAAAAAAAAAGAAAAATAGGTAGCCTAAGTTACTAATTACCACATCAGCTATCTGCCAGTGAAAGTCACGTCGAAATCGGTCCAGTTGCTCCACAGATTAGCCGGGACAGGCAGACAGACAAAAATTGTAAATAAGTAGAACCGTAACTACCTTTT
>LGAG01001072.1:28448-59440 GCA_001278395.1 Lerema accius | reverse complement strand
AACGTGGAATTAAGTTAGGCTTAATTAGCTAAGATGCTACCTAGTCTTTCGCAATACATTATATTTTCAATGTCATTCTACAATTACAGAGAAAAGTGTATATGACGTAATAAATATAGAAATCAAGTTTACGCCACTACAGCATATCTTTTGCTTAGCGATTTTAAACTCTTTGTCTTAAACAACAGGGTCCTTATCATATAATTTAAATGATCTCTGATGTAGCTCTTGTGTTTATCTAATCTCTTTATGATAATTACACCTCACTTGTTTCGTTAATCACCGAGTCTTAAATATACGGAAAATTTATAACAAAAGAATTTGTGATGGAGCTTAGTATGAAACACTTGATTATGTGCTAAATATTTCGTCGAATTACTATTGCAATTAGATAGTTATTTAGGGCTTTATAAGTTGGCGTTGGCAATATTTTAGTCAAAATATTTATAGTGTGATCTCACTTTTAGTTCTTGCATAGGTAATTGAGTATTTTTGGTAGGTAAACCAGTGTGTACCTACTTATAATTTTTTTGACGTAATTATAATAGAAAATTTTCTTGTAGTTCCATCTTCCTTCTATCCATGGACATCGTGACAGATTTTGCGTAAAACTGTAAAAGAAACTGAGAAGCAATTACAAGGGTTAGGGGTATAACTGATGTCAAATAAATGCCTTGGTCGGGAATCGAACCCGCGACCAATCGCTTCGCAGACAAGATCATTGACCAAGTGAGCTATGACGTCAAAAAAAATCGTTCGGACATTATAATTATGATTAGCTATTTTATAATTACTTCCATAAAGTATACCTAATTATTCGATTAGCCACTTTATATGTTAATTAACAGTTTACGATTTACACAGAAGTCAATAGGCACAAGCAATCACTCTGAAAACCGCATTCGGTAAATTGTCGTTAATTCTAAATTGACGTATCCAACTAAAGCATGTCATGGCAAAATGTAACTTATTGAGTATGGAATGTAAATGATTATTGTTTTACAATTGTTAAAAATTTTATTGCAAAAAATAATGGTCTATTTATTTACATATAGTAATAATGGTAAGTATATGAGAACTTATGTATCAAATCGACAATATTTTTTCAAAAGTACCAACAAAAAGTAACGTTCTACACACTAGTTTTAATAGACGGAATAGTTCATAATTAAGAAATAGTTGTAATTAAATAGTTAACTTACTCATTACTCGTATTAAGTTTAAATACTTACTTTATTAAGAAACGAATTACCCGGTGAGGTAATATTGGTGGAGTAGAAAAGGGGTCATGTTGCATGACATTCAAAAATTATAATAAGTTTCGTAAAAAACTGAGATGAGTAAATGGCAAGAGACCTTGCTACTCACTGGGGTACCTACTGTGCGTGATGTGGATGTATAAATGACTAGATGGGGTAAAGAAAGGGGTCTTACCCCCAAAGGTATTAAGAAAGGTCGGGAAAAACCTACGTCAGGGAAATTTTGGTCAACTGAAAGATAGGTAAGCAAGAAATTGGAGCAAGTTTGCGCAAGAAACCCATAATTTTGCAAGTGTTGCGATATTTACGTCCCGTGACGGCCAATTAAGATGGATGATAGCTCTAAATAGGCATATGAAGGAGGTAAGTATACTTTACTATCGATAATAAGTAATTAGATAATTAATCTTAATAATAATATAACAATACATGAAATATTAATTACAAAAAATAAGTCTTGTTTTGGTTCCTCCTGACAATAAGTTCATTTTCAATTATGGTCACATATATATCTATAGAGATCTAATTTTTGACTCGTTGGTTAGCAATTTTTTAAATTTTCTGCAAGACTCTTCCATTTTCTCTACATCTCGCAAAAACCACAGTTCTAGGCGATACGGTAGCTCACTCGCATCGCAATCAGAACGCAGATTATAATTAAATTTAGCGTTTCACAACCACACCATTTACGGCATATTATCTCAACATTTAGTTTTTCTACCGCTTAACTTAACCGCGTATTTACACAAATAGGTACTTGGTAAATAGGTTTTTGTTGTGATAAATACGGTAAGTATATACTTATGAGTGCTAAGTGTCTTTTTACAAGCTTTTATTTAGTTTCACCTGTCCCGGTGTTTGTCATGATGTGATACTGCTACCAGGATTGGCTCCAGACGATTAAACTCCTTAACGGTTAACAGTAGGGATTTGAAATTTTGCACTTTTTGACTTTTTAGTTCTTTTTCTTATTAATGAATAGGTAAATAAAAGCTTGCTTTAAAAAAATACTTTTATTTTTATGTTAGATATTAGTCCCATAGTCTAGTTGGTAGTGACCTGTGAAGCGAGGGGTCCCGGGTTCGATTCGGCTCTATTTAGGCTTTAATTTATTTAAATCACACCATTCTATCAAAAGATATTTTAATTTAAAGTTTGTATGGGACTACTGTAATATTATCATGTGTCAAACACGATAGTATCACCATGGTTACCGAGTAAGGATTCCTGACATTTTAAATTAAATCGTAGTTTTATGTTTAGCAATTTTTATTCATTTTGAGGCGATACGAAGTTCGCCGGGTCAGCTAGTTGCCTTATATAACTCTTCCCCTTACATATTATTCTATCAAAATAACAGTTTCGAAATCTGATTTATTTTCTTTTTTTTTATAAAAATCTAAATTTGAAACAATAGAAAATAGGTATTAAGTACACTTTTTTTTTTAAACTACCAAAATTTGAAACAATTAATTAAACACGTCGGATATATTAGATATTAATTTTATCATTACCAGGTAAATGTGGTGTTCTAAATAAAGCTAAGACTAGAATTCTCTGAATGGATTTTCCTATTACGAAGGAATGCTAAATATAGATTTACATAAGAGTATTTCAAATGACCGTTCCCCAGACGTTGCGGAAACGAAATTGATTTTGGATAATCCGGGCCTTTCCCGGACGAACATAGCTGGTTAATCCAGGGAAACCCATACCTACTTATGACAGCCCTACTTTTCTACACAAATTAATTAAATTGGTGTGCGTTTGTAATATACGGCATCTACATACCTACTCGCATAAAATTTTGTTAAATATAATAACCAAACTCCACCAAACAAACCATAATAACATTATTTTTTTTTACTTTCGTTCAGGCATAGGTTTCCCGAAGTGAAGCGAGGACGGGTTGCTAGTGCTAGTCATAAGTAAGTACGGGGAAATGAGACAATGTGGTGCATAACTTTATAGCCCAGCTGCTGTAGAATTGCATAGTCTGCATACCATCCATTATGTATTGAGGAAATGAATTAACCAATCACAAGACTGCTTGTTAGGATATGAATATTTATTTATTAAAACTTCATTACACCAGTACGATGCCTAAGACTTCGCCCAAGGATATGTGGTAGTTTTACGAGAGTTTCTCCTAAACTAACTGATCAGATATTTTTTTCATTGCCATTAAATTTTTGCCAATTTTTTAATACCGCCATCATTAATTCATAACGATCGGAAAATTTCCCTCCTACTGGCGCAGTCGCATAACTAACCTAGATGGGAGATACCTTATAGTTAGACTATTTTAGTAGCGGTTTTAAACCACTAACTGTGACCACGATAAAGGATGTTGTTTTAACCGTATCTATTTGATAAGGAGTTAGTTCACATGCTTATTTAAACTGTCTGTTTCGTAGTTTTTTTCCTACGGACCTTTTAAACCAGGAAAATAAGTCACCAATGGATCACGCTCTTTTGAAGAGATTGTCCAGTCCGGAAATCAAACCTGTGACCCTCGATTAGGAGTTGATCACTAATTACTACTACTCACAAGGGTAATGATAAATTTATTAACTAGAGAAATAAAAATATGACTATTAAAATGGGAGGGGGATAAAAAAACAATTAATCTATGTGACTCTTAGGTGCTTGCCAAAGAAATTGACATCCATACAAAGAAATTGACATACACACACGTAGGTACGTAAGATGACTTGGATGATAATTAAAATAATTTTCTCTTTCACCGTTGATGACAATCATTAGACTCAGAGCAAGGGTGAATGGCTCGAAAACAAACAATCTAGGTACGTTCTCTGCAACTATCTACACATAATACACGAGAATATATACAAGTGTATACACAAGTGTTAGTTACAATGAAAAATATTTTGCACTAGATTTCCATCTCATATACAAGGTGTACAGTACATATCTACAGTAAGTAAACAAGTTAGTAATAATTAATAGAAAAATTAAAAACTCCGACTGTTAATATTTTTTTTGCAATTCGAGACTCTGTCTAGAAAAATATAGCTTACACAATGTGAAAAAAAATCTAAAATTTGACATTCATACATACATACAGTTGCATAAATGACCCTCCTTCTGGCACAGTCCGGCTTCATTTGATTTTAAATTTGTTAAAAAATATTAAGTACCTCTACATTTATGAAATTGTGCCTATTTAGTTTAGTCGTGAACTTAATAAACATAGAAGTGTAAAAAAAAATACTATGTAGGTAGGTAAAGTAACCACATTTTTAATTTTAAAATTCACATTCTGAATAGCCAGCAAACAAAAAAACAACAACAAACACATACCATAGATAGTGTTAAGAGCGAATGAATTCACTTACCTACTCAAAATCATTACGTAGAATAATAAGGATACGTCATCGCCATTAAAATTTTATTAACTTAATTTCGGTCTTTACTCATAAAATGTTTAATTATTCTGCTAAAAATAGCAAAAGCACAAAGATTTTCTTTGACACTGTAAGTATGATTCACATATTTTAGGTTCACAATCTTAGTATGAAAAACAAAAGGAAATAAATGGTAATGACGTAAAAATATTATTAAACACTGGCACGTAATTACAATTACGTAGTGGTTATAATAATAATACTTAAAAAAAAATTTTTTTTCGTCATTCTGACAACACGTGACGTTATAGCTTAAAATTAATAAATCCTTCACACTATCTCATATTGAATAAATAAAGCAACATAATAGGCACTGCGTGTTTATATTCTAAAGGATTCAACGTATTTTATTGAAATATTATTATTCAATATTGTTGTTAATATATTATTTATTGCATGTTGTTGACAATAAGAAACAATACAGATGCCTTAGCCAATATGTACCTTGTAGATACCTACTGTAGTCGCACTAATATCCAAATAGAGACACAATACAAAAGATACGTTATTCTCATCATGTGCGATGCAATTGAGAGGTCATCGGCCGCTCTAACAATATTGACACAGGCAGAAGAACCGATATCGCCGCATACAAATATCGTATCCAAATACGATAGTTGTGATGTGTGGGGACTCAAAGATCCATTTAAATATCGTGCAGAGGTTAACGGCTACGTCTTCCTGTGTTTTTGTTGATTTAATTGTCTAGGTGACTTTGAACACTGCGACAAATAACTATGGATCGGATACTTACCT
The DNA here is from genome assembly GCA_001278395.1 of Lerema accius. NCBI lineage: Eukaryota > Metazoa > Arthropoda > Insecta > Lepidoptera > Hesperiidae > Lerema > Lerema accius. The sequence continues at coordinate 53,997 of LGAG01001072.1, read as the reverse complement.
ACTTGCATAAACGTTTCGAAGAATTCTAAGCAGGAGATTTTAATAAACATGAGGCAAATTGATTTTGAATATACATAATATAAATTAATGAGCAAAATAAACAGGAATTATAAGAGTGAGGAAGTCCAGTCATTGAAGAAAAGCACGATTTATTCTCAAATGAAAGTGAAAGAAAGTCGTTTGACCAATACATCATTTTCATCACGCGATCATAGCGGAAGCGTTGGCGCGAAATTGAATCTTAACTTTTTTCTTACTCGCGAATGCAGCGAAGACATTCCTACCGGCCAGTGTCAGTTACCGATGTGTTAGTTAAGAAAAAACGATGAACGTCATGCAATTACACACTAGCCACGATAATAGACATGCGAGACGCCAGTTCTTCGAGTAAGTATTACTTAACAACACTATTACTGAATACGTGTGGATTCTTTATTTAAATTTTTTCACTGCATTTACAGAAGTCATCACTGAATTTCATGTTTATTAAACGTATGATCGTAATTGCTTTTTATTAAGCTAACGGTACTGTATAACTATTGAAATTGACTAGTTTTTCTGCTCTACTGCACAAGTTATTTTTTATATGCTCACGTTCATAACTCTTAGTCCATACACTGACAAGACGTCACTAATTGCAGTTTCTCATTGAAACTAAACGCTATTGTTATTGTAAGGTAAATTTACTATCCAGTATCGGTCTAAAACATTGATTTCGACAACATCCATTGTTTAAGATTACCGCAGCCACCCTAGTCTATATTTTGTAAACTATGGCGTGAACATCCCGTCTGTCTATTTTTTCCGTTAAGGACGACATGTTTGTAAACGTCAGCTCCGTTTCATGAATGAATTTCGCGCGGTTTCCGCAATTTGCGCGAACGATCAACGACACGTAGGTACGTCGGTAATATCGCTGGTTAAATTACTGTTTTCATAGAACAGTAAATTTTGCTTGTTTTTATTACAGAATCAGCTTCCACAGTAAATGTTTTAGCAATCCTTCTAGCTCTAAGTAACGATCCAAGTCTAGAAAACTATTGACGTTGAAAGATGTTCTAAATTTAACTGTATATTTACAGAATGTTCGTGATTGTAGCCATGTATACTATTACTCAATTAAATATGACGCAAAACAGATTCAATAACAGTCCTTAAAAGGACTTCAATGGCACAATTTAATTTTCCTCAATTCACCATATATTATGACAATTCAAACAGTTATGTAATTCATTACTTTCCAATCTGTTATAATTAAAATGTATAATTAATGACTATGTAAGTTCGTAATTACTCTAAAAATTATAATGATCCTCGATCTCTGAGCTTATTAAATAAATTCAAATTCAAATCATTTATTTCGTCTTAGGAACTAATAGCTCACTTAACGAATGTCAAAAATTTATAATAGGTACAAATAACAATAAGTATAAAAAATAAGGAGAAAAAAAATGTACATCATTAGATTAAAAAGTTCCTAAAGTCTCGTTAGACGATACCTACTATATCATCGGCTTTATAAAAAATAAGATTAAGATTTATGATATAGTCTGCAACCTTAGCTCAGAAAGATAAAATAAACGGACAGACGGATTACTTGTGACTATGATGTATTTATCATGATTACTTATTCCCTCGATGTTTGTTACAAGATCTACATTATCTATCTTAAGTGCTATCAATCGATTAATGTCACGGTGAGAGATAAAAATGTGTTTATAATGAAAACCTAAACATTTTTTACAATGAAGACTTTTGTAAATTCTTTAATTCATCTAAGATACTATTGACTTATTGATCAAAAGATTATCCTGCATGATTTTCAAAAGCACTAAATAATATTTTATGGGTACCTCAAATGATCATTTTAAATCATCTCACATAAAAATGTTAAAAGTAACTTTTTAAAGTTGAACTTTTAAAATTTCTAATCAATCCTAGTTCCCAATTCGAATCAAAGAGTACCAATAAATGGAATGTATTAAATATTTAGCAAATATAAAAAGACAGGGCACAATGACAAAGAGACTTTTTTAAACTTTTTTGTAAACCAAGATAATGATATGATCTACACTGAGTAAAGAAACTCCGAATTGGCCACGTGTTGACAGATGGGAGGGCGCTATATTGACTCAAATCATTTGACCGATTAGTTGAGGTCAATAGCGTGATTTGTGAGGGACTAAGATGTAGAAGGTGTATATATATATATATATGTGTGTGTGTAGGAAACTATATTAGTTTATATCGATTTTGAAGACTTGAGTTTCGAAGACTTGAATTATTGATGTTAGGAGTTTGTATCCAGAATATTATATGGAAAAAAAATGAGGTGGATTCGAGGTCCAGATGGATTTACAATGTAGACACTGTCCATTTTTTATCTACAATATAATCTTCGTTTTGTATGTACTTAAAATCGTAAAAAGTGATTAAGAAGTAGGTAGGTACCTACCTAAGATTAAAGAGCTATCAATAAATGATAGGCAAAAAAATAAAAATATTTTTTTCTTTAATTAGGTAGGTACACCAGTTCACGGGATAAAGGACTTGATATCTCCGAAGATGAATAAATAATAAATTTAGAACAGTGATAATTATTTGTCAACTCAATTAGTGTACGTAGTGTACTTTGTATTCCGATACGGTAAAGGAGCAGTCAAAAGATACAATTAATCGAAAGGGCGCAAATAAAGAAAACACTACGTAATTATGATAACAAAGTATTGGTAGTTATGATTTTTTAACATTGGACGCGTATCTATTATTTTTTTGTTTGAATTACGAACAAAAACCAATGATAACGATAAAGAAATGATAAGTTTTAAGAGCATTGATATTAATCTCTTCGAATTTTATGGAAACCAATTTATTAATCCTTTTGCATCTTTTGTAGCTTTAGAATATTCTAGGCTTTATGTTTGATACTAATCCAATTATAATATGACTGGCCACTTACGTAGGTACCTACTATACTCTCAGCTCTTTTCCTTGTAAAGATACAGTGTTGCCATATTTAGAACACTTTCCACACAATAGTTTTTACAAAGCATTATCCACGTCACTAATCCACAATGGATTAATATTTTATGCTGTTACATTTTCATGATTGATTACATCCAAATGCGCATGTCAGATTTAATCTCATAATCATTATGAGTCCTATTATCGAATGCAGTTCAAAAATTCATTTTATTAGTCACCAGGCGCAAATAACTTATGATAACAATATCACTATCATAATGAATATCTACGATAATTTATTTTAAGTATTTTAATAAGTGGTTTGTACAATCAATATATAATTATCTACTTTAGAGTGTAGGGAATTATACCTACTTACAAGTCAATAAAACAGGTATTTAATTAAATGTAAAGGACGTATTGCTAGGTATTATATTTAATATTTTGTAAAAATAAAATTTTGTATGTACAGGATCGTTTAGTTAATATGATAACTTTCGTTATAAATGTGTCGCCATATTGTTTTATTAATCTCATTGATAACGCGCTAAATAATATCGATAAAGACGGAACCACTGCTACGGGCATCTCCATATTATCATTTCGCTCTCAACAATGACCCACCTGAACTCGCCCGCCGGACAATCTGTAGCAGAGCGACGAAACGATCGATGCTATCTGTCCCGCTCACTCGCTCACCGCACGAGATGCGCTCTCTCCTTCTCTCCGCGCGCGTTGTCGACCAATCGGCGGCCATCTTCTGCTCCCCCGAGAGCAGAGCGACAGTGCGTTCTCTCATCACAATCACAAGGAGACGACATCTCGCCCTGCGAGGTTGTCGTCCGCGAAGATGCGGTGCACATCCAACGCGACCGAACTATATTTTTAGAACCCTTCACAAGTGCCTTAGAACATTTTTAGTGCTTACAAGACTGTATCTGTGCTCAAATAATATCAAGTTACCGTGTTTTGTGAAGGACTGGGAGAAGTGCTACACCACCGGGAGCTTTGGTGTGCGAATTGGACTTTTTGTAATAAAATAAGGTACAGGCTGATAGCGCAAAAATCATCCACGATTGGGTAAGTATTCCGATTAGATTACAATGCAAATTATCGTTTGTTACAATGGTCGTGTGGTGTTTTAGGTGCTTGTGTTCAATTGTTTATTATAATCGAGTAGGCCGTGTGTACGGCAGTCAGAGTTCGACGTGTTTTGACCCTCAATTAGTGGAAAAAATAACGCACATTTTTTAAACTACGATTTAAAACAACACATTTTTAATCATTTTACGGGATATAAATTAGTGTAGATAATGTATTGTGAAGGTAAATTTATTTTTTACAAAAAAATCTAGCTTAGGGATTATTTTGCAAAAAAAAATATTTTTTTATATAATAAATCTAGCATTATAATAAACAATTAAGTTAAAAATATGAAATTTGAAGGTGTTTTAGAATTACAGTGTTTTTTTTATAATTTTTAGTATGATAGGTTTTTAAATGTAGAATGTCCACGGTGGGTACTTTTTTAGTCCGACGGTAAAGCCTACAAATAAAATTTTCGGGGCGGACCGGTTCATATCGTTGTTATGATGGTTTAAAATATGTATTATTACGTTTTTCTTTATTTATAACAGTTTTCAAAAATGTTAATTATCCTTATGGGTAGCATAAAATAACATAAATATCTAAATATTGGATACGTGATGATTATTAAGAAAATTAACAATTTGTTCTTAAAAAACAGTTCTTTACAATTAAATAAGATAGTCGGAACCTACTTTTTAAATCTTAAATAGCATTTTACATAAAAAAACATATCGGAGGCTTTATAGCCTACTCAAAATAGGCAAAAAAATGTTGTTCAAATCCAAACCAATATTTTCGACGCTTGCACTTTTTTCTCAAATAGTTTAGTTAATATGGATAAAGATTTACTTTTAAATAGATCTATCTAATCTAGTTGGAATCTTATCCGAATTAAAACTATTTCAATCCTACCGGCCTCTAGTATTTTTTGTACATCTTTAATAAAATGAATATTTATAGAATTCAACTCCTGTCGCAAAAAAATTATTATTATATTCGGAAGTTTTTACATATTGTTTGTAAATATTGCAATAGAGATTAAATTAGCAAATACGTGGATAGCATTTTTGCCTAAATAAAAACTATAACCTTCTATTTTTAAATTTTTATTCTACAACAATAACATGTATTATTTATATTATACAAAAAGTGAAAACAAAAAAAAACTGAAACTAGTCAGTCAGCTATGGGTTGAATGACATTAAGTGCATTGTTTTTTTTTCTAGCGATGATGTACCTACATCTTTATAATAGCGTTACGCGTTAAAAATAAATAGGTGCATTACATAGGTAATTTACGCAAGATAAATATTATTCACTCATCTGCGTATTTTAAAAGAAAAACTTTACTATTCTGGTTAAATTGGCGTGTAAGTTAACCTTATGAAATCCATGAATATCCACCATTGGAACCCATTTAGTTATCTAATACTGAGTACAAATCTAACGCCAATATTAAAACATTACTTAATAGGTGTGATAATTAGAATTACGTAAATTATTATGCAAAGTTACTAATAAGAATCGATTATCTTTTACTCATTACTATCTTTTTTAGGAAACATCTGTATCATTAAAAGATTGTCACTAATCATTATCATTAATCTTTTTAAGTAATAATTATTAAACATAAAATCCTAAATTTTTAAATCCAATTACTTATACGCGATGTAGAATTGATGATGTAGATTGTATGCGATGTAGAAAGTGATGTTGTCTTATTAGAATATAATTACAATTATTGTAAATCGACAATCATAATATAAACGCTGGAACTGCATGGCCAGTCAAGATATAAGATCCGAAATTGGAAGGAATTATAAAAACCGGAAAATGGAAGTTTTTGACTTTTTAAAATCCAATACAATCTTTTTTTTGTCATCGTCATCACCGCGTTAAAAGTAATCGAAAATCAGTTACATTTAAGCTTAATATTCCCAGACTCAAACATTAAAAATTAGGCACAATGTGGCGACTACAGAGCAAGGAATGTATCTGGTGGCGACCATAGTAAAAAAAATGATAACCACACACATACTAACAACACACATGGAAAAATGTGTGTGTTGTCTTTTTTACTAGTGAAAATTCTCTGTTACGGTTACATGATAGTTATTTAGCCTTCCCTTTCTATTCAATTCTATACCTCGTTTTTTTCGTCGTGATTTAAAAAGTGAACAATCTTGGCACTACTTCTTTTATTTCATTAATAAAAAAAAAAATTAGAAGCACAGAAATTAATTTTAACATTAAATTATTGTTTATTCTTTCATTTTTATTTTATTTGTGTCTGTCTTATTTTTAATTCGATAATTACCTTAAAAAGACACTGTAAGATTGTTTACTTTTTAAATCACGACGAAAAAAACGAGGTATACCTTGTTATATGCATACGTGCTCATTTACACTTACACCGCGTATTATTAACCATGAATCACCACAGGATTAATTATTAATTATATAATTTGGATTATCCAATTCGATTCTTCCTGTACCTACCTATCTAAATCCTACATGCTCCGACACGCATTTTAACAATGGACCAATTATACAAGGAAAACGATTAGTGCCTATCCCTGAAAGTTTAAATATGTTTAAATATAATTTATATTGCTAAGCAGATCTTAATGTTCAATACATAAAAATAAACAAATAAGTACCTTTTATTTTACAGAACCCCATTTGAAATGATTGTACCTACCTAAGGTACAAATCAGCACTGAAATTTATACTTATAAGATTTTTTAAAATAATTTTGGTGCAGTAACTTTTCTACAGTTCCCCTAAGTTCCGCGGAACTCAGTTTGGCAATCCCTGGCTTAAAACAAGTAGGTAAGGTAAAAGTTATAAGTTTTATTAGAAGTCTTTTCAATTCTTATTTCTTCCTACCTGTTATCTAATTCCTTCATGCTCATCAAAGAACACTTACGCTGCAATCTGATATCGAATCAATCACAACAAGATTCCTTGTAGGTATCTATCTAATGGCCTGATAAGATCTCATCTTATTGAGACACTTCTGTCTTGTAATTGTGATGTCGTCTCAAGTGGCAGATAGCTTGATAAGGTGCCTTGATAACTATTACATTGTGCTTTAAATAACCAACATAATGCTTGAGGAATTTTGCTGCAATTTGTTACCTTTGTGACGAGGGAAATAGGTATTATACGATTTTGAAGCATCGACGATTAATAATCGTCAATTATAACGTTAATGATAATTATAATTTTAAGGTTAATAATGTTATAGGCGATGAATTGGTTGGATTTGTAATATCTAAAGCAAAACCTCGCTAATAGTTTACGATGATAAAAATCTCAGTTCATCTAAAGTTGAGATACTCGTAAGTATGTCATAATCGCATAATGGAAATCATCTCTAAGAGTTGCTAATTAACATAATTAAATAATATATATAAAAGAAGCAGGGGACGTGCATAATTTTCCGTATATTTAACTACAATTACTTTTTAAATTGAAAAACTAGTAGCAATAATAATACAAAGACAATAATCCTGACTGCTAAAAATGAGGTGGCCATAATCTATACCTACATAATAATAATGTTGAAAGTTGGGGGGGCTCTGTTTGTCTGTGTGTTTGAAAGAGCCTCACCCCAAACATACATACATAACACTAGAAAGAAGGATAAAATACCCTGCCTGCGAAGCGGAGGTCCCGGATTCGATTCCTGACCGGGGCAGAGATTTATGTGCCAGATAAATGTTTGTTCTCGAGTCATGGGTGTTAGTGATGTGTTATTTGTGTTGTCCATGCCACGCGTGACACAAGGAATCCTACGGGGGTATGAGTGTGTTAGCGTCTATTATTACTACATCTTCAAATGAGGTAAAAGCTGATCCCCGCTCAGAAGAAAGTTACCAAGAACATTTCTAAGAAGCTCTTCAACATGTTCTAACCAGAAATATCGACTGAAAAGTAAATGCATTATTAGCTAACACATGTCATCAGAGTTACGCCACTCGGTATCGTTAGTATCTGCTATCCGTGACAAAGTTGCCATAACATCTCTTAAGAGGCTGTTTGAGGAGATAATAGGTTTACACGCAATTTTATTATTTAATTACATCACTGGCAACACCTTGTTTTAAGACTTTTGAGTACAAGGTTGATAAGGTCGACACTTTTTTGTTTTTAAAGTTCTTTTTTTACTTTTATTTTTTTCTGATAGTGGTTTGACGTTGGCCTGTAAGGATTTGTTGCTGATACAAAATGGGGTCTCTGTATTGGTTAATTTGAAGTTAAAGTTAGTGTTCACAAGCTTTACTTATTTTCAAAGGGGGTAGTTACATTTCATAAAGCCGCTATCCTTTATCAATTCATAATAATATAATTATATTAATAAATGAATGGTCACTGTTATTTTCTTTTTTTTTAATATATGTAAATTGGATTCCCCAAAGAGCTCGTCAATATACAAATTTTCCTTATGTCCCTAAGTGTGATCGAAAATGCTTAAGTACGGTGCACAGTAACGCCATCTTTTATCGCATATCGGTATCACTCCAAAACGTACAGGTACGATTATGCAGAAAACAATAAAACATAATGAATTACTCTAAGAACCTGTCTCACGAAAACTGTCGATGAACACGTTAAATTTATTAATAATTATTTGTAATAGCTCATATTCGTCATCGTATGCCTGCCATTCGATCACGTTTGCGCTGATAACGTGAAATCCTTGTGCTGATAAGCGACGATAAATAAGAGTAATTGATTTAAGTATTAAAACCACTGAGGTGTTAAGAAAACACAATATCTGTTAGAAATAAACTCGTAGTTTCCTATAATCCTTGGCATATAATTTCTTAAGTCCCTCACAATACAAAACTGTCATGAATTTTTGGAGAAATCGATCCCAGTTGTTATAATCAAACCATAACGGAGGGACTTGGTAGACATGAAAAATTCTGACATTTGTGTTGGCTACTAACCCCTTGCCCAATCCACGCTGGAGCAGCGTGGTGGAGTATGCTCTAGACCTCAATTATTAGGAGAAACCTGCGCTCAATTGTGGACCTTTAGTAGGTTGAAGCCAATATATTGACTTTTTGACACAAATATAAATACTGCTTATTGAATATGGTCAAATCATTGCAAAAAATATATAATTTTGACAGAGTAGTCGCATAGTTGTGTCATCTACCCCAATCCACTTGCCCCCATACAAGTAAATAGGGGAAGACGCGCGTTCCCGATGTATAGAGGTGACTGTATCCCATTGACCTTTATGAGATCGACAGGATTTGCCAAGTGACTGGCACAAAGGATCTAGTGTACTGAAAAAAAGAATTAGGGGCAATTCAAATGCCCCGTTAACATCTATTAACTATAGGGCTAGCTATATAAATCCCCCTTTTTTATACTGCGAGGTAAAACTGTTGTACAACTAAAAGCTCGTTTTTTTCAACGAAAAACAAAGATGTAAGTGTTTATGCAATATCTGAATGACCCCTTGATTATGGTTTTGAGCCACAGTTGGTCAAGGTAGGTGGTGCAGATGGACCACCAAAACTATTAGACCAAAACTATGAGAGCTATGAGATGAAACGTTAAGAGTTAGAGTTAGTATGAGAGTTAGAGTTAGTGATGAAACGTTGCCGTAGTCCGTGGCAAAAGTTGTCCGATATGATGAGCATTTACTAAAGATACATCAAAATTGAAGGTCGGGAGTAGGTATGATGTGGAAAACTAAATCAACCAAATTGTAAGAGACAAAAATATGAGGTAGAACAAAGTCTACCCTGTCTTCCAGTAAAATTATATGCAATTAAAAAGGCCTTAAAGAACCGCTTATCGGCTAACTGATAATAATAATATTGTATTACAATTCTTACATGTTCTCAGTAAAGTGTAATCCTTGATCAAATGAGCCGACGGCGGTTCCTTTGTCTTTGTAAGACATTTGCGGAAACACTGCAATTTCCCGGTGCGAGAAATGACACCAATTCTCTGGGTATTATAAGATGACGTAAGAAAACGGTTTCATATTCCTTTAGAAGAAAGGGAAGCGATTTTGGAAAGTGATTGTCTTTTAATTAAATGAGATGTCCAAGTGTTTTTTATTTAATGTAATATCTAATTATCTATGTATCTTGAAATCGAGACAGGGCTCTGTGGAAAACATTTATAATTTTTCCATTTGCTTATTTCCATTTTTTTATATTCACCAGTTTTCTAAAACTATTTACAAAAGCTGCCTTCTAAAATACCGACTAATTAATTAACCAATCTACTATATCCTATACTATGTCTTAAACATCTACTAAATAGTACTAACTTTTGCGGTCTCCTCACACTAATGAATTAACAAAACGAACTAACATCTATTACTAACAGCACATATTAACCAATTATCAGTCCTCCCTTAGTCCTACTCGAAGTTTGTTACGATGTCCATGGGCGGCAGGGGTTGGTGGCACTGTCAGCTCGTTTGCTATATTACCTAATAATATAAAAAAACCTAATAGAACTATACAATGCATCGATGTTTACTTAGAAATATGTATCACTAAGTAACATTGGCATGAATAAATCCTTACTGCGATCCTTGCTCCGGCTCGTATGACAATTGTCATAAAACAAAGAGTTTAGTACGTATTGTATGCATAGGTTTGCTCGAGTACTGCCTCTGTAGTGTATTGGACGCATTCCTATCCAGGTGTCGTATTCGAACCTTTGTTGTAGGTATCTAGATAGGTAGAGCTACCTATATTAATACATGAAGTATTAGACTAGGTACGCTCTAGGAAGTCAGACTGCGGCAACCAGACGAACATTATTATGAAATGGACGACCCCGTAGTCTAGTTGGTAGTGACCCTGCCTGTAAAGCAAGGGGTCCCGGGTTCGATTCTGGACCGGAGCAGATATTTATGTGACAAATAAATGTTCGTTCTCGGGTCATGGGTATTAGTGTGCTGTGTTGTCCATGCCACCCGCGACACAGGGAATACTGCTGCGGGGATATGAGAAAATTGATTGGAAATCTCTAGCCTACAATCACTTATACCATAAACAAATTCGAACTAACATTTAGACAAACGTACTATACTTACAAAGCTCTCTATACCAGAGACAATGCGTGCTAATAACCGACTGGAATGTGAACAGACGGACACCATCGCTTATTACTACACATTAATACACGTTTGTGTCTATTTTCAATGTTATGAAAGTTAAATGGCTATTGTGTATGACTATTTATTGTATTACATAGTAAACAAAGGCTGTCTGAACGCGATTATGTATGAACTCTATGACTTTAAATAGATATTCAATGATATAATACAAAAAGATGCAGATATGTTTTATTAAGTGCAGTGTGAAGACGAACGACCCAATTGAGTCATTTTTTATTCGTTTTAATTCAGAACTCCGTTAAGTTAGATAAAGTATTTTTTTAAATCAAATTTTTAATGATGCTGAAAATTTTAAATGAAAAAAAAATTAAAAAGATTCTAAATTAAAAAAAAGAAGCTTGTCGGTAAAAGACTACGTAATCCTTCATTTTCCTTATTGTGACATTTTTTTAATTTTTTTATAGTACCTTTAATTTTCAACCTATAGAGTTCACGAGATTCAAATTCTAAGGAATGGGTAGCAGGTTTCTTGGATCTATTATATTCAAACAGAATAACGATAGTGCTCTATATCGAAGACAAATAGATTAATATCCAATTTCCAAGTACATTTTTTACCTTTATCTTGGAACAAACATTCGAATTAAGAATAACTGTTGTATGTTGTAGATAAGATAAGAGATAACAGGACAGTCCTAGATTTCTTCCTTCGGTGTACTCGTGCCTTATTCGATTAAGGCTTTATTTAGACGAGACGAGTGCTAAAAAAATGTTTATTAAATTATAAGTGTTAACTAATTATTTAATATATGGATGGCTTTAATTGAGCAATTCAATAATAAAATCCTTTTCAATTCCAAATCCCTCTAAAGCTAAGTAAAGTAATTACCTAAACAAAATTATTCGACACTTTAAATCAGTCAATTGTTTCTTGTTATACCTACCTATATACTTAATCGGAATTTGTAACATTCATTTACAATTTTAAATAAATTTGACCTTTTATAGACGTGCAAAAAAAAGATAATAATGTTAGACGATTACCTAGTTTAAATTTAAATAGTAGTAGTGACTATGGCGTATTAAAGTTTCAATTTCAAATAGGTTTTTAATGTTTTTTTCTAATAAACGTAGGTATTATAGTACAGTTATTTAGCATGCTCTCGCCATAGCCAAACAAAGACAGTTTTTTTTTAATAAAAACCCCTTTTCTCCTCAATTTTGAGCAGTCCGGTTTTTTGGTTTTTTTTTCTTTTAACTATAACTTTGTATCTGTGGTATGAGAAAAAGCCTAAGCAGATACGATTTAACCTCGTTGTTCGATTAACGCGGTAAGTGCCTTTACAGGAAGTGGGACTGATAAGTACTAGGGTTTGTGAGTCAGTTACGATTCTTTGTGATGTGTAGAGTGACGTAGGTGTCTGAAATGACAAGGAAGATTGTATATGTAGATAATGTCTCCTAGAAAATAGTACTTGATGGGTCAGACTTATTATTAGACTAGACGACGCCCGCGGCTTCGCCCGCGGAAGAGTAGGTAAAAAAAATATTGGATGTATCCCAAGGGAACCTGTAATCGGAAGAAAATCTATCCTATTCCTGGATGCAAACTATCTGTATGCCAAATTTCAGCTTAATCCGTTCAACGGTTAGAGCGTGAAGGACTTACAAATTTTCAAATATCCAAACATCTTAACAAACTCACATTTATAATATTAGTAGGACCAGACTTACAACTTTCTCAGAACTTGAAATGTGGATTGATTATTCATTTGTTAGGAAGAATTAAGTGTTTTATGTTCCAGAATAATCTTACAAGATACTGGTAATTCATAGACTGTGTGTTTGTTTATTTCTTTGTTAACGACACAGGAAATCTTATTATAGGGCTATGAGTGTGTATCGTTTATTATATTGTTTTTTTTTATTGCGCAGGCGCCGCGGTCGTTCGTCGCGGGTCATGCAGGGCGCTGCCGGCGCCCCCGCGGCCCCCGCGGCAGAGCCCCCAGCTTCCCAACGTGAGTACCCGCTACTAGGTACCTACTACCACAATATAGAGACACTTACAGTAGTAAAACTCTGATTAGTAACACATCTTTTCGATTTTGTTCTAGAATACTCCCGAATTCGAACCGAAATTCGTATCTGTACACAAATGCTTGTAATATACGTTGATCGATCGCGCTCACTATGGAGCTTTGCTACTGTTAGTCTCTTTATATTATGATCTGTCCTCTTACATATTACCCATTAGTCGAATATGTGAAGATATTAAAATCACACGAATATGAGTAGAGTACACTTATAAATGAAGACCACAACTAAATAGTGTCATTAAACATATCACTAACTAGACCTACTAAACAACTAACAGTCCCTATACCACCCAAGATTTCTCACTATAAATAGATGCCAACCAATACTAGCTCGCATAGTTCATTTGCTATTCTCATACCAAAAAAAGAAAAAGAAATAGGAGATCCCGTACCGTGTTGAACTCCCGAATTTCTCTGACCAGTCTCTCGGCTAACTTAGCCTAATGCGGATCATTCTAGACTCTTTATAAAAACATCCCCTAAACACGGCATTCATTACGACGTAGCAAGACGTAATAGCAATGAAGCCTTGCATTCTCATAACATGTGACATAACAATGACGCAAGCCCAGAGGACGTTTCATTCATAAATCCCCGGAGTTTCTCGAACTATTCCGTTGATGATCATTGACAGGATGTGCACTCGACACGTAATACTTTTGAGATTATATTGTTCGGTTGTAGAGATACCAGGCGTTGTGCGTAGGTAGGATAGATTGGGACTTAGTCATAGTACAATATGGAGAGACTAACAGTAGTTTAAAACTCGAACAACGCACACATAGACATTTGTTGTACAGATACAGATTTCGGTTTCGTTTTAGAATAAAACAAATCGAAAAATTGTAAAGATGTGTGCGTAACTGTCAAGAGTTTTACTAATGTTAGTCTCTCTGTATTGTAGTCATACTTTGCCGTCATAAGCTACATCGCAAAGTATTTTTTATTAAATGTACGTGGATTTATCTGTTACTAGTATCTGGAAAAGTATGTGTACCAAAGCTCTTTTTATCTAATTAACACCCGCGGCTTCGCTCACTGAAAAAAGTCTAGAAATCTTCACTATCTGTGAAAGGTTAATTATATTAGTAGGATAAAGAACGGACGGAAATCAAGTAAGATATAATGTAGATACGTCATATATACGACATACCTGTAAAAATTCAGTGTATTTATAACGATCAGCTCATAAAGTGAAATTCATATCATATCAATAATTATCTGCGTACATGGAGATACATTTACTCGTACTATTAGATAAATAATAAATAAGGTTTTCTGGGAAGCCCCTTAACGTACACTGCTACCTACCTTTTAATCACGTCAGCTTATCGATCATGAATGACTATTTAGATGTTTAAATGATACATTACAATGCTGCAACTTAGTTACTATACAACTAAGGATATAGTGAGATTAGTGACAAGAAAAAAAAATACAATAAATGGCAATGGATTCTATTCTTATTTAGCATCACTCTCATTCTTTGTCACATTATTGCGGTGTCAATTGTAATACTCGTATAAATCGACATTACATATTGTGGTTAGTAACAAAAAAAAAATATGAATAGAATAACAAAAAATACTTCTTCATTTGTATTTACGTTCTAAAATAACCTAATTCTTGTATCCTTTAGCTATCCAGTATAGTTCAATTTTGGATGTAGACAATTCGAAACTACAACGTCGAACTGTACCCCCGATTTTTTTGTTAGATTAGGATTGCCGTATGACAACAAAATTAAAGACGTTATTCATGTCAAAACATTACCCTTGAATAAAAAACGCTAAACGCTAACACACTCATACCCCCGCAGTAGGATTCCCTGTTTATCTGTCACATAAATATCTGCCCTGACCGGGAATCGAACCCCGGACCCCTCGCTTCGCAGGCAGGGTCACTACCAGCTAGGCTACGAGATCGTCTAAAATTAAAAAATAAAATAGGGACGTCCGGAGAAACTCAGACAGATGGTGCCCTCAATCTGTCATCCCATCTCACCGGTAACCCGAGTGGAAGCGAAATCATCGGCACGCGCCAACAACACCTGCTTATAAGATACGGCAGCGACTTAATAACCGGTACGGTGTTTTGTAAGCCGACACTTACACCCGACGCTTATAGTCCGACGGCTCGTGTAAGTTAAGTGATCGATTAAGTTTAGCAACTGCGATTGTACCTGGGTAGATATTTTGGAGATTTCATGTTTGTTATTGTGAATTACATGATTCGTATGATGGATTATGCTCTACTACTTACTCTGTACTGTTGATGTTAACATCTTTCTTATAAAAAAAATATTCACATGATAATTTGCTATGAGGTTAAGTTTAAACATACGTATAGTACAACCCCCATATTGTTAGCAGAAGTAAGTAAATCTTTTACTTAAAATTTAAAACAGTAACCAGCCCCCCNGTAATACTTAAAGACCCCCATAATTACTTACATTCTCAACCGCCACTAACCCAGCAACTTACAATTGACTTTAAACTGTCTCAAATAACAGCAGCTGATAAGCCAGTACTTAAAATACTTATTGCAAAATGCATGCAATAATTAGCATCCTTCAGAGACTCGAATGCCAAGAATACGCTTAGAATACTGGAATTTCATTACTAATAAAATGTTCATCACAGACATATTTTTCATAGCACACACACAAATGTTTCATTTCAAGTCACACAGGTTGTTTTTATTGTCTGTAAATAAATATTTATGAGGTGATAACAGCCGTCTGGGTGATATACCTAATACAGGCTTGATACTGTACGTTTTATTCAAATAATTATTGGCTTTTCATTATATTTGCTTAAAAGAAAATAAAAAAAATAAAAATAAAACAATTTTTTTTTAAATCAGGACAGTCTCATTTCTAGGCGTCATAATATCCAACCTACTGAATGCACTACTTTTTCTAAAAGACAATGTCCAATGACATAATTTATTCTTATGAGTACGAGCGAGACAGCAAATAACTATCGTAATACAGTGTAGCGCTAAATATATTTTTGATCCTTTACTAAGGTCAACATATCTATAGTTTAAATACTATTAACGATTTTCACATTTTTTATGTAATCGAGTGATACATAATAATATTGTGAATTTTTGACAATTACCGGGTAATATCTACCTATCTATCTAACTATCTATCGCTATTCGCCTCATAACACGAAAACCGCACTTATATTTAAAACCATCAAACACCGCAAGTAAATTACTAAAAGAATATCTCATTAGGGCCTCGTTAAGACAATCGGAATTCGGTTTGTACAGTTGTAGCGATATCTCCTGAGAGTAATTCACATCCTTTTGAAGCCAAACACTTGTATCCACACCACATCTTGTCAAGATTCCTCGGTCGTTTCCTCTACTCTATGATAATAGTATAAACACGTGTTTAAAGATTTTAAAGCGACGTCTACAGTGCTCTAAATCGACCGATATTGTGCTTATTTTTAAAAGCGTATGTAGGTACCTATATTCAAGTCCATTTTTTAACTTGTCCCATTTAGAAAGCAGTTTTACATAAACCTTGTATCGGAAACCACTTATGTTAAAAAATATTGTCTCTTAATCAACTCTTAATCAACTAGCGTTATTGTATTTATTACTCGACTGCGCCAAAAGGCGGGTAATGTTTGTTGAGCGTATGCTTTTAATTAAATATGTCCATCTCTTAACACTGTTTACGGCCCAAATGGTTTGACGAATTTCAACATAAGTATAAGGTGTGTTTGGATTAGTCTCAATTGCGAAAGTAACATTAAGATAATTATTGTAGGGTGACTAACCCAAACGCTAGCACCACACCAAATAATCAGCACCTCGCATAAATAATAAAGTTATAAGGTTTTAAATCAGTAATTTGGGCTAAAGCTTTAAGAAATACATAAATATAGATGTTCTTAAAACCATCCTGGTAATACCATATTCTCCGACTTCAAACTGGTGAAAAAATTGTGAACAAACTTTTGTGTCCCGCAGTCCGTTCCATTTTTGATTGTTCCTTGTGATCGAAGGTAAGCGCATGTGTTTACATTTTATACTATATTGGATCGTTTAGATATTTTATACTGAAACTTTTGATTTCTCTGGTTTCTAAGATAGTTTGTAACGATAATCAGACAAACGAATTTGACATTAAAGTGATATATTGGTAAAAATGTGGCGGTGACATAATATGGATCTATTATTTTGCGAATCCTAAATTATCAGCACTGGTGCTGATAAATGGAGAATACCGTACTACTATATGTACTTATGCCATATTTTTTATTGGAGACCGTGTTTATTACATTATACTTTCAGAATCTAAATCTTAGCGTGGTGCTGAAACTGCATTTGCCAATTGTCAGCATAGTGCTGACAATTGGATCAAAAGTATGCTGAAAATTAGAGAAAATAATCAACAATAAAAAAAAAGAAATTACTCTTTACTAGAACTAGAGGAGATCTTTCTGATGATTAATATTGATTGAAGCTGTAGGTAGTCCAAAAATTGTTATTTTATATTAAATTTTTATTTGTTGCAATAAGTAAAATTTTATATTCTCTAACGTTTGTAGCTACCTATCTACCAGTAATACTTACTGTAATACTATTAACTAAGACATTTTTTAGTGAGATTTAACTAAGTTTTAATAAATTATTTAATTACCTACATAACTTTAAAATGTTAAACTTTGTCAAGTTTATAAATACTATTAGAGTGTAAGTAAAATTTATTTCTTTATGTTTATGTATCCGGTACTTACCTACCTTCCTATATATCTATTAAGAAAATCCAATAAAAGAGTTCATTGAAAGTAAAACATTTTTTATTTCATATAATTTTAATGCTATTAGATATCACAGTGCTGTTAATTGGCGCACTCTATGCTAGTAATTGGTGATAATGGTGCTAGTAAATGGGCAGACGGTAATTTTTTACTCTTGCCGATCTACAAAAAAAATTCATTAAGATAAACAATTTTTATTTTTAATATCACCCTACTGATTAAATATTGAAAGTAGAAAACATTTCATAACGGGTCGAAAAAGGTTTTTTCAGTGTGATAAATGGCCTTAAGTCATGGCCAACTCTTAAAGTGCTGATAATTGGGTTCTTTACCCTACATAATATTTTTATTATGACGCTCAAATTTTACGCAGTAAGTATATTATTTTTCATGGAATTAATTTAATAAACTAATTTTATATTAGTATGATGACGCAATCATATATTTTCGATGATTAATAAAACTCATGATGAATAATCAATCATCGTATCATAATCATAAAGTTATCTATCTCGTCTAGAATTACGCGGTAGGATTAAAGTCCGTAATTCTTTGTCAGAAAGGAAAACCGACTAAGTGTACGGTCAGCAAAGAAAAGATAAACATTTTTATTTATACCGAATACTATGATAATGACATCATTATGAGACGCTATTTGAGTCGTTTTATAATATTGCTTTTCCTCTAAATAGTCCTTAAAAATATGATTACTCATTACTTAAGCTACAGTGCTTACTTCCTAGGTTAATGAGTTTGATAACAATCTAATTACAAATCTTTAATTAAAACCATAAAAACAAAGTTATTATTTCTTTTTTTAATAATATAACAATTACAATTGGTTGGCCATCATAAAGTTCTACGAAAACAGTTAAACATACACAGGTACCTACTTTGAATAAACTATCCTTTGAATGAATGCAAGTCAAACAATTCTTATCTTAAAGTACATCTCGGAAAGTGTCAATATACATCTCGACACAATAAGACGAATTTGTCGCTTTAAAATGATCCACAGAATATTTTTTTAGCACACAACATGCAGTTGAAAACGTACTTACTACCTTTTAGTACTTATTACTTATTACCTAAAAACTTGAGGCTTGTAGTAGTAAAAATATGCTTTTGGTATATCTATAATCTTTAATAGGTAGGTAATACCTGTAAATTAATTTAGTAAAGATATAATTTTATACGCAATGCTTAAAACTCTGAAGGTAGAAAAGGCGCAATTACCACCAACCACAGATTACAATAAAAAAAGTAAAAGTATTATAAAAAAAACAGGATGATAATTCGATGTGGAGAATTTATAATTTGAAATTTCACTCAAGTCATGCAGCGTACCTAATAATAAATTCTTAAAAAAATAAAAATATAAAAGACAACACAGATTAGAAAAAAGGAAAATAATTCGTTGTGCATAATTTCTATTTTCAAAAAAACAGGATAATAATTCGATGTGCAGAATTCTATTTTCAAATGTCACTCAAGTCATGCAGCTAACGGTGTTGTTATCAGAGATAGCGAGTTCCGGCCCAAATTGCCTTCGCCTCATTGAGCAAGTTTGGACAACTGGACCGATAGCTCAGATGAGTAATGTCCCTGATGACATTACTGGGCTTGGCGTTGGGTAATGCTGGCTGATAAGTACGGAAACCCAGTAGAAGAAAAAAAAGTTTTCAAATTAATTTAAATTCGAATAAAAAGGTATGATGAAAATGTAAGGATGTGAAAAGAGGGATTTTGGTAAATATTTTTACATCACTGCGTCAGAAGACGTGTACCTACCTAATGTTTTTCGAGTGTATGTATGTTTATTTCTTTGGCAAGTTAAACGGTTTGATGAATTTCAACGTGTAATGTGTCGTTGGATTCATCTCCATTGTTAGAATGGCATAAGTTTGAGCTTCTTAGTATTTTACAGACTTGAAGTCTTATTTACCTCTATACCAGTTTATTGTAGTGTAATAATTTAATCTAAAGCAACACAGACCACATAAATTGTATTTCAGTAAACTAAGTGCAATACAATTTTCGGCAAATTGCACAGGCCATGTCAGAGAAAATTGAGGTTGTTCAATTTTCAGTTTTTCATGAATTTCGTAGGTACTAAAATTTTATTTCCCCGAATTTCATTTTCGTAGACACGTGAATTTCAATTCAATTTCGTTTATGGGATATTGACACAGTTTTGAACTGGGGCTATAGCTACGGAGTATAGACTTATTTCAATATGAAGACATAGGTATAACTGATGTGTCTAAAAGCTTTCTCTAAATCTTAAACTACAATGTATATCAAGTGAGTTCAATTAAAATACTTGTACAGGTAAATAACCTAAAAAGGGTCGTGCACCTTTAAAAATACGTGAGGTATATGCTAATTTAATGGAACCACGATTAACACTTTACTGGACGACTTTCGTTAAAGATTTTTGTATACCAACTAATTGTATACAGAAAAATAAATTCCGGATATCCGTTTTATTACAATTTTCGTTACTTCATTCACCTGGTAAAAGACCTACCTATTAAGAAACTTCATTCCAATTTTAAAAAACAAACTGCTTACCTTGTATTTCTTAAAAAAAAGAACAATTTACACAGACCTTTTTTAAACATAATTAAATAGTTCAGTTTTAACTACTCTGTGGTTACGGGTTACAATATCGCTACGTACCGCCATCTCGCGGACGCTATAAGAATCAATATTCAGTTATTCATCTCCCGCGCAAACCTAATTTGGAACGCTTTTCCGGTCGGAGAAAGCGGCTATCGATTGGAACTTTTGGGCGCGCATAGAAATCAATTCAATAGGTATACATTGGTTTGGTTATAAGTACTTCTATATACACACGGAACATCTTATTGTGTATGTTAGTTTAGAAATTGGTCGGAAAAGTTGTTTGTAGGAAATTGAAGTCGTACCAATATGAATGTCTAAGGTCTATGATTTCTTGTTCAAACGACACTATTTATAAGTTCAGAATTAAGTTTTATAATAAATTATGCACTATACGTTAAGCTTCAAATTGGCTACCGGACACGCCTAAATCCTACCCTAAATTTGATAGTAGATAAATATGCTATCGATATTAACCTGTGCCTTGTAAAGTCTACATAAATTAGCAGTGTTGGTCCTATGCCCTATTGACCCAACCAAGGTGGCAGCGCTAATGGTTATAACTGAGAATCATAACCGAACCGTTAAATAGCCGCGGAAGGCTCGCTCCTGACTCGCATTCCTGATGACAGCGCAAGATGGCCGCCCGTGCCCACAGAATTATAATATGCACAGATTATCTATATTTCAGATACGTTTGAATATGGAATGTATTACTCTTTTTTGCTTTGAGTGAGTTTATTTATGGACAGTAAAAAGTCTAAAATTATGTTAGTCAAGTTCTAGCGACGATAAAATTGAAAGCCTTTATTGAGGAAAACAAAACTACTTTATTTCACGTGGCTTTCTAGAATAATGAATAGCTGTAGAAAAATGTTCATCTCATTAAATTTCTCCATAGAAAAACGTAACAATCCAATTGTCAAGTTCGCCATGGCCGGCTCGGACGCAAAATATCAATTTCTAGACAATACCATACCACGGTCACATCGTCTCGCATCAAAGACTTACGTCGTTACAATAAACAAACTCCTTTGGGAAATTTCTTTGGAAATCTGCTCGCCTGGTAGGTAATTGTCAATGGCGTCACCATAAATGAGGGCCTAAGATACGACACGGTGTAATTCAGTAGGTACCGTTCACGCTCATTGGAGTGTTGAAGAAAGCAGCGGTACCGACTACGTCCTCACCATATCAATCAAAACGCTTATAATATGCTATGACCACCGTTACGTTGCCACACCTTAAACTTATACATACCTTATTGTCTGAGTCATACGAACGATAATCGAACGGTGAATGAAATGATAACTGCAAATAGAACGCCGTATTGCCGGGATGGTGATAGGTCGATTTAAATTCCGAATAAGCGGGAAGGAGGAAGTCACGATGCGCGCGCACATCTATGTCACACCTTTTCTCCGTATATGAACTTGAGTGAACCCGATGGACGGAGAATTTGATTTTATTCACCGATTGTACCATTTTATACGGGAACTTAAGACTTTATTCACTATACAATTTTATACAGGAACTTAAAGGAATTTGTGTTCAGACTATAAGACAGGAATTATGTGTAGTTATTGAGTTTTAATTGGATCGATATATGCTTGAAACGGAACTGATAAAAAATACAGCAAACGTTTGAAAATCTAAAACTATAAATAATATAGGAAATAGAAATAGAAAAATACACTTTTTATAGAAGGAATAGACAACTATAGGTAGATAGGACACTATTACAATCAGAAAAAAAAATTCAAAATTTAAAAAACTCGAGAGAAAAATTTAACAAACATAAATCAATATTGAGTCGTAGGTATATGTATCTACTTATTTAATGCAAATTACATTATATCATTGTTACCCTGTTAGGGCGTAGCAATGGGTGCTTACTAATTACATTACATAGAACAATCATTAATCTTAATAATTAATTTTAACTATGGTTTACTGCGAGTGACATTTCACCCAATAAGTGGAATCAAAGATCGAAAATGACGAATGAAATGAGTAAAAAGCCTAAGTTGCATTCTCGCTGCGTGCATTTCATGGATTCCAGGTAATCAGTATCTACCTATAAGTATACTGATTTCGACTCCGCAGCATTGCGACAGTTTCCGCGTACAATACCTACTCGTTGCGTAAAGTTCGGCCGGTGTTACACTGCATCGTTGCGAACTTTGATAATAATCGATGGATTACAATCACACCGCGATTATTTAGGTTTTGACTTTAAAAATTAAATACAATCAGACACTTACGTGTTTGATGTAATGATAAAATGTAACAAAAAATCCCCGGTTACATTGGCTATTGGATTCTTAGTATTAAAAATTGAAAATTTTTACGTTGTTTTCAAGTAATAATAATTTGCAGCATGCTATACCTGCCTACAAATAGTACGACGCGACGGTGTAAGTGAAATATTATTGGACATAAATAATGTCACCATTATGTTATTTTTTTGGGAAACAGTCCTAAATAGTTCTATAACATGCTCTACAACCTTCTAAAGTGGGTTCCGTAGAACAGTCATCAGGGTACCGCAAAAATTATACGAGTACCTATTACCTACACATTTGAAGCCAAAAAAGGTCAACATATATATTTGGTTAGATTTCCGTTATCTTTAAAGTATACCTACCTATAGGAACCCCTGCTCTAAACAAATTACAATGTTAATAAAAATTAAAACTTAAATAAAAGCAGAGCAGAAAATATATACGCATTCTTGTTGAAATATTTCTTGGTTATTTGCTAACTTATAAATAGTAAAGAAAATGAAGTAACCTCATATTTTTCATGTAGAAACCTGTTGATGCACGATAGCCAATAGTTACACAATGGTGCAATATTAACCAGCAGAAATAATATAACCATGAGGTGGTTTTATGTGGTACAGTCCCGGATTCAAAATGTGTAATCTACCCTCATAAAATATTTAATTTAGAACCCTTAGCAGTTACTTTTGCAGTTATACTAGAAGTAAATGTTTTTACGTAATTTTTAATCTACCCTCATTTCGCTTATTAAGTACGTATTTTTTTTTATTTACCCCTATTTTGAAAAAGTGCTTTGGAGTGGAAAAGAAAAATACGTGGACAAGATTCCTTAAGATCAATAATACGAGACAATACAAGTAAATTATTATGCAAATAATATTTTTAGTATTAAAAAAGTAAAGGTTTTAATTCCTTAGTCGTCTCAATCTCAAATATAAAGAGCCAATTAACATCAATTTTACACTTACCATCAACTCGATCGATACTCCTAGTTTGAAAATCTGCCACTAGATGGCGCAACTAGTCTTGTCCTGGTTTAAAGCTTCGCATCATGGGCACATAACAAGGCATCGTGTTACTTGACAAGATTGCGTGCATTGATAATTCCTAAGAAAATATGATATGCTACATTTGCTACTGGTATTAGTTGGTCATTCGACTCGAGTATGAGTTAGGAACGTACGAGTTTTGATAGTAGATAGGTACGTTGATCTTTGATGAGTCTTGATCGTATAGTTGACGAGTTGAGCCACTTTAGCATTATGGTCGTAACTTATCAATATTAGTAACATTAGCATCACTCTTGCGTTGCGTAAACTGTTGATTTTTTTTTTGGATCCATTTTATTCATAATATTTATGAGAGGAGTATAGTTAGGTAAGTTATAGTAGGGTATAGTAGGGAGTATAGTATTGTATAGTTAGGTAAACGTATAAATGTCTAAATCATCTCAATGGTACCTATATACAATCGGTAAATAATATACCTTATATTCTTCCCCTAATTTAGAACTACCCGTTTGC
The DNA here is from genome assembly GCA_001278395.1 of Lerema accius. NCBI lineage: Eukaryota > Metazoa > Arthropoda > Insecta > Lepidoptera > Hesperiidae > Lerema > Lerema accius. The sequence goes on along the minus strand of LGAG01001072.1, from coordinate 29,523 downwards.
CAAACGTTGACTAAATCGGTCCAGTAATTTAGGCGTGAAATAGTAACAAAGATAGATTGAGTTACCTTCGCATCGATAACATAAATATAGCTACACTAGCGACATCTTAAAAAAAATCCCCATTTGTGTAACTAGAAACTAATAAAAGGAGGTAAAACACGTCAAACGCCGTCGTTTTAAGTAATTGGCGTAATTCGATCGCGTTGGCTACCGGATGTGTTTATCTAAATATGCATTGAAAACATATTACTCTTACTTATGTATGTGTATATAGTAATCAGTAGGGTTGCCAACAGCGCATAATTACATTAAACTTGATTTATTTGTAAGATTCATTACCGAACTTACGATAAATAAAAAATAATGTAAGTGGATACCAATTCACAAAGAGCCTTACAACGTAGTATTGTTAATTAATATTTTTTTATTAAATGAGTTACATACATGAATCTTGTATATTCTAGGCTTTTTAGATATTGCTAGTTACTACCATTAATAATATAAAGAAACGAATCTACTGAATTTAAACATAAAACATACAATTTTAATGGATACGATAAGTAAATGATCATTGCATAGGATTCCAATTTCATACACCTAAAAAAAGATTAAAAAAAATTGACAACCCTGACAATACCTTACTATGTATAACCCACACATGCACACTAAAATGTATGATACATATTACTCAACACTTTCTCATGAATCAATAAGATTACATTATGTTTGTAGATAAATTAGGTTGACTTTTTCATTCATAGTTTTGATTTGCTTGTTATTGACACTGACTTCATTAATTTTGTAAGTACTTATTTAGCTGATTATTTTATTAATGAAAATAGTATGGTATTGTTTGTATTTTAACAATGTCTTCGTAGTTCATAATTATTGTCAATTTTTGCCCTAAATTGTTATGGACTCATTTTGCTTTAGTTTTACCCTACTGCGTCAGATACAGGTTAATGTTTTTTGAGCGTAACTTTGTATATTTTCTTGGCACGCTCTACAGCCAAGACAGCTAGACGGATTTCAACATCGAACATCTCATATGATTCGTCTCAATTGTGATACCTTT
>LGAG01001072.1:13566-27713 GCA_001278395.1 Lerema accius | reverse complement strand
TTTTTACTATGTCGCTATCTACTTAATCATTTTTTAATAGACGCTTTTTTGTTTTTTCCTTGAGCAAAGACGTTGACGACAGTCTGCCTATACTCTATAGTCTATAGTATTCCATAAACAAAATAATAAAATTCAGATTCACTAACCAACCAAATATAAAAACAAGTAACAGTACAACAAAGTTATCGTAGATACAACGTATATTATACTTACATAGTGTAGTATTGTTTGTGAGTCAGAGTACAGACCTACTACGGCAGAGCGCTTGGCGAGGTGTCTATTGATTTTTCAAGCACCGCCCTCAAAAACTACCTTGTAGTGTACTATACTATACATAGTTACAGCTGACTACGTTACTCTGGCCTTATGAATAATTAAACAACAGTTTTAGATGCGAGAAATACCTTTTAATACTTACTTAATAAGTCAAAACATAATGATGACTTCTTTGGTACTTCGAAGTTTCGTTCGAAACCTAGAAGCGCTATCTTAGTGCATGTAGAGGCCCTTGTACAAACGCATTTGGGGCCCTGTTAAAAATTTAAGAATACATACTATAATTATTTGTACCATATATCTGTCTGGAACAGTTATTTCCTAAAGACTTCGCTTCTTTTAACTTGAAGTACAAAATCTAAGGTAGGCTTTGGGTAGATTTAAAAGTAAATTTTATCAGCCACATTCGGGGCCCTCATAACGTCGAGGCCCTAGGCCCGGGCCTCATGTGTCTTTATAGTGAAAACGGAGTTAGGCCCTGATCTGGTCTGATCCCAGCTTTAATTCTAGCTTCAGCTATATTCTCCTCTGTATGTATTATCTTCATAATGTTGTCAATGTCACAGGGAATCTCAGTGTGGAGCTATGAATATGTTATTATTTTAAAATTATAAGTGATTCATAAGGGCATCGTTCCTATACCTATAAAAAGTGCATTACAAACAACACATATAGATCGTATCGCTTCTTAAAACACACTTTTAACTTAACAATGGCGTCTGATTCATACATCGGGCACTCACCACTGTGGTTTAGACTTGTATGTCATGCGTGTACAAGTGTACAATGAATTGCTTCATTGGTACACAATACTTTACGTGTCAAAATATCATAAGTCATAAAGCATTTATGATAAAAAAGGCCTAATTTATTTATTAACTAGCTGACACGGCAAACTTCTGAAGTGATTACGTTATTCCTCATACTTTAAGTGAATAGCCAATATCAGTAGATACTAGTAATAGTTCCTAAAATTAGTGGTACAAATACCACTTCTAATGATATCACTGTAATAGGTAAACAACTTCTTCACACATAAAAATGGTAGAAATAAAACAGCTGACGAATGCTTTACAACACCTGACGAGTAATTGTATATCATCATTGTAATTAGATAATGCATAGCTATACAATATGTAGTATTTTTTAAAAACCTACACAGAATTACAATCTACATAGTTACGATCAAGTTATTCAATTTCGATATGAGCGATTAGCTGATTGCGAACCAACAATGAATGCGACATCTCATCGTCGATATTATTCTAATAAAAATACATTCGTACAGTGAATCGCCTGAGTCACCCATTGTCGCGTTTTCTTAGAATAGTAAAAGGAAAGCGCCTATTCAAACATAACCCGGAATTGATTATAACACGGTCCTTTGTCGTTACAGAAATCAAAACAGAGGTCTGCGAGGCGAAAGTTGACGCTCACAACCATCGGGACGTCGACAAAATGAAGATCGAACATGAGTCGAGAGCCACGCGGACGACCAGCATCGACAGCGACAACAGATCAGACAGGAGTGAGGAAGAAGACTCACGCAGAGCTCGCAAGAGAGCAGCCTCCAGCTCCCCGTCACCCATTCCATTAGACAAAAGAATCGCTCGATTCGAATGTCCCAAATGCTGGCAACGCTTCGATTCCATCAACGCCTTTGAAATCCACCGATACACGGCACATGGCGAAGATGCCAGAGCTGGCTTCGATAGTTTAGATTTTACTTCCAAAAAATATCCTGATATAACCAGAGGAGATCGCAATTCCCACGTTTCTTTAAATGATCAAAGATACAGGTGTGAGTCATGCTTCCGTGATTTCCCCGGTGGACATGCCCTCGATATCCATAGAAAGACTTGCGTGTCGACACGGCTCTCCAGTCCTGACAGAGATCGCAGGGAGGACTTTTTTGCGAAATTAGATCTCAGAAACAGATCCTTCGGTATTCCAGGCACGTTAACACCACCGATGGAGCGTTTCACGCCCAAATTTGACGAGGGCCATGTGACAACAAATGGTATCAAACATATTGATGCGGCCAGAGACTTGGCAGACATTCAATCCATTTTAAACGTCACCTCAACGGGCAGTTTGCTGGAAAGACTTACTGGAACTCGCGTTGCTTTAGAAAGCTCCGTCTTAACGCCGCCAGATACAGTTATTAAGGAGCGGGAACAAGAAGAAACGCAAGATAATTTCGCAGCAGAATTCAGGCGGATGAAGTTGCGAGGTGAGTTTCCTTGTCGGTTGTGCCCAGCCAAGTTTCCAAATTTGAGAGCATTGAAAGGCCACAATAGAGTACATCTTAGTGGAACGGGGCCTGGCCCATATCAATGCAATATGTGCCCACACGCGTCCTTGGACAAAGCAGCCCTTGTGCGTCATATGCGCACTCACAACGGTGACAGACCATATGAATGTGCCGTTTGTAATTATGCTTTTACAACGAAGGCAAATTGTGAGCGACATTTGCGTAACAGACACGCGAAGGTCACAAGGGAAGACGTCAAACGCTCAATAATATACCACCCATCAGAAGATCCTAACAACGATGAAGTGAATTCGAAACTTGCTCGTGAAGAAGTAAAAAGGTCGCTGGCGTTCCACACTCCTGAAACTGAAAGACGCAGTGAGAGTACCGGACGAGACACGCCACTCACTCATTACACGCCCAGTTTCATTACAGACAGACATCCAGTTACATCACTATCATCAAAGCCTTTAAATCAATTGACTGAAATACCATGTTTAACTCCCAAAGAGTACACTAAGGAACCAGAGGCACCATTGCCTAGAATTAAAGTTAAGGGTATTGGCCAACTGACACAAATACCAGATTTCAGGCCACCAGAAATTACGTTCAAGGCAAATGAAATTTCACCACCTGATACTTATGATGAGGAAACACCCGTCGATCTCAGCACCAACGACAATAGCAACTGTGATGTTCTTGATCTAAGTAAAAAGAAACGTGACGTAGATGAAACAGAAGTTAAAGTCCCACCGAGACAAACGTTTGATCAAAATGCAGCCTCTGTCGCTGCGTCAGCTTATGAAAAAACAAGATTCTTGTTAGCTCAACAAAGACTTTTCGAAACTTCTCTACCAAAGTTAGATCCTGCATATTACGCATCTCAACTCACTCAACTGTATGCTGGCGCAGTACCAGGTCTACCGGGATTGCCATTACCACCGTCCTTTCCTATCAATCCATACTTTCTTCCAACTTCTTTTTTTCCCCACCCAACTGACTCTCAGGAAGTCGCCGAAATAAAACAGCGCATTCAAAAAGAAATCATCAGGGGTCTTAGCATGTCGGGCGGAAGGCTGGTAACGAATGAACAAGAGACTCAACCGAAACAGGAACCGGAAGAGGAGGAGCAAAAGCCTCTACCCCAAATTGAGACATCATCCACGCCACCTCCACTTCCTGAATCTCCAAGGCCGCTAAATAATAATCTTGCACCCCAAAGCGACTCCGTTAAAATGGTCATTAAAAATGGCGTACTCATGCCTAAACAAAAACAGAGACGCTATCGGACTGAAAGGCCATTTTCTTGCTCGCAGTGCTCTGCGCGCTTTACATTACGTTCTAACATGGAACGCCATGTCAAGCAACAACACCCTCAACATTGGAGCGTTCGAAGACCAGGACCAAGGGCTCCTCCACCGTATCCTACCACTGACGCATTAGCGGACCGCGTTAAGTATGCTCTCCTGGCCCGCCATTTAGAAAGACCTATACAACCAAATGAAGGTTCACCAATAAGAAGAGATTCCGACGAAGTTGCTGATAACGAAGAAGATGAAGATGATGCTCTCGTCATTGATGAAGAACCTGAAGATAGGAAGCCTGAAGAACATACTGCTGCTCACCGAGCTGCAGCGGAAATACTAATGGCTACCCGTCAGCAAGAAATGACGAAAGATTTTGACTTGAAAATAGCTGGGAATCTAATTAATAAACCGAAACCAATCAATTCCGATAAGCCAGAAGGAGGAATAGATAATAATGCTGTACCAGAATCCCTCCCAGTCTCCGTGGTTCCCACCCGAAGTGACGAGGAGGAAGATGAGGAAGGACTAGTAGCTTCAACCAGCGAAGGCAACAATTCTGGGAGTGATGAAAATAAGTAAGTTATTGTTTTATCAACCTTAGAATTCAAAAAACTTAATTTACAATTAATAACCTTTTTGGTTAAAACATTTTTTAAATTATTAAATTTATTGTTTTAGATCGGAGTCCGATACTGGTAACCAGCCACCGAAAAAGAAGTCTGCCTATAGCTTAGCCCCAAACCGGGTGTCCTGCCCGTACTGCCACCGAAAATTCCCTTGGTCTTCCTCTCTTCGAAGGCATGTCCTTACCCACACTGGCCAGAAACCTTTCAAATGCCCACATTGTCCCTTACTCTTCACCACAAAATCCAACTGCGATCGCCACTTGCTGAGGAAACATGGCGGATCTGCTAGAGCTATTTTAGCAGAACCAATCCCTGACACGGTGACTCAACCCCAACCGGTCAATGATAGGGCTGTCCCAGACAGACCTTTCAAATGCGCCTCATGTCCCACCAGCACGTTTTCGTCAATGGAGACGTTGAAAAAACACATGTCCTCTCGTCATGGCAATGGAGATTCTCAGCCTTCTTCGCCCAATCCTGAAGTAAACGACGAAGGGGGAGACGGTAGTCTGTTCTTCAAGTGCCATTTGTGTGAAGCGTCCTATAACGAGAGAAGTGGTGCCTTGAGCCATCTAGCTTCGAATCATTCGACGGAGTACGATCAGCTGGTCAGCAAAGGAGCGTTGGACGCAGCCAGTGATCGAAGCGAAAGTGCTGATGATGATGAAAGGGGGAAGTTTCCGGATCATGCCAATAGGAAGGTTGGTATTTCTCGAACTTTTTACAACTGCTATTAGCTTTTCCCTTTTTAGCATTTAAATATCCGGAGATTTTGTTAAAATTACTTCAGTTTTACAGTAGCTATCAAAGATGAAGTTTGGTATTAAAGCAAACACCACGTTCTATTACAATTCCTTATTAATTTGAGCATTATTCATAATGCCAAATACCGTAATGTGGTAGTTTATAAACACTCCATACCGTATTTATCATGGCCGAAAAAGTGTCGAAAGTTTCTAACTGCTATATTTCCACAGGTGGTTTGCGCGTTCTGTGTCCGTCGTTTCTGGTCTGCGGAAGACCTTCGTCGCCACATGAGGACCCATTCTGGTGAGCGTCCCTTCGCCTGCGACCTGTGTCGGCGTCGGTTCACCCTCAAACACAGCATGCTGAGACACCGCAAAAAACACCGCGAGGAAGTCACCGATGATGAGGAAGCTTCTCCTCCGAACACGCCTGAAGATGCCGTCACCAATGGGTGAGTAAAAACATTGTTCTGATGTAAAATTAATTGACATTTGTAGCTAGCTGTAAAATAACTTAAAATAGTGACTTGTCAGAAGCGTTCCGGATTGACATTGTATTTATATGTCGGTACTATTTTAAACATCCGAACAGAGACCAAGTGCTTCTTCTTAGTTGAAACTTAGCTTGCTATACCTAGGGATAGTCATTAATTATTAGTAAGTACAATGCTAAAATTTTATAATTTTTTGTTAAATAGATTCCGCTATCAAGACGACGACGGGTCTGGCAGCGAGATACCGAACAACGTCAATAACAATAACTCGCCGCCCTCCGTACACTACGACAAAAAACTCAAACTAGAGATGACGTCACGCAAGTACTCCTCGGAAGCCGAAAACGACACGGAAAATGGCGGCGATCTTATCGGGAAACTTCTCGGTATACCTGACAAAACCATTATTAACAAACTACTTTCCTCCGCGGATGAGGCGGCGAAATTCCTTGGAGTGAACAAATGAGAGTACGCCTTAGTTCTCGTGACTCCGGCTAGACTTATTCTGGCCCCGCGAGGACTAAAAATACCTCTACAACTAAACATTCTACCAACGAAACCTGCTGACCGTACAACGCCATCTAGCAACGAAGAGATGTACTAATTTACTTGTACATGCCATCTAGCAACGAATAGGTGTACTATTTATACTGTACATATCGCTTGATCGCTTAATCGAGTGCCTTAGCTGCCTTATATAAAGTATAGCCGTCCTATTCTTAATTTAAATTGTATAAAAAACGTGTGGGTATCGACAACGAATATTTTCTTTAGTGCCAGTTTGGAATTTAGTATTATATTTCTCTTTAGTATTGGATGTAATATAAGATGTTTCACTTTTGTACATACATTTGGGTGATAATATATAACTTATCCACCTACTACTGTAAACAAAATTCATGTAATCGGATCAGCTAGGTAATCACGTTTGCATTTCCATCTAGTCCATTTAAACTTATAATTTCCACCTTCGCGTGCTATTTATCCACATAGTTATTTCATAGTTGTGAATTTCAGCCAAAAACTTATATTGTTTGCAAATAAATCCCAAAATTTTCTAGTCAATCTTTTAAACTTTTTTGTAATTGAACTTAAGGTAGTTAAAATACCAAATTACAATAGTTTACATTACGTCTTATTTTTAAGTTTTTTTAAGGTCCATCATGTCAATATCCTACCAATGAATTAATTTAAGTCTTCATAATTCTTCTCTTCCTAATATCTTTCTTTCTAATGTCTTACTATATCTTTTCTTATATCTTAAATTAAGGTAGACATATTAACATAATATATTAGTGATTGTCTTTCTCTTAGAATAGGCATGAGACATTTAAAATGTATTTTAAATAAGACTTGTACGATATAGTGAAATATTAACTCTTGTACTTTAAAATATTTAAGGTTATTATTTGCTCAAATCCATGGCATTTCTTTTACCGACAAAGACTAAAGTATAAACATTGATAAGAAAAGTTAGGATCTCTTTTTAAAAGTAATTTACTAGTAAAATAAGTTATTTTTAACCAAAGCCTCTGGTGGACTTCTGTTTACCGATCGAGGAATTTTTTTTGACAAATTTAATCCTTTAGTCAGGTTATTTCAAAGATTTTTATGCAAAGATTTTATTTTTAAAGTACTTATAATTTTTTTAGGATGTCGAGATGTGCAGACATTTTTTCGAATGGGTTTAAAACTCTTAGTTAAGGTTTAAATTAAGAATAAACGTCTCCTACGGGATCGACGCATCATACGCTAGAATACCTAAGTCCAATTGAGCTTTGTAAAATAAAAAATGCTGAAATATATACCAAATAAAATTTTATCGAAAAATATTATTCTAATATTTAAGGTACACTTAATTATTTCTCTACGTAAGTTAAAACGTAATTAAGTATTTTCAAAGCAATATAATTTGTAAATGGATTAAATATTCGCTTTATAGTGTTTAATAATAATTATTATTATTATTGGCGCATGAGAGAGTAGTCATTGACATTAGTTTAAAGTTAATTTAAGAAAAATATACCCCAAAAGTAAGTTTAATTATACATTTATTTGAAACGAAATCCTGCTTATTGTCAATTATAGTTAGTTGAAATGGGAATAATTTTGATATTGTAATTATATTTATTTCCTTTAGGACTGTTTGTGTATACAGCCAGTAATATGTGGCATCTATGCAGCTAATCTTTTACTTTTTATATGTTGAAATATTGTTTTATGTGTAGCGTTAAATAAGATAGTTAATAATCTCGTACTTACTAAGATTACTTAAAATTAAGGATTAATTTTAAGATTGTGGCAACACCGCTTGGCCTTGAAATGTAGTGTTCGTGTGTCTAATATATTTGATGTTATTTAAGTATTTTATTGTTAATAAATTGAATTTTACCAATATTATACACATGTTTATAATTGTGTAATGAAAAATGATTCATAATTTTATTATAGTAAGGTTATTTACTATTCACACTTAGCCTCTCTGTTCTTTTGCAATAAGAGTGTCGTTTTTAAAACGTTTTTGTGAATTACATTAAGAATATGTATCAATAAAGAAATAATGCTTTTATTTTATTTATTTAATTTTGCTCCCATTATAAATAACATTGTTCTTTCAAAAAAAATATAAAGGATTAACCCAAAAAACATTACAAAGGTCTTAATTTTCGAGAAAGTCACGTATTTCATGAAGGAACCAGATGAATACCTATACCAAAAAAAACTGCAGCAATTTTTTTTTCAAAAACCTTCAAAATAAATCGTGTTCTTTAGAATAATACAATTGGACCGGCTAATTATGATAATCTAGTAACAAAAATTACATTGTTTCTTGCCGTCGGTTTCGTCCTGTAAAAATCTATGCCATCTTACGTTCCTGTCTGATATTACTTTTATACCACTACTTGCCGAAAGATGACGCTGTGTAGCTATACATTAAAATTACGTTGCAATTCATAAAACTAGATGGCGCTAAGATGGTTAAAGAATTGTGGGATACCATTTTAAAATATAATAACAAGGTTATATTACGCCAGAATTTTTACCTTGTAACTATATAAGTAACTAAGTACTTAATAGGAACCATTTATAACATTATAATTGGAAGTAGGTATATTATGTTTGTATATATTTTTTTATAAAATTATTATTGAGTATTTCTCACAGTTATTAGGTACTTTGTTCTCATTGATTTTATTGTTTAGTCATTTATACACAAATATTCTAAAAAAAGCAAAATCGTTTATAGAGCTTGAAATTACTTGAAGATCAGCGTATTTATACCTTCAGATCGAAAATGATGTATACCTACTTACTTACTACTACTTATGTTGGCCAATATTAACATAGGATGGAGAACAGCATTAGAAAACAAAAACTGAAAACAAATGAACAAATAAAGAAAATAAATGATTGCGCAGTGAACTATTATTTTGTTTGTTAAATTATAACAAGAGAACAATGATTTTTAAATTATTGTCATACTTCTGTAATTTTGTTTTATTTTAGTCTAAGTAAATAACACTCTGTGAGCTTCATGGCATATAAATTAAAAATTATCTATGATATGGCAACCCCGACTAGGCGAATGAAGGAATTTGAAGAAATAGAAAGAAGTCGCTAATTTATGCGAGACGGCGTCTTTATTTTCAGATTCAATTGCTTAACCGTACAGGGAATTGTGAAACGTTACGTGGTGTCCTTGAAATTAAGTGCCCAAATTAATTTGCGTGGAGGTTGAATTCTAAAATTATTTAAATTTATTGCATCTAAGTGTTTAGGTAAGCTTGTTTTCTATGCAATGCATACCACATAGTGACGTGTGTAATAAGTAAAGTGCACAATTTGTAGATATAATTATTAAGTTTTCAGTATTTAATTTGAAAGTAAAGCCCAAAACCGAATTATATTTCAAATACGGTTGTATAAAACGTATTTGTTTTTAAGTGTTTATTTACATGTGTAAACAGTTGCAGGGTTACAAAAAACTTTCAATATGGGGGACCAACAGTTCTTTCTAAAATGGAACGACTTCCAGACGAATATGGTAACGTCTTTTAGGCATCTGAGGGACGAAAAGAGTTTTACAGATGTAAGTAATATTAAAATATTTTATTGACAAACTTCACCTAACCTATTCAATAGAAAAAAAATACACAAAGAAAGTTGGGAAGTACTTTAGGATGTAGCGTACATTTTAACAACACTATTTATATGTATAAGAATATAATAAAGCTACATTAAAGTTTCCTATTATGTCACATGGCTCAGTACTATTTTAATATTAAACTTTCTTCTCAGATTAATTGATATTATGAGCTATATTTAGTACTAATAACTATTATTAGAATAACACACATACTAATTCATTACAGTAGTGAGACTTTGATGCTAATAGTTACTAACAGCAAAGTATGTTTTAATCAATTTATGAAATATTTGGACTACAAGACACTTTTTCATTTTTTTTTAAACATATAAACAAACTCAAAGTTCAAAACATAATGGAAACTATCATTTCAGTAACTATCTACCTGAATGTCTTGAAGTAATTAGCTAATTAGTTAAAATTTGTATATTGAATTATAAAATCTAAGTTTTGAATACAGCACAAAACAGTTTAAAAATCAAAAAAGTCATTTTAAAACTATAAGGTACACAGATAGAATACAGAAGATAAAATATGTTTTTTTATTAACATGCCGATAAAATCACATAGTGCATTTAAAATATTTTTTATTTTTTTGAATACCTTTAGTGTCTACAAAACCTTAATTTAACTAAAATCAATGTCTAAAGATAAGTAAATAATCACATATTATAAGCCCAATAAAATCACAATGAAATATCACATTAATTAATGCGATAACCAAAACAGTTGTTATTTTAACAACATGTGACACTAAGATAAACATGGCATATTTATTGTTATTTTAACCTGTAAAAGTTCCAATGCTTGTGTCCATCTAAATGGTAAAAGATTGTAACATATTTACTACATTATTGACTTGTTATGTATAAATAACATCTATGTATAATTTGTTTCTTATTTTATCAGCACTACTAAATTATTTGTAACATAGTAAAAAAGTTTTTGTAAACCAAGATAGAAAATTTTACCTATACTCCATGTACTTTTTCTCGCAAGATTGGTGCAACTATGTATACCAATGAAAATTTTTAATATACGTATTATATGTAATGTATATATCTATAGCACAATGTCTTTGATAAGGAGTAACAAACAATAGTCAACTTATATGATTTTTACATGCCTATTCATTTCTTTGATTATGAATAATTCACTTTAAAAGTTATAATATTTGTGATTTTTTCTAATCCTATTTACAAATTGCAAATACTGCCATCCGCTTGTTTTTCTGATTAATAGCAAAAAAGGGTATTCATTGGCAATAACCTTGAAATTTAGTGAATTGTAAATCCTATTTCTACTCGTATATAGAAAAATATATTACAAAAAATTACACTGGCATTGCAACTTGTATTTCCTACTTTATATGATATCATGTTATGTATCTTTCAGAGAATTCATACAATATATTCTTTGGTTATTTAATCAATTCGCAGCATTTTATTTTTTTAACCTGAACAGAAACACATATTGTCATAAGGTGGGATGAAAAGCTTGAATGACAATTATACTGAAATAAAAATAGTAATGTTACCAACTACTGTTTTTATGGTCTCATTTTGCCAATTCTATGTACCTATATTATTATATTACATAGTTTTAAATATAATCATGGATTGTATCAATGGATTATGATTAATTATGTTTTAAAAATAGAATCAATTCACGAGAAGGAGGATTCCTACATCATTAATGTAGAGTTTAAATGATTAAATTCTTCATTACCCGACTACAGTGAAGCTAAAAGAAGGGTTATAATTTTTTTTTATTATATAATTTTTTCAGGTAACCCTGGCATGTGAAGGTCAGACGTGTAAAGCACATAAAATGGTGCTCTCAGCGTGTAGTCCATACTTTAAAAGTTTATTAGAGGTAAGATTTCTACTTTCTATTTTAATCTAAAGTCGCCCAAACAATGTAGATGACCAAACAACTTGACAAATTTTACATGTTATGAAAAATACAAATAATGTGCCTAGAACTAAGAATTTTTCTAAGAATACTGTGCAAAAACAAAAAAAAAATACATTTACAGGTTTAAAAGTCCATATATCTTTTTAAGTTCTTATTATGGCCTAAATATAGGCCTAGTATAGGCTTGGCCAATCAATTTTTTTAGACAAACTATGTATGAAAATTGCCCGATCTTCTTTGAACCTGTATAAAATTGTTTGTTGTTTAATTTTTTGTTTGGGAGCTGCATGGACGTAGAAGGACAGAAAGTGATGTACTTTCTGTATTAGGGGTTAAAAATACTATTTAGAAATTAATCAAAGTTTCACTCCAACAAGTTTATTTAAAAATAATAAATAGTTGGTCACCAATGAGGCAATATCATGCATTTATAATTAATAACAGAGACGAAAATGATCGTAAAATAAGAATATAACAGTATTTTTACATTCAAACTTGAGACAGGTTTAAAATTAATGGAATTTCTAGTCGTAATTTTTATTATTATTGTTTTAATGGCACAGGTGCAGTTTTTTACCTAAACTTTTATATGTCTGGCGTCTACCTTTCCTTATTTATACAATTAAATTGAAGTTTCATTTTAAAATATTGAATACTTAAATTATTGCTTCATACCTACTTAAAAGGAATGAATTTCCATTATATTATGTTTATTTGTATACTTTCATATACATCGTTTCTTTTTTAGGATTTCTGTTCAGTAATCTTATTATACATTATACTTATTGGAATGTCACTTAATTTTCTATTGCATTCACTGTATATTAAATTATGTAGTTTTCAACATTGTACCATTAGAAAACTAAATTTCATAATATGTTAAGTGTACAGTTCATTTAATATATAAAACAAAATGCACACTGCCACACCATATTTGATATAACATATGTGACACACACATAAAACGAAATGCCCTGAAACAGACAATTGATGATGGTCGTCCGCCGAATAGGTCTTATAGATTGATATTGTATAACCAATTGACATAAGGAATCTTACTGCTGGGGTATGAGTGTGTTAGTGTTTATTTAATCATAACTTTTCTTATTTTCTTTTTTTTTAGGAGAATCCTTCGAAACACCCAATAATAATTTTGAAAGATGTATCATATCTGCATTTGCAAGCGATACTGGAGTTTATGTACGCCGGGGAAGTGAACGTGTCACAGGAGCAACTGCCTGCCTTCTTAAAGACTGCTGCCCGCCTTAAGGTATGACTCGAAAACTGTTATTACTTAATAAAAAAAAGAAAAAACTTAAATATCCAGTATTTAGTATTAGGGGTTTATTTTCAAAAAATGGGGGTTATGTCACTTTCACAATGGAGACAAATGTAATGACACTGTATTTATTGAAGTTCTCAAAAAAAAAACTTAAATGCTGGAAATTGGAGGGGTTCAAATTATCATTTAAAAAAAAGAATAAACTGGGATACTGAAAATTGGGGGGTTATTTTAAAAAATTGGGGTTATGTCACCCTCACAATGGAGACAAAATTAAATGTAATGACACTGTATGCATTGATGTCCGTCATTTAGGCTGTAGTCTAGAGAGTGCAAATAAATGTACATACATACATTACTATGGATAGTATAGTCTGTAATGATTCCAATATGGCTGACCACGTCAGTCAGTCACATCAATTAGAGAAGTCCCATACAAACCTTAAATTGTAATAACTTTTGATAGAGTGGATTGATTTAAGTAAAATAAAGCCTAAGTAACGCCCTGAGTTAAGGATAATTCATGTATTTCATCCATTGATCTGTCAAATAAGCTGTTTTGGTGTGATGCTCTTTCAAACACACAAACAGAGGCGAAAACCTTTTAATTTTGTTATATGTATAGACTAGTGGACCCACACTCGCTTCAGTAAACCTATGCCGAAACAAAGGTAAAAAAACTAGCCTATGTTTTTCCTTACTAAATCAGGTCTCCGCCAGTGAAAGTTCCGACAAAATCGGTTCAGCCGTTTCAGAGATTAGCCGGATCAAACGGACAGACAAAAATTAAAAAAAAATGTTATTTTGGTATGTGTACCGTGTAATAAGTATGCATTAAGTATAAGCGGCTTTAATATTACAAACAGACACTTCAATTTTATTTAGTTGTATAGATTATTTCTGTTTTTTTCCAGGTGAAAGGTCTAGCCGAACCGCCCCCCCAGATGCCGAGTATCAAGCGGGAAGGCTAACCCAGTGCCCCCTAGTGCGCAGGACTCTAGTGACGTGAGATACACCAACATTTACTATGACACCAACACACTCGACACAATGCAACCCCACACGTTTGTAGTGGACTCACTAGGTTATATGTTTACT
>LGAG01001072.1:1425-13474 GCA_001278395.1 Lerema accius | reverse complement strand
GTTATGTATGATTTTACATTATATGACAAACACAATTAATAAAAAATGATTAAAGATAGATGCTTGTAATAATGTTTACGTAAGTAAGCATTAAGTAAGAGCTTAAGCTAATAAATTTGCTTACGTAATACTTGAACAGCTCCTAACAGTTGCAGAGTATAGAGGGATTCAAGTATTTAAATCATCAAGGTCAAAAGTTTTAACAGCATAAAGTTTAGAGAAAATATCTTTTGAGTAATACTTGAATGACCTCACAGTATGAGCAGCAATACTCTATACTTTGTAACTATAATTAAATTACTGTAATTAAATATGTTTTAACGATTTGTTCCGGTTGCAATTTATTTCAAACTTCACTGCGGAAATTAAATTATAATTGTAAAGGATACTTACGATTTACGTATGTTTGTTTGTTAGTAAGATAGATCTCACAGCCACAGAAATGGTAATATACAAATAACTGAGTCGAAAAACATATATATATATATATATATATACATATAACATATATATAATACAGGTTTTCGTACTATTTCCAATACATTACTTTACAATTTAAATCAATTTTAAATTTAATATACACAATTACACAGTAAGATTCTCTTGTCTATCTACAGACTAACAATTTTTTTTAATTTGGATTTCATTCTATAGATACAAATAAAAATAGATTTTAAAATAATCAGAGATGTACGTAAATCGTAAGTAGGTACCTCGTATAATAACAATGAGCAATTATTATTAATAGTTGCCAAATATATGCTATTGGGCCTAAAAACTAACACATATATTTTATTAAAAGACACGTATATATTTTTTTAATAGAAAACAATATGTGGATACTTGACTTATGTATATAATAAGTCAGCTGGTACTAAGAATATATAAGCAATAATTATATAAATAGCAATATTATCGGAATTGTGTATAACAAATCTTATGAATCGTTCAAACTGTGTTAATACATGTAAAATGTGTTCTAGCAATTTGAAATAAAAGTTAATTTTATAAGAGGCATTTGTGTGTTAGGATTTAATTTTTAATTTACTCATAGGGGTTAACTTTGAAAGGGGAATTTGAGTAAACTTTCATTATGTTTTAACATTGTAATGGTCTAGTAAAATCTATCTGTGTACAGGGTGTTGAATTTTTAACACTTACAATGTTATTTTATCTATTAAAATTTTAATTTTGACTACTAAAGATTGTGAGTTCTTTTATTTTTATTGTTCTTTTATTAACTTTATTTTTATTAAAGTTTTTTTTTTATTACTGGAAAATCAACACCCTGTTTTAAACAGAATCTCTAAATCAACATAATTATTAAGATAATGCCTTTTATTTATTAGTCGCCCATATTTTAATAGTGTCTTAATAATAAATTCAGATGAGCTCACAAAGAGAGTCCAATGTTTTGGGATATTTTAAAAGCGAATGTTTTTATATTGTATCAAATATGATACATTATATAAAAGGTGCTTTGGTTGGTCTCAATCATATATTTTTCTTAATATAAACGGGTATATGCAATCTGGTTTGCATAACATTATGCTATTATTCTGTATGTGTATTTGTGAATGTTCTTTAATTTGACTGATAAAATTTTGATATTGGCAACCCTGACGTAAGTAAAACATTAATATGAATAAAATTATTGTTAGTAAAAAAAAAATGAGAGTTGATTTGATACAATAGGCTTGTCAGCCTAATTGGAGGGGTTTTCTATAATTGACTTGTGTACAGACGATAATTTGGAAATTATAAAATATTAATAAAAGACATGTGTGGACTTAGACATTTGGTTGATTTGCGCTCGAATAAATACGATTAACTACATTTTTCTCAGTTTTAAAAGAGGAGGTCAATTGCGCATTTTTTGCATCTTGGTTGTTAGAAAAACAACTCATTTTTACATCATAGAATGTTATAAACATAGTTGAAAAATTACTTTGATATAAACAGAGAGGAAAATTAAATAAAACTGCATCATATCTTCAATATGAGTGAACACAGGAAGGAAAATATTGTAAAAATTATGTCGTTAAAAGACATGATACCTATTATTATGTTAATGCATAGTTGCTTACTACTACTACTTACAGTAATTTACGTAAAGTCAGACTTTTTATATAACTTTGACAGTTGTATACTTACTTCAATTATTTCAGTTAATATTTGACGAGTACGATATGGTAACCGTTGAAATTGTTACAAAAGAAATTATTGTTCAAAATAAAATATTATGTGCGAAATAACCCTTTAACATAAGGGGTTACAGTCGGATTTCGATTGAGAAATATCGGTTACTTTTATATATGACTGGGACCATCCGTAGTAACCGACTACTGTTGTTAGTATAGAGTTTTGTTAACTACAGTTAATGGTTCCCATGAACGATCAAACTTGTTTGACAAACTTGAACAACAAACTACAATCAAAAATTTGCTTCCAAAGTTTCAGAAAAAACTACACAATGATTTCTTTGATTAAATTGTTTGACAAGCAGCTTGATCGTTTACGGGGTACTTTATATTGATTTGGTAGCATAGACAACCGCCCTGTATCGCCACGCCTGAGTTACCTAACTACCAAAGTATAATTTAGCTTTTATACCCTATCCTATACACTTGTGGACAAGAATTTGATTAAAACACGCTTCGGAATTAATTTAGCAAAGAAAATGGCGGATTTTAATATCAAGTTGTATATTTGTCATTATTTACTGAATTTTATCACTGTGTATGTAAATTCAAATAAGGTAGTTTTCTTGGGATTTTAGAACTAATATTATTTGTAATACCGTTTCAAAACAATTTGGTATATTTTTTTCTTGCACATAGAAATTACTTTGATACATTGTTGGTCTACAAATAACGGTTATTGAGCATATTTTTAAATTTAGAATTAAAACTAATTAGTGTGTATGCGTGAGACATGTATAAACGTAGAAGCAGGTAGAATTTTTTTGTTTAACCAAAAAAAAAATATGAATATTTTTTTTAGATCGTGTTGCAAGCGTGTGATATTACTATCTTATATGTAAATACATACGTATTTATATACATTTTTGTCCATAACTGTATGTTGTTTGTCTCCAACATTAGACTATGCTAGCATATCAATGAGCCTTCATAGTTTGTATCCACCGACGGTTGCCTTATAATTTACATATTCCAATATATTATTATCTGTATTCATAATTGGAACAAATAAAAATTATATATAATGCAATAATAAGTCTTACCTGTTATACTATCCTTATTGACGCTACAAGTTAGGTATTTCCAATCTATCTATTAGTAGATATAAATGGTTATTTATGATTTTTCCTTAAATTATTGAACAATTTTTATGTTGCCGTCCTATTTTTTTTTTCACGGGTAATAAATTTTTCCCATTATGAATCGACGATAAATCTTATATTGGAATATAACAATTATATTATAATTGACTCTGCTTGTAAAGTTAGCGAGGTAAGGTATTGTTGAAACTTAATAATAGTTTGTTTACATGTGTGTCGATTGCGATATATTATTATATTAGCTTTGTTTGTATGTGCGCGAGTCACAGGTATTTTAATTTCCAAAAACATTTTTATAGCTCTTTTTCTGTGGTTCCAAATTGACTGATTAATTTTCTTAAAATATATAAGTTATATTTCTTCAACATTTAGAATTCGTATCACGAAAATAAAATTAGCAAAAAGCTTATATAATTAATAATCGATATTGTATAATTCGATTGAGGGAACGTAGTACAAATGTCGTGTTTGAATTTAATTATCGAGAATAAATATTGAATTAAAATCCACATTGTCATATTATTTTTTTTTAATTGAACCAGGTTTGGAAAATGATGAAAGTAAAATGATCAAATTAACTGCCTAACGAATTGATTGCTGTTATAGTAGCATCTTTATCATCCAAATACAAAGCAGTCATTATTATTAATCTAAACAATAATTATGTATAATTAATTGATTGTATCATGTTAATTGATTTTGATAATTCCTTATCTTGTAATGAATGGAGTATCGGAATTTGGGATTTAGGGCATTTTACACAAAACTTTCGCTTTTGTTGATTGAAATATCATCACAAAAACTTTGAAAATCTGTATTTTAGCACCGGCAGTGATTTTTACGTTCATTATTTGAAAGAAATCTGGTCGTTTTTTAATTTTATTAGGTGCAATGTTTTCTGTATTCTTTTTTATTTTAATGAAAACTACAGCGTGTTCTGACAGTAATACTTTGATCACAATAATATCACATTGACCAACGTGCCTGGCACGCGCTGTCGTTTTAGCTTGGTAAGTACCTGATGGTTTTGGTGGCACCACAGTTGTAATAAAATATAATTTATAGAGTCCCATGTAATTATTATGTAAGGAAAAATGTTCACTTGCCTTAAGAATGTAATTTTATTTTTTATTTTTGCATGCTGCCGAGAAAATTTTTTTTTCATTAACTGACTGCGCTATGAGAATTTTCGAGCGCATGTAGATGTCAATTTTTGACTTATAACATAATTATAAGGTGTCATTGGATTTGTCTCCATTATGGTAGGGAAATGTTCTAATCTGTCAATTTTTTTTCGTAGTCGGGTTTTTTGTTTGTATTATTAACTTTTAGCATAAAACTTATGTACGCTTCTCAAGTGGCGGCACGAAAATCATCGGGAAAACGCGGGTAGAATTGTTTTAATAGGTCTCGTAGATAGAACGTTCAGCACAATTTCCGTTTTCTTACTTTAGGTGTATTTGAGTCTGTGGTTTAAGTATTTCTGAGTCCTTCACCCCTTCCCTAACTAATATTAGTGTTTGTATAAATGTAAATCTGATATTTTTAGACGGAGTAATAATGTGCTGAATAATAATCACGTGAAAATAGTTTGTAATGATGATTGAAATTATGAAAGATTTGTAATTTTAGATAATACAAAATAATAAAAAAATTAACTAAGATTGTCTTGTTTTATTAATATTTGTATTTTTGTATTACCTTGTGAATTATTATGATATAAAATGTCTAACAACGGTGGCGTCGCGAAGTGTACCTAGTTTATTGAAATCTGAATTCTTGTATTCTAAAATTGTAAGAGATAGTAAACGGTATAGATTTTGCTTAATTATTCATCGGTTTTGTTAAAATAAATTTAAAAATATATTTTATGAACACACTCCGACATTCAGATTTAAAAATAAAACAAAAGTTTTCATAATAAAGTATTTTATTTCAATTTTATTACGGTAACATTTTTCTATATAATTCGAAATCATTAAAATAACTATTACTCTAATAAATAGCACCACATAACATATGCAATTCAAATTATAAAAAATAAATAGCTCAAGCTATTGAAATGCATTATTTGGTTATTGGAATGATTTGTTAAACCGATACCTATAGTACCGAAGGAAATATTTTATTTTTTAATTTCGTCCAGAAACAGCAATTGAACATTTTAAACAATAAAATATTACATTCAAAGTATAATTTTAATCAGGTTTTACATCCAAAATGCTTACACCTCCTGATGAAGTGAATAATTTTCATAAAGTGAATATAACCATAGACTTCTATTATGCATGTAATTGTAGAAAAACTTGAAATTTTACTAAAACATACGAATTTGAATTTTTCATTAAGTCTATAAAAAGGTTTCCCGAAAAACGAGGCATAAACACTTGATTTTGATATAAATAATGTATGTTAAATATTCAATTCAAATGCATAACAATACGTACGTTTCATATAAATGCCCTTTTAATTATCACTATCGAAAAGGTTGACAATAAAAGTTTTACCTCCGCATAGAAATTTAGTAACAATTGTCCAAAAAATTAATAAAAATAAATTCATAGTTCACAAAATAAGGTAAATTAAAACAATCACTGGCGCTTTGGTAAATCATACTTTGGTAACAAGCTAACAATATTATTAATTCACTTTGGCATTTGGTAGTAAGCCCCAAAAAAAAATCTTATAATAAAAATGGCAACATATTAGGAACGAAATTTTAAATATTTGGAATCATATTTTGTACATAAATAAAGTATTATACAAATAAATTACCAACTATAACTTAAATACTTGAATAACACAACATTATTTTGATATATTTTTTTAAATAATATGGCAACATAATCTACATCCAATAAATTATGTTAATCAAAGAAGCATCATATAAAATATATAGGAATGTATAACTACAATAAATTTTTCTTTCTGATTTTTTTCCAATTTTAGAGTTATAACAATATCTAAAATAAAATAAGTAGATTGAAGAGTCGATTATAATTACACAGTTCTACTACTATGTCCCTATTAATAGGCATATAGAAAATCTATAAAACCTAACTTAGGTATTGTTGAATTATATTTACCTACTAGACGATGCCCACGGCTTCGCACGCGGAAGAGTAGTTAAAAAATATATTGCATTTATCCCAAGGGAACCTATAATCAGGATATAATCTATCTCATGTCCTATTCCTAGATGCAAATTATCTGTGTGCCAAGTTTCAGCTTAATCCGTTTAACGGTTAGAGCGTGGAGGACTTACAAAGATAAACATAATACAAACATTAATTTCGACAAAATTTGATTACCATAAAAATGTTTCTAGTGAGTTAATCTTAAAAGATAGACATATACTGTCGCGGACATTTTTTTATTCTTTCATACATAAATTTTTGATATTTGAACCGTTTTCGCAGCGCACGCAACGGAAGCCCTCAAAGATGAATAATTTTCCCCGTTTTATCTACATTTTCCATTCTTTCTTCGCGTCTTTTCATCATAGCGTGATGTTATATAGCCTATAAGTTTCCTCGATAAATGGACTATCTAACACTAAAAGAATTTTTCAAATCGGTCCAGTAGTTCCCGAGATTAGCGCGTTCAAACAAACAAACAAACAAACAAATTCTTCAGCTTTATAATATTAGTATAGATATTTATTTTAGTAATGATAGGAATACTTTCAATTTTTTTCTTATCCTTAATAAGGTGAATTTGTTTAAAAAAAATACTTGAAAACATCATTCTTAACTTGAATTTTGGTAAATACACTTATATTTTTTAAGTAAAACAAAAATCCTTTTTCCTAAATAAACATTTCTTTTATATGTATATTACGTAAACAAATAAAACTTCTTGAAAATAAATTATTACTACTCTACACATAACATTGGAATTACTAGTCCGCATTACTGGGTTAGTTCAAATATAAAAACAAAAATTATATAAAAAATATTTCGAATTGTATAAAATTAATTATGCATAAACATTCGTTGCAATTCCTATTGTATTCCGTATTCAATCGTGCACATTGGTAAACAACAATGTACTGTAAGATTCATGCATTAGGTTGTTATTTATATGCGAATGAAACGGAATAAATCAACTACTATGTATCCTCTATAATTTTTGCGAGAATTGGATACACGTCTGTTATTACGTGAAACATCTTTAACACTAGTTTTTTTTTGTTTTCCTTAAGAATAAAGCAACTATCTGACATGATCATAATTTAATTTAATGTTGGACAGCAAATATGTAAATTATAGTTGTACAGTTTCGCATTTAACAGAGTAGTGATTCACACCATATTTTATTTTAAACTTATATAATTTTGTTTATATTAATGTGTTCCTAGCTTTTATTACCAACATAGTAAATAGGCATTTGTAATTATTAACACATGACGCAATTTTGCTTGAAATAAAATTACTATTATTTATTAAAGGCTTTCAAAAGCATATTCAAAGACTATCATACAAGTCTTCAAAGATGTTTCACGTTAAACTAACACCCTGGGATACCCATACCTCGTTTTTTTCGTCTTTATTTAAAAGGTAAACAAACTTGGCAAAACTTTAATTTTTTTCATTAATTTAAAAATATATTTAGAAGTATACAGAAATTTATTTTAACATTAAACTATTGTTTATTCTTTAGTTTTTTTAATTTGTGTCTGTCTTATTTTTAAATCAATAATTACAAAAAAAGACAGTGTAAGATTGTTTACCTTTTAAATCACGACGAAACAAACGAGGTATAGCTCTCATACCCCCTCCCAACCCCCGACATACCTAGATCTTGTATCCGTTAGGGTGTTGACTCTGCCAGCGCCACGTGTCGGCACACATATCTTGTAGAGTGCGGCAAGCTCGCCACGCCAGCAGCCGCGACGCAAGTGCCACGTCCGCACAGTTCGCGGCGACGTCCCCGGCGCGCCGCGACACAATCCGGTACGGGATCTTACGACCGCTCGCCTCCTCGAACGCCGACACCATTTGGAGGACTGAATAGCCTGTGCCTGTACCTGTTTGTAATTGTTTCCGTATAAATACAAGGTATTTGTGATAGCGTGTGCGTGCGTGTTTACGTGTATGTGTGCGTGCGTGTGTACCAATATGTGCGTGCTTTGTCTATGTATATATTTTTTTCATTTTTTTATTTAAGTTTATTTAATAAAATTGTTACAATTAGTTTTCACAACTTTAAATCCTAGCCAAACTGCGAAGTTTGAAAGCGAAAAGCGCTCTTTTTCTTAAAACAATCTTAAATACCTCAATTATATAAACTTATGTAGCTAACTTATATATGGGTGCGTGCGTGTGTATATGTGTGTGGTGTGTGACTATGTGTATATGTGTGTGCGTGCGAAATGTATGTAAGTTAATAAGTTACAAAATTACAAGTCTGTGCGTATAAGTGTTAGGGTGTGTGTAGTATGTTACATTTGTTTTTTGGATAAAATTGGACATTGATTTCTATGATATTTGGGAGAAATAAGTAGAACAAAACGATGATGAAAGAAGTCCTAGTAGTATTGCGAAGCATCAAAAAACGCTTTTATTTTAATGGAACTAACTCACTTAAAATTAAATAAAATTAGATATATAACCGCCAAAATCTAACTTTAACGTCTCAACCCAACCTCTTAGACCCAATAGTTACCCAAGTTTAGAGCGAGAAACCCGCCGAACCCCTTCTGTTTGAACAACTTGATAGCCTTCACATGACCTTCAGCGAGGTCCATGACATGTACATAGTCTCGCACGCCCGTGCCGTCCACTGTGGGGTAGTCGTCGCCGTAGACTAGCAGTTCCCGTAGACGACCTACTGCCACCTGGTGGATGACGGCGGAAACAATTCGTTATGTATTACTATACCTCGTTTTTTTCGTCGTGATTTAAAAGGTAAACAATCTTACAGTGTCTTTTTAATGTAATTATCGATTTAAAAATAAGATAGACACAAATTTAAAAAACTAAAGCATAAACAATAATTTAATGTTAAAATAAATTTCTGTTTACTTCTTAATATTTTTTTAAATTAATGAAATAAATAAAAGTTGTGCCAAGATTGTTTACCTTTTAAATCACGACGAAAAAAACGAGGTATAGATGAAGCCCGCGGAAAAGTCTTTAAACGAAACCTATAATAGGGACACAATCTATTCTATGTCTTATTCCTGGATGCAATCTGTGTGCCAATGTTTCAGCTTAATCCGTTCAACGGTTAGAGCGTGAAGGCCTTACAAACATCCAAATATCCAAACATCTTTACTAACTTTCACATTTATAATATTATTATAGTAGGTAGAGACATTACAAACGTGCAGACTACGTCATCAATCATTTCATCATATCTTTCGTTCACACTTATAGGAGTTATAGGTATATCGGAACTCTCGCTGGAATGTGGGAATGAGAGTTCCGATATACCTATAGGTGTGAACGAGAGATATGATAGAATGATTGATGACGTAGTTTGCACGTTTGTAATGGCCCAGCTATAGTAGGACTCATACCTGTGCTATATAAGGCATCAAGTTGTTCGGAGTCCCCGCGGGGTCCTCTCCAATGCGGCCGCTAGGGTGCGCGCCCACCGGGTTGAAGTACCGGAGAGATATCACCATCCATTTCTAAAAATAATGATGACATTGAAAAAAAATACTTACTACTGCTGTCCTTAATTATTGGGCATATTTTAAATAAAACCGGCTATACAGTAAGTCTGATTTACATGGGTCTGTAACATCCTGTATTTATTTACCATATACCTAAATTTTCCGTTTAATTAATTGAAAAAAATAAATTAAAATAAAGTAAAATCTGTCAAGCCAAATGGACTGTAGCGCACGCAGGAAATTTATGTATATATACGCTGAAAAATCAGCCTATCTAGCACAGTAAAAAAACAAACGCAGTGTCACCATACAAGTAAAAAAAAGCAAAAAACTAATCTACCCCTCAAATGCCCCCAAATCTCTACCACCATACTAACCGGGTCACTCCGACACAGGTCCTTCATAATCTCCTCGCAGAAGAACTTAGACCGTCCGTAGGGGCTCGCGAGCCCCGCCCCGGTCGGGTGGCCCTCGTCCAGGGGCAACTTTTGGGGCTCCCCGTACACCGTGCACGATGAACTGTATATCAACTTATACACGCCGTATTTACGCATCACCTGCAAAGATACTACTTTAAGAAGTACCTATTACCTATGTATAGTCCGTCTTTTTTAAGTTAAAAAAATATCTAATATACTTGGCTTTTATAAAAAAAAAATAAAAAAAAATATTAATTTTCAAAGCCGTGTCTATAAATATGTAAGCATGTGGTGTTGAAGTGTTGAAATCACTAAAACATTATTGGAAATGTGAATAACATGAAAATGTGCGATTTCCCTTGCAAGGTTTACAAAAACGCTAGTTTGAAACCGCCCTTAATTCACACTGGAACAACGTGGTGAAGTATGTATAGGCCTCCTCAGTAATGAGGAAAGACTCGTGCTTAGTATTAGTAGTGGGTTTTAATGGGTTGAGGTCATAGATATTGTCTGTTTTTTGGTCGTGATTTAAAAGGTAAACAATCTTACACTGTCTTTTTATTGTAATTATAGATTTAATAATAAGACAGAGACAAATAAATAAAAAATAAAGAATAAACAATAATTTAATGTTAAAATAAATTTCTGTATACTTCTAAATATTTAAAAAAAATTATGTAATAAATAAAAGTTGTGCCAAGATTGTTTACCTTTAAAATCACGATGAAAAAAAACGAGGTATTAAGTTAGTCTGTACACTGACCTCAAAGAGTGTGCAGGTCCCAGTAATATTGGCCTGGTAGTAGTCCAGGGGTTTCTCCACCGACTCCCCGACTGCCTTTAATGCTGCGAAATGTATCACGCAGTCTATATCATGCTGAAAACAAGTATTATTCTTAGCGATTATTGGTCAAAGTGGTTGGCAAAGTGCGACTGCAGAGCTCTATGTGAATCTATGGCTCTTTAATTGCGGCTTTGAAACAAATAGCCACAGGGGCAATAATATTTTCATTAAAAAATATATGAAATTTAGTTTTATTTAGTGTACTAAAAGTTCTCTAAACAAGAAGATTTGGCTCTCATTTTTTTAATCATTGTAATGTTCATATTTAGATCTTTGGCTAATAAGTTTACCGAACCCTGGTTTAGGATAAGTTATCTGTAGACCGTCACAAAGTAGAAAAACATTTTTCTCTGCGTTGGTTGAAAAGGTGGTTTAAAAAAAAACTATTTTCTTTTCATAAAGAATCATACTAACATTCTCAAAGACGCGGCTAAGACCAGCGACGTCTCGTATGTCAACATCGTAGAAATGTATCGTACTGTTCGTCATCTCCTCGATGATTCTAAGCGGTTCTGGTTTCTTTTCCCCAGAAGATCTGTGAACAAATACTATAATAAATATATGTATATATTATATATATTAATTGTGTGGTTACAAATCTTTTTAAAATTCATGCTTTGATTTTATAGGTATAGTCTATAGAGAAGTTAAGGATTAAAATAATATCAGATTCTGATAAATTCATAAGAAATGATTTTGTGATTGCCCAGAAATAAGGTTATGTTTTTCGAGCGTATGTTACATACATACGATATATCCATTTCTTTAGCTCACTCAACAGATAAAATACGACAAGCTGTTTGAGCAGTATAAAACGTGCCAAACAAATAGCCACATACACACACACACGCAAGCACGCACGC
>LGAG01001069.1:200472-210483 GCA_001278395.1 Lerema accius | reverse complement strand
GCGAAGTGGGAATGTTGTTACCCTTGTGGTAAGTAATCATTTCCTCCTTGGTCAGAAGCTCCATAGACTTGCTCTTGCGTGTCAATGTTGCCATTATTGTGCCTAAAAAACAACAAAACTAGTATTATAATCAAAAAAATATATATTTTTGGTAC
This sequence comes from Lerema accius, assembly GCA_001278395.1. Taxonomy (NCBI): domain Eukaryota; kingdom Metazoa; phylum Arthropoda; class Insecta; order Lepidoptera; family Hesperiidae; genus Lerema; species Lerema accius. The sequence goes on along the minus strand of LGAG01001069.1, from coordinate 210,328 downwards.
ACATTGGTAAGGGATGACAGAATTAAATGTCTGATTATTTTACATCAATGGTTATTCATGTCAACTTAGTATAAAATTTTGACGATCACTATTGCTCAGAATAGTGACCCTGTGACACCAAAGGTACCGCGTTCAATCCCGGCAAGGGCACAAACTATCATTGATAAGTGTTTTTTCATGTAACCGGCGATATACGAAATCCTAGTGCTAGTTGTGCGCGTGTATGTGTATGTATTTTAATGTGTATGTTTGTATGTATTGATACCTTCAGGCGAGCGAGGATGGTCGTTGAAGTACAACTTGGCGAACTCGCTGAGGTCGGTCTGAGCGTCGTCGGGCGCGGGCGGCGGCGCCTCCAGCTGGTTCAGTCGTCGCTCCACACGCTCCTTGCGACGAGCCACACGCTCTGTGCTCTATTGACAGAGACATAAGGTCGAATTTAGGGTGAATCTAGCCTATGTTAATAATTGCTTTAATGTTTATTATACGTTTTGATTGTCTCTTGTTTCAAATATACAAGTTAAGAATTTTTTTTTTTATTATTACGTATTACATAAAGTTAGGTGTTTATTAGACTGATAGCTCAGATCAAACAAACCCACCCGGACTAATAAAGCAGTATCAGATTTTATTCTTGATGACGTCACTACTGAACCTACACTAAAACCATAGAATGAAGCAACAAAAAAACTAAACTCACGTTAATAGCATCGCCATTCATAACCGGTGGAGGGCTGATGCAAGTGTCCATGGGCACGGGCGGCGTGTCCACTGTTTCCGGTGACGTCACCGCGCTAGGCAGCGGCGGCAACGGCACGTCAACTGGCTCGGGCTCTTCTTTGTTTGAGAACCTAGAAAAAGTTAAAAATTCAGTATTTAGTCTTGTCAATCTATCTAAACTAATATTATAAAGAGGTAACATTTTTTTGTTTGTTAGTTGTATTGAATAGGCTATAACTACTGGACCGATTTCAAAAATTCTTTCACCAATGGAAAGGTCCGATATCTACGAGTAACATAGGCTATATTTTATTTTAGAAAAAATAGAGGTCCGTAAGATATTTGGGTTTTTCGAACCTAAGGTGTAAAAAACCATCCAAATACAGCCATGTTGAAAAAACACACAACACGTGTAGTAGTCACCTTTTAACCTAAAAGGGCGGGTCCACTAGTCTTTCAATAAACAGAAAGTAGATGTATGCCTTGCGCCTATCTTTATGGTCTCTATGAACTAAGCTTGAGTTTTAGTATACATTTTTTAGATCAGATGGACTGCAGTTAACCTAAATATGTCAGGAAGAAACCACTGGACTCAGAAAAGGGGTTTTTACTCTATGTAGGCTTCCGAAAACACTGTAGTAACGAGCCCTAAAAATAATGTAGACATAAATGTCCTTGCCACAATGAATCACACGAGTCCAATTTCGATGGGGTTGTGTGGTTTATTTAAGAAGTTCCTATAGCCTCCTTCGGTCTCCATCATCAGATCAACTTAATTTCATAAAAATATTGTAGTGTCATCCCATTAATATATTATGCATACAAAATTTTAGCTGAATCGGACATCGGGAAGTTAGTTTTTTAAGGAGGGTCACATATTTATGACATCTAGGGGAGGGGGGGTCAGATATTATAACTCGTGACTGTACATGGTGTATATAGAGAAAATAGTAAGTATATAATCATGTGTGAGTGTGTGTGTACATTTACCCGTTAGTCTCCGGCGGCAGGAGAGGCGGCGGCGGCGGCGACATGGGCAGGGCGGACTCCGTACCGTTAGGGCGGGGGATCACCGACTCGTATATCGGCTCCTTGTCCTTTATCACAGACACCTTGCCGTTCGGGATGATGCCGTTCGTCAGCTCTGGTGGTGTTGTGTCTACCATTAAAACAAAAAAATATTTAAAAAAAATGTTTGGTTTTGGGTGTAATAGCAGCTTATTGTTTTGTGATGAATTGAATGAGTATGACGTAGTTCAGGACAGTTATAAATAAGGCTGTACTTTTCTTTTCTCTCTAGTAGTTACACACTCATCTTCATTTATAGTAATTGAAAATATTATTTAGTTATCTCTCATAGTAATTTTACCTTTGACAGTAGGCGGTGGGGGCGGAGGCCCAGCGGGCTCTGGCAACGAACACGCAGGCGGCGGCGGGAAGTCCGGAGACTCCTCTGGCGGCTCCATTGGCGGCGGCGGGGGCAGAATCAGCGATGACGTCATCACGTCTCCATTCGACACCGGCGTCATGCCATTAGATGCTATCACACCGTTCATGGATGACGTTATGCTGTTCGTCATACTGTTGCTGATGGGCGTGGCCGGTTGGAGGATGGATTGGAGCGGAAGGGAGGAGGGCGGTGGAGGGGGGATGGACTCGGAGGGAGCACCGTCAGGTTTTCTTTGTGCTTCTGTTTCCGCTTTGGTGAATTCATCGATCTCTGCTGCGAGAACGTGCTCCAGCTGGAATGGAATAATAAAGTTATGTTTCAGGAACAGCAATGCGCTGGATACCCGAAATTGTATTCGTACCCGCGCAAGAAAATATTGGTATCTGTCACTTTTCAACGGACCTACATGGAATTAGTTTTTTTAAATCATATAATATTGAGATATTTTATTTGGTCCAACAATCCATTCATCATTGCAACTGCGTTTTAAATTAAAAATCTCATGCTTCTTAGGTAACTAATATATGCACTGTGCAGCAATTTATACAATATAAGGTAAGCTATACAAGTCAGGTTTCCTGAAGATGCACTATACTGTACAACTTACTTCCTGATGCAAATCATCAGCTAGTCTCTCCATGGAGTCTCCAATCTCCGCAATAGTAGGTTGGTGTGCGGGCTGACCGTCGGGCGCACCACGCTGCGCCGGTACATCAGCCAGGAAGTCGAACAGATTGTCCAAGTTGACGGAGTCCGCGCGCGCGCCGTTGCACGATATCACTCGCAACTGGTCCGCCATTGATTCCAACTCCGCCCGCTCGAGGTCCGCCTTTTCGGCCAGGCTGTATACATTTTAATGAAGTCATTACACATACTTGTATACATTTTAATAAACAAACATATTATTAATTAAAATGACATGAACAACTCTGGGAAATTTAGCTAAGTTTAGGATGTAAATGTGGAGGAGTACTTGCAATTTGCATTAACTTATTTATTTTTTGTCAATGCAAAAGCAACCATAATTACCAACACATTTTGCTCCTTTTGCCATTTCATAAAATTCACTTTAGAATCAATAATGTATATTCTTTCAAATCAATATATCCCTTAACAGCACGTTAAATACATACCTATTCCTCTCCTCCCGTATCTTCATCTCCTCATTAACTCTCTTCATCTCTCTGAGCGCCGCAGCGACCTCTCTCGCGAAGGCTCCTCGTAGATGGCGCTGCAGCGTGAGCGCGGCGCGGCGCAGGCGCAGGAAGGCGGCCCGCTCGCACCAGCCGCGCCACGCCGCCTGCAGGACGACCGCCGCGCGCCGCCAGATCATGTACTGACGACGTTTTAACGTGCCCTTGTACCACTGGAAATTAATTAGCGTATTAGTTTTGTGTTATATCGACGTTATGTCATTTTGTAATGTGAGAAACGTAAGGAATTGCATTTGTTTGTGATGTTAAAGAATTTTTATAAGCCAGCTATTGAGATTATCGTCAGCCTATTGATCCGTGTGTGGATATACTTTCAATAGTAATGATACTAGACAGTACATAAATTCCACAGGTACTATTTTATTTTATAAAGACCAAACGAACAACTTGGATGCTGGCTGTTTTAAACTTCATTAATTACTATTTAAAGTATGTATTTACTTTTTGTATGAGTAACGCCGAAGATTGTAACAGCGCGCTCCTCTTCGCCTCGAGCGGCGCGTGCACGGAGCTCCTCATAAATATTTTAGTGTGTCCAATCTGCCAGTCGTCTGCAGGCGCGTTCACGAGACTCGTTATTGATCTGAAATAAGTTTTTTTTTGGTTATTTTGACACTTTACTACATCACAATATTACATAATTTTAATTTTTGGTAAGATATAATAGTGAGCCCTATCACAGGCGATTTTCTTATTCTATTATATTCATGAAATATAACAAAAACCGATTAAAAGCGAGTTGGACTTGCGTACGAACGGTTGCGTACCTTCATCAATAAAAGAAAATCACGTTTGCTATATATTGAGCGTTGAACTTAATATTGAGCAAAAAATACGAAAAAAACACGTCTATTGTATGAGGACCCCCCTTAATATATTTTTTTTTAATTTTAATATTTCTTGTTATAGCGGCAGCAGAAATACATAATTTGTGAAAATATCAGCTTTGTACCTATCACGGTTTATGAGACAGACAGACAGACAGATAGACATCGGAGGCTTACTAAGGTCCAGTTTTCGCTTAATAGGTACGGAACCGTAATAAAGTGTCAGCCAAACTCACGCGATGTCCGGATGCGTCGGTCTTGGGTGCGGCAGTAGACATCGGTAGCGCGCCTGGAACAGCGGCGCGGGGAGGTGCACGGGGAAGCCGTCGCGGCGGATCTTGACGATCTCGTTCATGCCGAGGTAGCGCAGCTGCTCCAACACCAGCTGCTCGCTGTACTTGCCCGCCACCTTGCTCTCGTTTGGCTTGATGCAACGAACGTACCTGGAAATTGTACGACAAATTGTACCAATCATAAAAAAACATAGTACATAAGACTATACCTCGTTTTTTTCGTTGTGATTTAAAAGGTAAACAATTTTGGCACTACTTTTATTTGTTTCATTAATAAAAAAAAATTTAGAAGTATACAGAAGCTTTTTTTATCATTAAATTATTGTTTATTCATAATTTTTTATTTTTATTTGTGCCTGTCTTATTTTTAAATCGATACTTACAATAAAAAGATACTGTAAGATTGTGTATATATTTGTTGTTATTATAACTTTTGTATTGCTACATATCAGTATAATTAGGTATTCGTGGCAAACGTAAAACTACTGGGAAAATAGTAATACGGAATGGTGGTAATATTTTAAAAGTTAAGAAATAGAAGTCTTACAACAAAACAGGGTGCGTAATGTACCGTTGTGTTCGGTCACCATGACTCTTTTCAATATAATGACAATTTGAAAATTGGAGTCAAAATTAATCTAAACTTTAAGCAATGAGTATAAGATATAAATTGCATTTCTATTCTTTTTTCTAACTAGGTGAGATACAAGATTAGCAACAGTATTGAAATAAAATTTTATATAGGATTATGTATTTTTTAATGTATCTAGTATATAACTGATTGCTGTGTATAGCACATACTAACCATACATCAGTAACTTGTAACATATCGACAAGCGACTGTAGTTGTGCTCTAAACGTATCCACTACAGTCGGTCGGCCTTTCGACGTGCCACGCTGAGTAGTACCTGCTGAGCCAGGACTTGATAGAGATATATCCTGTAACAAACAATAATATAGTAAGGCTTGCCATTGACGGACTGCTTCAAGTCGCTACTGGTAGCTTAAAACAGATGACTTGCGTGGTTGTATGAATAAGACTTCTTCAAGTCTGTTATGATCTGTCTTAATGGTGAATAGAAATTATGTTTGTGCTAGACAAGGTACCTACATTCAGTAGAACTTATTATGCTTAGACTTATCGGTAATTAGAAATCATGTTTGTTTGATAGACAAGGTCCATCTTACTTTAGATATTAAATATTAGTTTAGTATAAACATGTGCAGTAAAAAGACCTCCACATTATTCTCTATGGTGTGTGAATTCTCCCAATCCATACTAGGTTATTTGAGCTGTTTAAGGACTGTTAAACACTTACGACCTGCACTAGTAACCTATTTAGAACATCAACGACGAAAAACAAAGAAAATGAAAGTCTTACGTGTGCCGGTGGCGCTAAGTCCTGTACATAATCCGCGAGCTCCCTCACAAAGGGATTGGCGGATCTACTAAGATGGTCAATAAAGGCGTCTTGCTGAGTGTCCCTGTTCTTGTCGACGAAGCCTTGCACGCTGTAAGTGACGGTCCCCGCGTAGTGTTGTACCCCGAACTCTTCCTCCCATTTCCTTCGAGAACCTTTCACGAAGCTCTGGTGTTCGCCAAACTCGCCTTGGATGTTTGTTAGATATGCGCTGTCTGAGCCCTGAAACAAGAGTGGATATTGTAGATGTTATTTTTTTTTATGCTGAAGGTAGTAAGGGAAATCGTTTATTTATGTCGTTGAAATTAAATTATCATCAAGTTCCTTTAGGATATTTACAATATTTAAACATTGTCTATTAACTTACGAGCTTCAATTCAATACGATTTAATTTCAAAATATAAGCGTGTTGCGTTTAATGAACCTTGATATTTCCTTAAGCTATAATTATTTGATATTCTGTCATTACACAGTTTATATCGAGTTACGGCTGTCGACTATTGCTACCAAGCGACTTTGATAAAAAAAAGTTAACTTACTACCAGCGATCCACTACTAATTGTACCTGCAACTAAAGTTCGATATCGTGTTTATCTCATCATAAGTGGCCTTACCTTAGGCATGTGGCATTGTTCACTAAGCAACTTGAGCAAACTTCGCGGTGGCTTCTCCAATAGTTCTAAACATGCTCCATTGTCCGTGAACTGGATCTGATTGTATTTGATGCCTTCTTGACGATACTGAAATAAGGAAATGACAGTATATATCCGTTAATACGAGTATACACAGCTATAATTTATTTATTTATATAAATAGTAGACAAACACCAAGGAAAAAAGTTTGATCAGTCATCTTGTAAGTTGCTTAAAGTTGTCGAAGTTAAAGTGAGTATACTAGCCAATGGCATTGATTACATGTGACCAATATTATTTGAATTTCTAAGAAAACTACATGAAAAAATAGGTATGTCTATTCATCATCCAATGTGAACTTACAATCTCCTGCTCAAGCGAAAACACGTAATTATTGAAGAACATGTGTAGCTTCTCGTTGGCGTAGTTGATGCAGAGTTGTTCGAGGGAGTTAGAAGCGAAGTTTTCAAAGCCGAAGATGTCCAACACTCCTAAAGCCCGGCGCGCCTCTCGTCCCGGCGCCGAACAACTGTTGACGTGACGGACGAGCCATGCGAACGTGCGCGAGTACAGCGCACGCGCCATTGCGTGACGGTTCTCGCGAGCCTGCGGGTAGTCGGGGAAAATGTTTTTTGAGGGTATTTAGATTTTTTGTGTTGATGGTAGATTAAGAAAATCATGACCATGATTATGGACAGGTTATATGCTGTCTACTTGACTTGTACGAGTAGGAAACTTAAAGTCGGAGTTTTGATGTGTGAAATTCTGCCTGATGAATCTACTAAAGGCACTGGGTACCTTTTGAAAAAAAATCCCTAAATTCCAAAGAAGTTAACATTGCCATGTGCTGGTTGTTTAGCATATTTTTGCATTAAATGTCGCGTTTATCATTCATAGGTAATTAAGATTTTAGATGTCTGAAGTGTCATGGAATTAATGTGACGTCATTGACGATATAAATGCAACATACCTCAGGTAATCTCAAGGGAATATCGGTGACATTGCCTCGAACGTTAATTTGTCGTTCTAACAAAACCCTACGCGCTGTAGGAGGCTGCAGTCCCAACAGACTGGCCACTGCCTCCACTGCTTCTGTGTCTTCCGGGGCCAACGTGGTGCGTTCACCATCTATGTCCTAAAATAAAAAAAAAATGTACTTAATTTTTTGTATACTTATTACGATTCTGAAACAAATCTTTGGTTTTTAGTAAATATAAGCTGACTTTAACTTGCTTACAATATTAACGAATTTCAACAAAAATTGTGGGGAACCTTTACTGTAACAATTTTATGTATGCAATGATAAAGTGGAAATCATAAATTAACGTAAACAATTACTAATTATAATAATTAATGTAACTCTACACAACCCGAGTAACATTTTTATCAACTTAAGAATTTCCACACTGTAACTCTGTATAAATTCAGTTTCCCCTGACTTTCTTACAACGTATCTATAGCATATCGGTGTAAACAAATAAATCGTGAGTAACCCGTTATAGTTTTAAAATGCTAAGTGTACGCGATGATAAAAGCTACAAATCGTTAGTAACGTATAGCAAACTTCACCAACCTGAAACTGCACATTGCCGAGCCACAGCACAGCAGCCAGCACCTTGAACAGTCCCTCGCACATCTGCGGCGGCACCTGCAGCACGGTGAGGGCCAGCTGGAGCGCCTCCAACTTGCCCTGCTCCCCCCCGCGACCTTTGCGGGCCTCCTCATCTTCAGGTCTGAGGTACTTGAAGTTGACGCCGTCGCGGAGTCGCAATGTGTTGCGGAGTTCCGCGTTGTGCTAGACGAAACGAAATTTTAAAAAAATATTTTTTTTTATTGTTGTGGTTTGAATTTGTTATCTCTTCAAGCTTTTTGTGATCATAAACTAATGATTATAGTTGTGTTATTTGTCTGTTTATCTTCTAATAAAATCTGTATTATTATACTAGCTAGACTATAATGTCTTTTAGAGACAACATATCTGCTTTTTAACGACTTGTTGAGTTTTCGAAACTGGTAATGAGATGAGTTTAAAAAACTTTATCAAAAATCACTTGGTTTGACTATGATTATCATAATACTAGTATCCGATGTTAGTATGAAGATTAGTTAACATTTACTTTTAAATGCATTAGCCTAAACCACAGCAGATATGAGTGATACAGAGTGATAGATAAATCTTTGTATTTCCCTCCAAGTCCACCCACATTATGAAGTAATCAGTAATTTTAGCTATTAAATGCCCACATCTTCCGGACTGTGATATACTACAGAGTTCATGGCTATAAACATTGATGGTTTGAATGTTAAATATTTATACTCCTCTATACTGTCTGCTGAATGTATTTGATTTCAGTAGCCAAGATATCTTGAAGTTTTGTTTTTTAAAAACTTACTGTGAACTCTTTTGCTTGTGTTTTATATAAAAAAGCACACAAAGATTATTACGTAATTATATTATTTACGATACTTAATAAATATGTTTCAGAGAATATTGCAATCCCAGTAATAGTAGGTATTATGTTCGAATACATAGTATTGAGTATTCTCAGTAGGTAGTATTGCTATGGTAACATATGACTATCAGTATGCAACGTTTAGCAGTCTCGATTTTTATCAAAGTTATTAAATATATCTATTACAAAGTATAAAATGATAACACAATTCAGTTATATTTCTGTAACAAGGGACCACTAAACTGAGCCAGTAATCATATTCCTTATTTAAAATTCGTTCACGTATTAACCAAGCTCATAATGTTAATCGCATGAATGATCTTGGAAGCAATTAACGAAGCGATTCCGACGCTTTTCGTTGTGGAAGCTAATGGATTTTGTACGAGTCGCTATAGTTTCCCCTAAACTTATTATTAATTCATTGGTAAAGTGGCTAACCAATTCATAAGTGGTTGAGGTACAAGTGCCTATTTGAGCATTCAGATGAGATATGGACATTTTTATATTAATTTCCAAATCTTACTACACACTTAAGTTTTTCTATCTGTAACTTAAGTCAAATGTATCGGCACTTAACAATTTTTTTAAATTGAGTTTTTTCATAAATGGAATGTGTAAAGTAATTGTAGATTCACAAGATAAATAGGTCTATAAATTATTCCAAACAAAAATTTGACCTCTCGATGGTTATGTCAAGTATTTTCGCGGAGATTTAATTAAACTTAACTATACACCGTCACAATAGGTATCTTCTTTATAGCGAATCCGTTATTACATCAAAAAAAAAATGTAAATTAAGAGTACATTGTACTGAAATAAGACCAACGAATAAGAGGGCTATGTAAG
>LGAG01001069.1:179562-195524 GCA_001278395.1 Lerema accius | reverse complement strand
ATTATAAAGGGTTAAGACGTATAGAGGACGACAAGCGAGAAATCTTAGGCGATTAGTGCGCAAGCCCACTACTTAAGTTAGTGCTTACCTTAGTTCGTTAAGCGAGCTATTAGTTTCTATTTAAATGAATTGAATTGCTTTATATTTTGCACAATTCGTTAATTGTTTCCAATGATAACTTTTTGGAACGAACGGTATCAGTTCGAAGAATTTGGTTTGAGACTTATACTCGTACATGCATTTTACTCAGAATTAAATTGCGTATTTGAAACTGTTAGTATAAAATGTGGATATGTGATAAATATACTCGTATGATTTAATGCATAAGTCGCACAATAAATAAGCAATATCTGTTTCGTCGAAACGGAACAGTCTTAATTGTGAGTCAATCTATCAAACTCATTAGCATTTATTTGTAAGTACTTTACAAATTCGCTTATCGTTCACCACTCATGGTTGAGTTAGTGTCTATTGTGGGAACTTAAGTTAGCTGCTAGATTAAACATGGGGAAGGAGCGTTCACAGGAACTGCACACTGCGTTATTGTTAGAGGGGATAGACTACTCACATTGAGGACACAGACCAAAAAATATATAGACGCAGTCTTCGGAACAAAGAAGCGTAGTAGGGAAAACATAAAGTTATTAATAAATGATAAAGTTTCAAGTACCTACATTTCTCGGCAGACCGTGTTCGGAGATATAATTGAGATCGTAAAAAAAAGAAAAAAAAATAGTTTTGTTCTGAACACTAAGTCTATTATATTTTTTGGTCTGAGATTGAAGAATTATTGACATGGAAAATAGTAGTAGCAAGGTTGCAGTGATTTAATTTTAAGGGAGCAGTCTAGCCAAGTTAGCCAGCCTGTTAGGTCAAGTGAATATTATTTTCGTACACAATTTAATTTATTTAGTACGGTGTTTTTACATTAGATACACTTTGCAGAATAGACTAAAGCTCAAAGCTCAGTCAGCCAAGTACAACAAAATAATGTGCAATAATAAACAAGACAGGTCATGTAATTATACAATTGTATGCCATAAATGCGCATAATGCAAATGAACCGAGTTTCCGGTATTCCGGAGACAAAAATAGCAATACGACGTCTGTTTATTTTAGTTATATTTTCCTGTTCATACAAATCCATTTATAAAAAGGGCGTATATACAAACTATTCTAGAATATATTTCTATAGCCATCTCTGTTTGCAGAAAGTTTTGTGGGACAAATAATGCTTTTATTTACTCGTACGTTTTACCTTTAAATCAAATCTCAAATTCTTTTATTCTTCAATTATTTTTAAAGAAAATGCCACGTTGAATCCTTCACATGCTAGAAGATATAGAATTTATTTTTGCTTTGTATCTCGTTCTAAGTTAGACTGTATTTAAAAGTATTTCAGATTTAGATTCTGGTAGTAGTTTAGTAAAGTAGATACAGATAGATAGTCTATACTAGAATCGAACGTAGATGAAAAGTTACCAATAACGGCCCAGGTCAATAAAGGCAGTATGTATGTAACCGTGACCATCTACTAACCTCATAAGGGCACTATAAATGACCAGAAACACTATAAAGGGCAGTCATAACACTACCGTTAGCCTTATCGCTTAAAAAGGAATCAGAAATGTTAAATCTGCTTTTATTATTGTTTTAACCACGACCCCGGGTTCAATACTGGCGGTTAACATAACAAAATGTATATTATGAAATGGTATTTGTTGAGTAGATACGATATTTATGTATGATTCTATTTCACCGAAGAAAGAAACATAAGTAATCTAGACATTCAAGAAAGAAAAAGATCTAAGTTTCTTTTATTTGATAAATATTTGATTAACTTTAACCTAATGTAATAACAAATTTAATAGGAACGGGCTACTACACATGTGATACGAGTAGGTGACTAACTCTAAGTAAGGGATACGATTAAAATGTCTTAACGTTGACAAATTATTACAATACACACGTCATATCGATATATTATTATTGGTTTATGAGTAAGTAGTCTGATCATACTCGTACAATTTTAAATAAAGAGTTACTATCTCAAGTCTATAATAAGCGTATTTGATTCCACACGTAACAAACTAAGGATCACTTCTAAGAAATATCTATTAAAGAGGACTATCGGGGGATCTGGGTTCTGTAGTGAAGATATAACAATAGATAATTTTTACTTATTATAATAATATAGTGTAAAGGGTTTTTCAAGTATTGGCCTTACCATGCCCAAACTAAGCAAGGGTTTCACCTAATTAGTGAGGCGGCCTAGAGCAATCACCACCACGCTGCTCCAGTGCGGATTAGAGGCCAATCCAAGTCACGGAACCCAAATTCCTCAGACTTCATCCAACAATAACAACCGGGATCGACTACTCAACGTGCCCGCCGAAGCAGAGAAACGCTCAAGACATTTGCCCGCGCACGCAGTTGTTTAACTTCGTCAACAATTATGATCGTAGTATCATTAAAAGTATAACATAAGCATTACTTTAGTAGATAATAATTATTAGCTTCCCTATTCAGCAATAGCTATGCCTACTTTTACTTCAAAATGGATAAAACAAAAATATGTTCAGAGGTCTTGCGTTTAAGTTATAAACACTAACAAATATTTCTTGTAAGACTATAATCACTGCATTTGAAATATCCGAATGTCCCTATTATCAAATTATTGCCGAGTGCGGCGTCCGCTTATCAACGCTCGTCAACAATTGATTCACTGTAGTCACGCACTTGACATTACCAATTAATGTATTGTATATTTTTCATTTACGTGCGACATTGCAGTCGAAGCGAGCAATCACTTCTATCAAGCTGTTAAGTGGGTGGCAATAGTTAATTAATTAATGTAAGTTGTATGGAATAAAGAAGTAAAAATGCTTGGTGTAAAATAAGGATCATTAACTATGAAACGTATAAGACGACAAATAGAAAATGTTCTAAAGAAGTTGCGTGGTTGCTGAAAATAGCTACACATATTAACTACTCTAATAGTTTGAAGTTGACAAACAAAAAAAAAATTAAAAACACTTGTTTTGATTTCGGTGTCTGAGGGGACAAAAGCCCTTTGAGTAAAAAACACAAAAAATAATCCTTCTGTACGACATTTTGTCACCCCATTGAACCATGCCTGGCATTTCAAAGTTTTTATTGCAATGCACTTGCTGTCGCGCCCTCGGCTAGGGGAGTGCAGTAAGGGGTGCGGTTCTTTGGCGAATTATAAATTATCAAGTTGAAAATATTTAACGATCGCATGATTCCCGCTCTTTGCCCGTTCGCGCACGAAACGAGCTTCATTTGAGTACACGATATCACGGAATTTAAAGATTCCTAATTGAGCTTTGAAGGTGTAAGGTAAGGTGGGGTAAGACTAACACTGTCTATTATCTCGATACGTATAGCTTAAATACGAAATTCTTCCAGTCTGTAAGATAGAACAAACGTAAATGTTCTCGGCTAAAACACACACATGTCGTTTCTTCAAGTGCATATCGAGATAATAGACAGTGTTAGTCTTGCCCCGTGTGTTAGTCTTACCCCACCTTACCTTAACACTCTATTTACAACTTTACAACTTAAAATGTCCCTTGTAATAACATTTACAACCAGTTGAAAATGGTCGGGTCTTCGTTAGAACGACCACAACGATGATCACAATAACGGAAGCGTATGAATTTAAAATTCATCATTCAAACTATATCTAATAATAATAATGTGATTATAATGTGGATGTCTTAAAGTCAAGAGTGAATAGACTTCTAAGTTAATGTGCTCACCATCTACGACAACATCGTCACCTGCTATTTAGGTAGGCTATTGTTGTCAAACGTTAACTTATTTTTAAATTAAAAAAAAACTTACGCTTCTCTAGGAATCGAACGTAGAACCACTGAACCGCGATCTGGCATGGTAACCATTGCGCTATACGGGCTGTTACGTACCTAAATGTTTGTTCATTTCATGTTACATAAACTGTAATAAATAGTTCGTTCCTACCTCGTGGGCGGACGGGCCCGTGGAGACACGCGAGGGACCAAAAGAAACCTTTACATCTCGTCTATCAATAGCAATAAGCGTAGGCTTACAAGAATTTCGTAGCCACCAGTTTACTTGCAACGTGTATTTTATTAGATTCCTACCAGATTTTGCACAAGGCTGACTTCCAAAGTATAACTGGGAAACGTATAGCTATGACAAGATTTTATTAATAAAGGTTTCAGTAATACTTAACAATAATATTCCGACATTTCAGTGACCAAAGGGACCAAAAAAACATTTAATGTAATTTAATTATCTTATTATCTTACAAGTGCATAATATTAAATACATAATGTTAATAATGCTAAAAAGCTAATTTTCTGCTGACAATAAATGCAGGCAATGTAATTAACATAAAGTGAGTGTAAATAACAAAAAAGTAAAGATAATGTAAATCTTTTCAATTCTACCGTCTGAAGAAAAAAACAATAAAGAAAGCAAGAAAACCGAGGATCTGTTATATCAACAACAATAAAATTCAAAGTATCTTTGTTTCTCGGTACACAACGACCATAGTAAGTCCATACCGTGTCCGGAATGAAGAAAAATTCCAATTAGTGTTAATGAAAATTTCTTTAAAACTGTATTTTTATTCACGACGGAACGGAGAGATTTACAGGTCAATATTATATGTCAGGGTTCTTAATAGTAAAATGTAACTACTAAACACTGTAGGTACGTAGTCTACATAGTAGTAATATGATCTGTCAACAAACACGTAGTAATTAGCGATATGAAGCCCGTGAACTATGCGTGTTTTGGATGCCGTTATTTGGCTAATGAACGAAACCTTACAATGTGTTTATATCGACGTAAGAAAATGGAATTTTTGTAAGTAAAAAATTATGTTTTCGATAGAGGCTAATAGATAACTGTTTAAAAATCAGAAAATAAAAATTATGCTTTATATATAGTACAGAACAGATACATAATGTTTGCCTTGTATGGCGTTTACAATTTATGATTTTTCATATTTTTAGGGTTTAGTAGGTACCTAAGAGGTAAAAACGGAACCCTATTACCAAGCCTCCTCTGTCTGTCTGTCTAGCAGAAGGCTGTATCTCATAAACCGTGATAGCTAGAAACCTAAATTTTTTAAAATTAAAATTAAAAATAAATAAATGTTTTTTCAACAAACGTGATTTTTTTATAGACGATGATACGGAACCCTTCGGGAGCGAGTCGGACTTGCATTTGGCCGGTTTTTAAACGGCTTTCAAGCTCTATCGGAAGCTGAACCTTTTTTATTTACGCCAAATATGTTTTTTTCTCACGTCGATAACGATGACGTAAAGTCTGAAATAACATAACTTTGAACTACTTTACTTCAAATTATTCCTACTAATCTTAAAACTAAATCAAGTTAAACCAACGTCAGAAGTTAGCCAATCTAAAACTCCAGTTATTCAAGGCCAGCAGTATAGAACTGTAACAAGATTTCCAGACTTGCTCCTAGCTTTTTCTGCTCAAATAATTGCATTTTTCCTCGGCAAAGAGCTGCCGGCAAAGAATTTGAACCATTACAAGAGTCCATTATTGGCTAAATACGCTGAGGTATGCCAACAAAAACATTTTCTGATACGGGTCGCTTTTTGTAGCCTGAAATACTGATGCAATAAAACAGTTGACGACCCCGTAGCCTAGTTGGTAGTGACCCTGCCTGCGAAGCGAGGATCCCGGGTTCGATTCCCGGATATTTATGAAGGTGAAACTAAATAAAAGCTTGTAACAATACCAATTAATTAAATCAACTTGGCAGTGTTGAAGCATAGCTAAATATGTATCTATAACACAATTACTATGTTGATTACCTTCGTTATTTTCCTCGCATAGTTATAATTATACATACCTACATAATTATTTCTTTCAACGCGCTGTAACAGTGTGATAATAATGTAATACAAAACCACAACTCAACGATTAATATTGAACATAATTTGCATTAATTTTGCATATTCGCGCTTGTAATTGCATACTTTTAATATTGCATTTCTTGCTGTTAATGTGATGGGTAATTAAAACAGGTGATTAAGACAACATAAATAGCTTTTACGTTTAAAAAAAATAGGTAGCTACTCCCGATGACTATAATGCAAAGCAGTCACAGCTTTTTTTTAACTGCTATAAAGCGAAATTATTGAAATTGATATTTATATTGATAATTTATATTCATGTCGTCAATTCTACTTGTTACTGGCTATCATACTCTGCCAATACTACATAGCCGTAGATATACATGTATATGTATGTATAATTATGTCATTCCATCTAGATGTCTGTACAGACTACAACAATGCAGCGGTATAACTATCGGAGGGTATAATTTCGGTATTTAAATGCGGATGCGTTCACACGATCGCCGCCGAGCGTAACCAAGCGGCAAGCCTTGTTTCGCTCCCTTGAGAACTCATTTGAGGTACTAACTTCATTTCTTATGTACATTCGATAACAAAACTAATTGTAGAAAAAGCAACACTTTTTTACGCTCAAACGTCACTGCAACCCTCCCTCGCATCGCTTCAGGGAACAAACGTGGTTAACAAATCGCATATTATGTTTTAGATAACGATTTATCACTTTAAACAATAAAAAACACAATGTGTTTTAATATTTTTTATACGTAGACTTGACCGGTTAAGTCGAGACGCGAATAATTTGAAATCCATTTACTTACATGTAGATTAATTACTTAGGTACTTTTAATTAAACGATAATTATTATTACTTACGACGTTAACTGTACATTATTTGTACGCTATCGTACTCGCCTGTGCTGTAATTTTCAAGTATTAATGTGAACACCCACCATTAGTTCCACCACTTCAGAAATTATAGGTATAGCTCTTGTTTACACCTTTAGTTATTGATTCTTAAAACTACTAAGGTTGGTATGTTGTTAAATAAAGGTGCGTTGAAAGAAAATCATAACAAAGTTATAAATAAAGCAGGATGCGGTGTCGTTTTTGTAGTTTAATAAACATGACGTAAATAATTCTGAGGAGAGTGGTGGGCAGGGATACGTGAGCGCGCAAGATGAGTCGCCTAGAGGATGAAGTACAGCTTTAGGGCTGATATCTGTACGAGTTTCCACGGAATTGTCCTAATTAAGGGGGCATCTGGGAAACCGTATGGAATGACATTATATTAAAAAATCAGCAACATCAAATCGATTCTTAGTTACAACATTCCATTTCAAGTTTAATTAGAAACTGAGTTTTCTGAGAAATTGATTGAAATTTACAATTTACTATCCCAAAGGTTTGCGACCCCTCCCTCTAATCTCTGATACACCTATGTCTTAAACACTTATTACAGAAACGTTTGTTTAGACTGTGTTTATAATATTTTTTGGGCTCTATAGTCGAATCGAGTCTGGTCTCACCACTGTCAACCCTGGCAAGGAGCAAAAGAAGTGAGGAGGCATTCCTTTACCTAATGTGGAAAACAATGCGACAACCAAGGACCACGTTATTTCGACCAGTCTCCATTCCTACGTAACGGACACTTTCTTCGAAAGCGATTTGAATCGAGTTTAAATTCGGCAGATATGAACGAATTAATATCTATTGATATTTGATTGCACAATTATGAATTTTTGGTAAAGAGAATAGGAACTAATATTTTTAATTACAAAGATATTTTACAATAAACTTTTTTAGTGCTAAATAAGATAAACTAATCAACAACAGTATAAAGAAATATCTTTCTGTTAAAAACTTGAAAGAATTTTCGCCAAAAATACCCGAGGCAAATGGTTAGGTAGAAAATTGTCGATAGAAAATTTAGAAACGATAATGTTTACTTATATCTTTTAAACTTTTAGTACAAAAAGCCACACAGTACGTTGAGAACCAGACAGTTTTTTCCAAGTTTTAATTAATGAAAAATTATAATTATAAAACAATCATTAAATTGTGTTCCATAATGGGATGATTTACACAGCATAATTACTAGAAAGAGATTGTATCATATCATTGAACGCTCATTAATTATAAGAAATAAAGCGTAACGGAACCATAAAAACTGTTATTGGTTATAAATATAACTAATATTGAGTTCGTTACGACCTGTTTGTTACTACAAACTCATTTAAGCTCTATTATTGACTTATCTAGTCAATTTTATCCACTATCATTATTACCTTTAAGAGGACTATCAATGTTGTGGGCATAAATAGAATTATATCGTCGCGTCGTTGTGGCGTCGCGCGTCGTCGAAATGGAGATACCAGCTAGTTTATAATGAATAATGTGCACTCTTAACAAAACAGAAAAAATATATTATTTTCCTATTAAAAGAACTTAAAAGTTTATATGAAGATGAAGCGCACAAAGCTAAATTTTGTTCATGATTTTGTATTATAAATACACTTAATAAAAAAAAAAAACAAAAAAAACAAACAGTCTCAATTTTCCTCGTAATGATGTTGTCCTACATGTTCCCTAGATGGCGCAGTACAGGTATTCCATAATCTGGCTGATCCTATCGATCCTAATACAGACAATTATTTATGCCCGAATTTCGACTATTAAGCGAGTTCTTCCAGTTTCAATTATTTCTACACCAATACACCAATTTTTGTTTTTCTAAGAAATTCTAAAGCGTACAATGTACCGCAGAATAAGGCACAAACTAAATTAATGTAGCATCCGACGACGTCGAAATTCTATTACTTCAGCAGTAAAGTTGAGTTCCGTGCTAACAGTATAATCCCTATTTAGCACGCCTCTACAACGCAAATGCAGATAATCGCTATAAAGGTAACCGACACTAAAAACTTGGTTGTTTTAAATAGTAACATCTATTGTTACATTGCGCTTGTCCATCATCGATTTTATCATCATCATATGCCTAAGGCTGCCATCACCTAAGTAGCCGTCCCTGAACAAATCTTTGGCGAATCCCGAACAAATTTTAATCTAATATAATCGAAATCTAATTGAAAGCGATTTAAGATAAGGAGGAAATATTTATCCCAGATTTATTATAATGTTGTTGATCGTAGAATTTAACGGCTTTTTCCGAACACCAAAATTTTCCGTGTTTTTCCCGGGCAGATTTTGTAAACCCCCACAAGCTTCCTAAATTACGACAAATCCGGGGACACCCCGACGGATGGCAGACCTCATCTTTACCTTCAAAGTATGAGCTCTACAATACACTATTGGTCTAAACATACCTACCTCTCCTTTCAATTTATTCTTAAAGTTGAAGCGCAGACCACGCCATATTCATGCCTTAAAATTAGACAGAACCAAAGTACCTGAAAAGATAAAAATACTTGTTTAAGTAAAGTTAGCGACAAGGATTTTAACCGTTGACTTAATTAGCGAAAACAGATTAGATACAATTAAAAAGAAAAAAAGGTTATATTATCGAAACTGTACAATCATTCTCATTGATGAAGTCTATAAACGCGATTAGACTCTTAACTCGATCTAGGCACTTGGCAGTATTAAGCCCAATCGTAGAAATGTCACCGAAGCAGTCAATATATTGGTTTGCTTGTTCACTGAACTTTCATTCCATTCGGGCGGTCTACCAATAAATCGTAGAGGGCTTAAAATTCCATAAATCTGCCGCCGGATGAGATATTTTCGGATTGTTTTCATATAACGACACGACATGGGTAGTCTTCAGATCCAATGGCGGAAGTTCTGTACCATCTTCTATTTGGAGTTTATTTTAATGCGCGTAATTTGATGCTGAACTTCTTAATTTCGAAATGTTAGCGTTAATTTGAACAACAAGTTTTTCAGAAGTTACGTAAAGTGGTAAAAAATAAGTGGTGTTTCAATATTTAGTTAAGTGAAAAAGTGAAATCCAAAAGTCATTTTATGTCATAATAGTATTCAAAAAATAAAAATAGTAGTTCAAGTTAAATGAAATGCCGCATCGACATCTAATAGTAATCTACTATAAGTGCGAAAGAAACACCTAACACTTAACGTTTTATATCTTCCATAAATATTACAAGCTTCGCAACAAATTCCCTTAAGCTGCTAGAAAGGCATTCATAATTCGTTGATGTAGTTTCCTAGCCAGTGAACGCAGCTTACATAATCCAGGTTAACTCAGCCATCGTCAGCTTAGCATCGAATTATTCCGCCCCCGTGGCAAAAACCTGCACGATAGCAATTTTCTAGGCTATCTGCACCCATCAGATCCGGCGTTAAATGAACATTATTTCCATCGCTCGCCCGCACGCCCGCCGGCTCTTGCCCCTGCCTCGATCCATATTACGCCCTGTGATGGCCTACTTTGTATGTCATTTAATTTTATGTCACTAACAAATAAACACTCAGTTTTAAAATGGAAATTACTGAATCAAACTAGTAGTTAATGTTAATTTAGTAAGCCTAAACCCGATGGGTTTACTAGGAGACGCTTCAAGGTAATTTATTCCATCTTCAAGCTCTCGCATTAGTTAGACCATTGTTGTAATCGAATTTAACAACAGTCAAATTTCGCGAAGATTTGAACTGGAATTTGAATTTGAACTGGCAGGTATTTACTTACAGAGCAACGAATGTATCTGTAATGGATTTACTTGACAATTTAAGTCAAGCCCTTAACAGAGTACTTGAAAACGATGAAAAAGATTACTGTGGTATATTTTAACGCAGTAAGGAAGACCATTGATACATTCAAGAAGAATTTGGAGAACATCGAGAATGCATCATAATATATTTGGTTCCAGGGGTCATTGCAAATGTTAACTACACCGTAGCACAAGACACAGGGATTCGTAAGCTCTGAAGCGAACGCTCCTTCATATATGCGGAGTTAATTGGTGCTTGTAGCACGATGATATTGGAACGCTGATTGCCGTAATAGTTCAGTTCACAGTACAAACACGAAACATGTAATTAGTTCTGTATCAAGAGGATACGTCAAGCGGCTAATATCTGCTTTAGAATGGGGACAGTATAAAAGTCATTTCATATCAGTCTATTAAACTTGGGGAATGGTAAGATTTTCAACTTTGGCATACTATTAAAATTAAATTGAATGGAATTGAAGTGACTTTTTTATCAAGTTTAATCAAATTGTTTATTGAGAATTCTGAATAATGTATAAATGCTTCAATCCTGAGTACTGTTTGTGTCATGTGTAAATTGAGACGAGGTTGGTGCTTTACACTGTTCATTAAATGGTTGATTAGTAGAAGCCAATTATGTTTTACATCCAAGTCATCTAGGATACAGAAAATTACCTAGATTTTGTAAATTCCATGTCGACTACCCAATGATATGTATTTGTGAGTGTCGAGCAAATGTTCACGTGTCTGATTGCAACTGGAGCGAGACGATGAGATATCGATTCTGTGATTGCTGTTTACGGAAACATTAGTACGAAAGTATTTGCATTTCACCTATGGTTTTACGGTGTAAGTAGTCTCTACTGCTACAAAACTATAATCTATACAAGTAAATAAAATTGATGTCTGTTTGTAATATTAAAATAACCACTTTTAACTTAATTTTGTCTGTTTATCCGGCTAATCTCTGAAACGGCTGGTCCGATTTTGACGGGACTTTAACTGGCAGGACGGGAGTTTAGCTGATGTAACTAGGAGTAACTTGGCTACTTTTGTTTTACTTTCATCTCAGCACAGATTTCCCGAAGTGAAGCGAGGGCGGGTCCACTAGTATTTGTAGGTACTAAAGTTTAGGTGTACCTAGGTATCTATTCTAACTGAGACTCCTCCTGCGATTGATAATCGTTTATAAACGAAGAGTTGTTATGAATAACTATAATGTTAAATAAACTCGTTTGATATCCTTGACTGGCAAATGTTTACGTCATCTGTCTGTCAACGGGATCTTCCGTATGACAAGAGTGTGATATGTGTGTCAAGCGCATAGTAGTGTGGGTTCTAAAATATATACATATCATTTCAAATATATATACTTACATAAAATAAATAGCTTTCTACACGTCTTCTCCATGTCAACTTTAACTATACCAAATCATAAATAGACACTTGCGTGCATTATTCGTAAAAATACTTTCCTTTATAGACATAATAGAATTTGAACGTGGTGAAATCTGGAAACATCTGGATTTCAGATGAAATATCTTTATAACGGAAAACTGATTTGTTCCGCAGCAAATTTAAATGGAGGGACTGTGAAAAGGTAATTAATTGTTTTGACAAAGTATTGCTTTAAACTTTTTTAATTTATAACAACAAAAATTGCCCTTAGGAAATGTTTTGTTAGGGTCAGCAAAATGATGAAATAAAACGAAAGTTGGAATTAAAAAGGGCATTGACATTCTAAATAGGCAATACTGTATGTAATTAATAAATTCCATTTACATCTCACAGTAACCAACAAACAATGTAACCGCAAACTTAATTAAAATATTCTTATTAGTTATTTATAAATTTCCTGTTGATAAATTGAGGATTACCGCTCGAATAATTTAAAACAGGTTGAATTTTATACTGGATAGTTGAACGGAATATTTATTGAAAGTTATTATTGCTAATCAGACAGACGTAATAGGCATAGTAGTCGTAGGCATGACGACAGAATTTGAAATCCTCTTCCGTAATCTAGGTTCACGTTTAATCAGGAAAAATAACTTATTTCGGTAATAAGTTAAACTTAAAAAAAATGTAAGTACCTAATAGTTTTCAATTGCCCGCGAAAAAATTTCGCAGGTGTTATTGCATTCGCTCTGACGTCACACTTATGTAAACAAAACATGCAATTCATTGTGTTTATTCTTATTAGCAACTTTATACAGTTAAAGGATTTTTGTTTTCCTAATGTAACTATAAATAATATACTTGCATACCTACATAGAAACCCACGCCAATCGACGCAAAAAAATTTAGTTCTCACGATCAGTGAATCGATTTTTAACCTATTAAACTATCTATTCATAAGTATTAATAATCTGTATATTAAAATAAGTTATGAATAATAATTAAGACAATGAACCTACCCAGCAGTTGTCAAACAATAGGATTTCATAACAATAACATTGCAACGTAACCCATGCCCCATACAAAATCGATCCACGACAGTAACAATAGGGATCGGCAAGTGTTAAAACAAAGTAATCATTAAATACATACTTTTGGAATCAAGAAGATTTGCTTTTTTTCAAATTCAAATCATTTATTTCGTCTTAGGAACTAGTGGCTCGCTAAATGAATGTCAAAATGTTCAGTATATAAATGTGCATTATAAAAAAAATATGAAAAAATAATTTACATCATTAGAATAAAAAGTTCCTAAAGTCTCATTAGACAATACCTATCATCGGCCTATGAACAATTCTCCCGGTCATTCCCAGAATGACAACGATTACTATCTATTAATTACGTTGCCCAGTACCTACCTATACACTGTTAGACCATAATGGCCCCGTAACATTCATAACTCATATTTACAGCAGTTTGTCCACCTACTGAAGTCACACAGTACGTATCAAGTAACTTAAAAATGTGGTCTAATTTGCAATTTAAAAATGTCTAGAACACCATAACTAATAATGTAGGCCAATCTATTAAATTGTCGACTGATCCAAAAAGTAGATTTCATTTAGCTAGGAACATTTCGTACGAGTATATTTTCACATCCTCATAACCTAGAGCTTGAACGACGGCTTGCGAATCTTAATACAACCCTAAAAGTTTTTATTGCAACGCGATAAGGTCTAAATTACGATATTTCGAATGCAAATTATGTTTGCAAGTCGTATCAGCGAATAGGAACAATTACGTTGGCGTCCGCAGATTGAATAAAGCGTTTAACCCTTGACTGAGTCGTGCAAATGTTAACAGTGTAATGGGTCTTTTTGACACAAATATATTTTCCATTCAATATAGAAGCGAGGAGAAAGTTAGATCGGTTTAAGTCAAGCTTAAGACATTTCTAAGTCACGATAATGCTCCTTGAAAGAAATTTACTGCAAGGAGTGTGGTAGACAGTATTGTTTCTTCGATATTGTGTACGATAGAAACACCAGACAGCGTTTTGTTGACTTTACGAGCTTTATTGCAGTGGGGTTCAATGTCTACTCTTTTGTTTATAAGAATCTTCCAATTTTAAATCGCAATTTTTCTTGGCATTAAAAAGTACGCTAAGTACTGAGTAGTATGAGTTATAGACTTAAAAAAATCGCAATTTTCCTGACAGATACATAGACAAATAGTTACCCAAACGTACTCATATGTTATATTATGTTCCTAAGAATATTAGAGCCGAAACTCGAGCATATTTGTATAAGTAAGCCGATTTGGAGTAAAGTATTTCTCAAGGACGACCCACCTCACTCAAGTATTCAAAGACATCTGTTAATAAAACGCTGCCTCAGATCGGGTCTTATCTAAAATTATTATTTATTGAAGTAGAATATAAGCTTCGTAAGCGATTTATTACAGAGTCTTCATTATGAGCCGCAAACGGAATAAAGTCATAATTGAATTATGCAAATTGACATTTCTCCGCACCAACGATGATGTCAATAAGTCGTCTGCCAGTATAAATGTACCTCATAAATTATTCAGTACTGAAAATATACACATCGCTAACGAGGGTTAGACGATGACAGACGCTCGGTTGCGTAACGTCCACAATGACAGCCACGGAATACAATGACAGCTATTAGAAGTGCGGAAGGTAAGAAAAAGAGGTTTGCATGAAAGCAGACTGCGCTCTGTGCCCTGTGGGAAAACACTAAAGGATTGCTCCACGGAAACTCACGCCATATCATCGCATGATGGACTACGATGCGATTGTGGCTACTATCGTATTTGTTTACTTAGGATAAGAATTTATTTCATGAGCTTACAAGCTCATGCAATAAATTGTAAAGATGAATTTAGAATAGAGGTCCCGCTATGTGGTCCAAATTCGATTTTGATTTCATATTAAGTTCGATTTGGTCTAACGTCTGATAACTGTGTGCTGTGCTATTTACAAAATACTATTTATGCATTATTTTAATATTTTAGCTTTGTGTACATCTTCGCCTTGTAAACTTAAAGCACGTCAAATTTCAAACTCGCATGTACCTGTAATATTCTTAAAAATGAATTAAAAGTAGAACCCTCCATGTATTTATATACATAGTAGTAGTAGTAGTAGATAGATTTTATTTTACCTAGATGTAACAGTATGGTACAAAAATCACGACACAGTAAATAAAGTTTTTTTTTAAATGTATAAGAAATATGAGAACATGTTGCAGCAGACATGTCTAACGCCAGACAGTATGCCGTAGACGGGAACAAGGAACCAGACATTTCCATTGACACTAAAAAGTTGCTGTTAAAGGCGAAATCAGTTCTGGCGCTAAGCGGATGATGCGTGCGAATACGACATTTCTTTTTGTACTCATACATCAATCTAGTTTCTCAAAGACGTTTCTAGGTGACGTTAATACAAGACTTCTCATCAAGTTTTTACTAGTTGTAACAAAAAACAAGTCAATCGGCTATTGGCACGATGCTACTTCCTACTTCCTCTTCAAATAGAAAATGGTGCTTCAATAAATGGTATGAAGATTTTTGCATGTGACATACTTTTTAAAATGACTAAACACGCCCTTACTAACACTGATTGCGCAGTGTGAATAAATCATAAGCAATCAAAGAAGTCAAGTCCTTATCAAAATCTTTTTGACACAAATTATAAAGTAACTGAATTTACTTTGAAGCTGTAAAATATAATCTTTAGCGATATTTATAAAGTCTAGAATAAAGTTCAACTTAAATAAGCTTGAGTAATAATGTCGACGATGTGAACTCAGAATAGTCGTAGTTGCTTAAAGTAATTTAAGTAACTAAAAATTTAACTATCGAAGTTTGATATTAAATGTGACCAAATGGCATTAGTGGTGGAAAGTACCAGAGTACTTCAGATAGGTACAGATGTGAAGAAAATTCAAGTTTATGGA
>LGAG01001069.1:144931-163439 GCA_001278395.1 Lerema accius | reverse complement strand
TTAAAATAACGATCTCTTAAATGTACAAAAGTAAACCTACTTGCTTAAAAAGCGTATTCAAAGTATTTATTTTTAATTTCAAGTCAGTTTCGTACAAATAAAGGACTTAAAAGGATGGGAGATTACAAAGTAAAAGGAGGTAATCTGGGTTAACCCTTGTTTTACATTTCGTAATTTCTTTCAGTGGGTCCATGTTTAAATTAAATATTCAACAGTTTTAACGCGAATGCAGTAG
Source organism: Lerema accius (assembly GCA_001278395.1). Lineage (NCBI taxonomy): Eukaryota > Metazoa > Arthropoda > Insecta > Lepidoptera > Hesperiidae > Lerema > Lerema accius. The sequence continues at coordinate 163,204 of LGAG01001069.1, read as the reverse complement.
AGTAGGTACAAGTAGGAAAATGTTAATCTTTTTTTAAAGCTAACAGATGTGCTGATTAGTTGATTCGCCATGGAAGTGATTCTATAACACCTAAGCGGGTCTAAGACGTATTGCCGGCAGAACTAAAGTAAGGAACACAGATTTCATTGACACATTGACGCGTTATATATTTCTAAATTAGAAATAAAATATGTATATCATATTTTATAAGTACAGAGAATATCAAATTATCTGTCTGTGGATGTAGGTAACTATACCTTGTTAAGCATTGAATTGTATCAACGCCTTAAACTATACAATAGGTCACAATAGCATTCTTGCTGAGCTGCTAAAGGTCTGTTCACAATGCGTTGGGTGCATCATAATCATAAGTTATTAGATGGAAGATATGCATGTAGCAACAGGTTCCAATTTATCACATATGATACAGATTTGCAGACACAGCTTTCTGTATCGTTTATTTTAAAATCAATATGAAACCACTGGTAACATACAGGTGTGAAGTCTGAAAAATTTAATCTTCATCATGAATTTGGGATGCCTTTATCTTAGTCAAGAAATTTTATCCCAAAACAATCCTACAATGCGAGGACAGCATTCTAAAACGAACGTTTCCATTTAATAATAAAAATACCTCTACTTTTCTCATCAGTAACAGGAAATCCAAGCTTTCATCCATCGGATTGAAAGCTTTGAAACCAGCTCGCTTGCTGGTACATGTCATAAATTTTTAATTAAAAAAAGCTCTTTACATGTAACCAACAAGCCTGCAGCTTCAACCATAATGCGCGATATGGCAACAGGACTCCCTTTGGCCGTGCGAGGTATCCACCGGAAATTGCTCGTTGCTGCACAGTTTTAATGACTACTTCCCCGATGAAAGCTTAATGAGTCAGTACCATGCGTTATGTGGAACGTTCGGATCTGAAAGTGCGAAAAAGGAGGAATTTTGGCGCCAAAACTGACATGGGACGTAAACGCCTTTGATGTTTTCGCAAGTGTCTTGCATTACCGTAAAACGTTAAAATCTTTTGGCAAGAGACGGGATGCCGGGAGAAATCGGAAAGATCAAATCTTGTTTTAGGATGCCAACACTGGACACTATGGATAAATATCTTGCAAGTATCCAAACTTAAATTAGTAGACAGCTGGACAGGGCCAATTACATAACATTACAAATAATACTCCAAAATTTTATGTTCTTAATTCTTGTTCAGGTAGTTCACCTATTTTCGATTATTCATACACGTGGTTACTGTTAAATTTCCTCTCACCTAAATCCTCAATTAACTCACTGAAGTTTAAAGGCCTAGTTTGCTCAATTTACCTAAACCCGATAGTTAAACTTGCCCTATATTACAAGCTACGTGAGGCTATTGGCTGCTTACTGGCGCAGAGCCAGACACTCCTTACCGACTGCAGCTATCATCAATCCATCGATCAGACGCATAAAGACAATCAGGCAGTCCAGAAACAGTCATCCATTGTGTTCGCAAATGGTCTCTCCGATCATTAGTTGATAATTTGTCTGCGACGACTAACTAATTCAGCTTCAGAGTGTAGCATGCTGCATTTTCACCGGTTAAAGAACTGACGAAAAAATTCATGATGACTTTTCCCTATACAACAGATTGCGTTAGAGATTTACTAAATTGTGCTACGAGTAAAGACAATAGCTACATTGCAGTAAAATTAGATCCCCTAAAGTACATTTACAATAAGTACTTATAGGATCTTTAGAGTTACATATCGAAACGATCCGCACACGTAAACCAAATTTTAAATTTCATAATATTTAAGATGCATTAGGTACCATACTTCATTATATTAGAAAGTACGAGGAAATGCAAACCGAAAAAGTAAACATTAAAACGTGGTAAAAATGTAGGTTTGAATTTAAATATTTTTCGTAATAAACAAGATTCGCTCTGCTGGCGCCAGGATCCGACCTCCACTACTGAAATGTGTAATTTTACGCACACGTGCTCCTTTCTGGCTCTCTGCAGTAATCAGGGCGTAATTAGAAACGTGCATGTTTATTTTTTAAACAAACAATCCATTTTATTTTGACATTTAACAAGTATCCGACTGCAGTATATTATAAATATCGCCAAGAATCTGTAAAATAAATTAGTTATGAAAGACTTGAATTTTTTATATGGAGAAATCTGCAAATTCCTGCGTTATTTTACTTTTACATTGCGCAATATATTTTTTTTTACTACACATTCTGTTTTTGGTATGTTGTGTATTCGATTACTCTGCCGACTTCCCCTAGGGTTTTTAATTAGCGCATTTAACTTGTGATCAAATTGGCATAAGCTACAGAAAATTACGTGTTATGTTCTAATAGCTCTCCCCTCTAAACAGATCGACGAGTACCCTAAGGCTGATAATGATATAAACAAGTTATTTGCATATAATACAACGTCCGCAGCTGCGGATTATTTTCGATAATGTCTGCGTTCTTCGATGAAAGGTGCAATTTGAAACAAAAATAAAACTTCAACAAAGGTGCATGAAACATCTGCGGAAATTAACACGTTATAAATCGCTTCGTTAAGGAGATGGCTGTCAAACATTACCGGCCCTTCTTGTTTTTTACCATGATGTTGTGGTTTAATTACTTAGGTGCGAATAAAGTTTTGTGAATGCGTCGTCCAAATCGAATCCATCTTTTCGTTTAGGGTCCAGTTACATTATCAAGTCAGTAGCTTTAGAATTAAGCATTTCACAAAACAATCAATGAATTTTTAAATTCATAAAATGCCCGACAAATCCCTAATAGCCAATTCTCCCATCTGACCACAACATAACACCGTTACTTTTAACTTTGTATATCTTTAATGTCATTGACATCATTAATTCTAAAAGCTAGTATTGATCTTTGAAAACCTCACGCATTACGTTATCAGTCTGCCCGATCGCCATCATTGCCGAGCGCAGTCCCTAGTCACAGTGACGGAGACGGTTAGCTTGTTATCTCTGAACATGACATGAGGACACGAGACGCTTTCTAATTTTAATAAAAAAATATCGACCTATCCACCTGCTGATCAATGAAAGTATTTCTAAAAACAAACGTCAAGTTTAATGACGCTACTTGAAATTAAATAAGCTGACAGAGTATATTATCTGATGGCGAATGATCATCGTGCACTGTGGGAGGACGTTCGTACTAAATGTGATATGTTGGACCTGTAATCAGAAAATTTTTTTAGCAACAATGATGGCTTCTACAAATACTCAGAAATTTAAGATTTATTTATAACTCGATTACTTCAGAGTAAATTCGCTTTCCTTTTGAGGCTTTCCGTATCCTTCTGATGTTACTGAACGGCTGAGTAACTGAGTTGAAAGAACCTTTTAGCTAGCAAAATAAATCTTTGTAGTAGCATCATAAATGTTGGCTATTATATTCTGTTCCTGTTTACCTATACGAAACTTACTGAGTGGGGCTATGTTGCATCGAATTAATTGCATAATACTGCAGTTGTAGTCTGACGTAGATAAATCACGTGTAGAGAAATCGTTTAGGCTATCAGTATTTAATTTTGAACGTCAAACAGAAATTAGTCTTCTCATTATTAATATTTGAATAGTTAATAATTCGACCCATTACTTCATCGCGTAGATTGTTACCTATTTTAGAATGCTTGGTTGTATTCTGTGCTTAAAGCGAATTCGATTATACTGGCTGGATTTAATCAAAATTTGCTACAAGTTAATCAACTCGGTTACTATGGATATCGCAGTTTTCAAAGTTTTCAACAACATACCCACTCAGCAGATTTGCTTGTGACATGTGTTTTATAAAATTTAAAACACGGTCTGTAATTAGTAACTATAAAATGAAGCAAAGCAAAAAAACCAGACTGCTACTCATTTTGAAATATAAAAAATATCACCTATGTCCCATAATGGAGACGAAACCAAAATCACGGTCATCATGTTTTAAAATCCGTAGAGCCGCGTACGCTGTAGTGTGCTAAAGAAAAGACACGCTAGAAAACATTACCCTCCTTTTGAAGCAGTCAGTTAAACATTGATCGAAATAGAAACGATAAAAAAATGTCGTTTATTCAAACCGGACTTTTCTACGGTAACAGGTAACTGCCAGCAACCGCTCTCACAACTCGGCGAAGATAATAATCAGTCGCAACTAGACGATAATGATAATAGCTGGATGTCTTTACGATAGCCTGTGATTTCCTAGCCACCGTGTCGCAATGTTGGTGCTCACACGCGATTTTCGATATTCCGTAATTTTATCTTGAAAGAATAACTTATGCTGACGTCGTCGTTGTCCCTAACTCTTAACTTGTAGGCAGAGACACGGCTTTTAGGTTATTGTACCTATGAATCGCTAACAATTTCCTTTATGTGTTATTGGAAAATTAGTGCTAAGCTCAGGCCATAGTATAGGCATCAGCTTGTTGCAGTCGTCTAACGTATTTACCTACGTTATACAGCGATATATTACAAATACGGAGATACTTAATGTACTCAATAGTCAGACAAACAAAACTCAACAGAATAAGAGCTAAAACTATTGATTAGCAAGAGAAAGACGACGCATGAATGAATATAAACAGAAGTAAAAGTTAATTGGATTATTTGAAATCCTTTATTCCACACCACCTACGCATTATACATTGCTAACCACGTATTAGGGGTACTGTGAGGAGCCCATGCCGCACTGCGCTCCTAGGTGGAACATTATAATTCAAGTCGCATCCCGGCGTGAGGGCCAATTGTAACGTGTGTCGTGATCAGAAGATGCTCGAGGTGCTGTTTGTAGACTTTTAACATAATATAATGATATAATCTTCTTATCTCAGACTGAAGATAACATCAAAGATCTTTGACACGGAGTAAAATAATCTTCTTAGTTGAGACTTGTATGATTTGGGTAAAACAAAATTTTAAGGACGTCACATGAATTAAAAAGGACCAAACATTACATCAAGGGAATATTTCTGACAGTAACAAATAAAATTTGAATCGAATTCCAAAAGCAGAAGGAAACTGCACCAAATATGCGTCACTTGTTTTATTTTCTATTTTTAGACTTGAAGGTTTGCTGAGTTTTGGACCCGTGTTCGTTCACCCGGTGACCTGTTTAAAGCACAAAACAGACAAAGGGCACAAAAGACCGTAATCTGTCTTTGATAATCGCAGGTTCAAAGGCGGCAGGTTGGACTGAATATGCGTGACGAAAGTTAAGAGTAATTCTAAGAATTTGTACTTGCAATAACCGTGACAAAATACTGTAAGAAATAACCAAATAAATGAAATTACTAAAGTCAAAATTTACAAATAGATTAACAACTAAATTAATGCCTTTGTCCGTTTATAGGATCCAGTATAGATCGAAAGGACCTCACCTATAGGAATACTTTAGTAAAGAGGTAATATATGGAGCTGAGTTTAGGATGAACCCGTGCCGATCATTTTATCTCCGTCAAATTGATCTGATCTTGAAACCTATTGAAACAAACGTAAGTCCGGACGCTTAAGTGGTTACTAATCCATCGATAATCAAGTCGATATAATTATGAGAATCAAATGTAAACATTCAATTAGTGCATCATCACGATCAGAGCATTCTAATGTATTTATGTTGATAGTGTGAAGAGTATGCTTTTTAAATTAAGAAACAAAAAAATATTATATTTATTGTAACGAATACACGAATCTGAAACCTAACTTAACATTTTTTTTATATTTTTGACTGTAAACTAAGCATTAAAAATTCTAAATAGGTAGTTTGAAATAGCCTGGGGTTTTTAAATCAAAAACGATATCCTTTGAAAAGAAATAAAATGGAGCGGCTCGTATTAAAACGAGTCTGAATTGGCTGAATATGACAGCAAACCAACGCACAATGGGTTCTCGACGTCTGCGATAGCACTCAGCGCGTCAGCGGTCGACAGTAGGCGGCCGGCAATGCTAAATGGCCTACAGATACGAGTAAAAAGGTACTGCCCATTTCAATTTTGCTATTGAAGACAGCAAAGTTATTGGCTATTGTTGGCCAATCATGTTAATGTCACGTGCGAGTCCTATTTGTTTGGGATCAACACAGGGCTTCTTTTATTATTGTGACGATCTTATTGCCTTTTTTGTAACACAAAAAGCTAAAAGGAAATAAATATTTTTTTACTCAGTGATACAAATAGCAAACATAACTTAAACTTACTTTTGTTGGTAAACATAACTTATCAATTTAATACAGGATTTTGAATTTCCGGTGCACTATCGCTAATTGGTCATTGTCAGCGTCATATACAAGTTGAAACTAGTTGAAAATAAAAAAAAAAACCTAATCGCAATTTAACATCAACTCACTATAAATGTATGAATCAAACAAGCCACGAGCCACGACAGAGACAGGCGAACCGGACTTAAATTAGACTTTGTTTATTTTGAAAACACTCAGAGCTCTTTGTGCAGTATACAGAAGAGAAATGCCAGATAATAGAGGCAGTGGCAATGACCCAGTGACATGTGGACTTGTGGAGTGACCCAAATGACCCCGACTCAATTCCCTTAGAGATGGAAAAGCTTTTATGAAAACAACAACGCTTCTAGGCAATTCATATCTAAGTTTGTACAGTCCCATTAAATTATGCATTCGTAGGATATAACCATAAAATAAAGTGTCTAACTTTTGTAGTAGATTTTTTTTCTGGCTAGTTTCCGTATGTCAAATTTTAACCAGATCTAATAAATTTATATATTATGGACTCTTGACTATTTCCCTATGAAAAGTAGATATATGTAAAAAGTGTCAATGTATAATTAATGCTAGGTAGTGTGAATTGTTATTGTTACCTATGTTTGAGTAGCTGTAAAGGCAGTGGCTTCAATGTTTTCATTACATTTTTTGTCTTCCTGCAAGGGACGATATTACTGACGAAGGGAGCCTTCGCTCTGCAATATTCTCTTTAAAAAATGCTTTAGTGACATCTCCGGGTGAGACGTTTAAGATTGAGTAGTAGTTTGACTACCACGTAACGGCTAAGTTTTGTAACTTGCTGTTACAATCTCGTGCTCAATGAAGCATTAAATTCCATGAAAACTCGGTGACTGACCGCGGTCAAACACCCATGACTGGAACATTTCAAACCTTTCAAACAAACGTAAAGTTTCGCATTTTACGAGGTGACGAGATCAACAGATTTCGTTCCGCATCCGATATCGTGGGCACTTAATTATCTCTTAAACAAACACTGCCGGCACGTGGTGTGCCGCTGGGGGTTTGCGACCACGGGGTCACCGACCCCCCACGTGTTTATCGCTTTATTATACAACTGAAGCAATCAATTATAGGCCAGCGTTTATGCGAATTTGATTTACTGTCCTGGGTAAGTGTTCACATGTTCCTTAACGACGTCACGAATGTAACAAAATTAAAACGTATCTAGTATGGATAAGATCTATATTGTACTGTTATAAGGATTTTGTCCCACAGAGAACGTATCAACAAACATTGCAAATCCAAATTATTATCATTGATTAGTTATCAAAATTAATCCATTACTGTCTTTTATTTCTAAAAGTAAAAATAAAAGGTGGTCTTGTAACTGTTAAAAATAGCTTTCCAGAAATTCCCTGCAATGGTACTGGCACATTCATTTATTTGTCTACAAGGTAAACGTGGTACAACCATATAAGTCTTAATCGTTTTTAAAGGCTGTAAAGTTTACCAACAGGGTGACAACTAGGATGACCATTATTAAGTTAGATGCTTTAAAGTTTTTCTTAATTTTGTGAAAATATTGAGACTTTACACTATTTCTATTCAATGTATTTTATTATTAAAATATATCGTTCGGTCACTCATCAGCAACTAATTTTATTCTCTAAAACTCTTTCGTAGGACTTAGTTTGTTCTTTCTTATTATTTGGTCGATAAGTGAAAAAAGTGGTACAAATATTTATAAAAGCCAAATCATTATCCTCGTAATTTGTGTATACAAGAGATTCCATCAATAGGTCCGTCAAAAAACTGTGTCACACTACATTCCCACAGATGTCCGTTATAAACAACTACAAATGGGTTAGTCCAGTATTGTATGTGTGGTGTGAAGAATTTTTATGTGTCCGCGGGAAACGACCGCCCATGACTGCTGTAACACTATACATATACTATAGGTATTATATAAGCGTGTTTCAATATCACTGAATTAACTGCATCATAAAACATGTACAAACAGAGCTTTTCCTTTCCTTTCCCAATCCTTTCAGGTACTCGTATTTTTATGGATTCCCTAAAGAAAGAGGATAAAAATTAAACGGAAAGTCCAGTAATTGACTCGATCCATTTTTGGATTCTAGCCAAGATCCTTCATCCATGGAACATTCTGTTGAACAACTCAAGAGGCACAGCGCCTAGATCTTCTATTTAGTAGTCTAGGTTGATTTCTTTACGTCTATAATCATAAAAGCAATAACAATAACTTCTTCGGGTCAGAACGATGCACATGTTGAGTTCGTTTTCAAACAAGCTTTATATTTTTTATGCTCATTCGCAGTCGGCAATGGGATGGATGAGCGCTAATGGCAAAGGATTTGAAGGACACGTTAAGTTTGTACAAATAAAGCATAATTATGTCAGTAACCAAACCATTAAGTCTTCTTCGGACCTCATGATTGACCTCTTGACTGATGAATTGAATTTGATAAAAACGTTTGAAATTTAATAAAAGTTATTAGAAAAGAATAGAATTTTTCCAAGAAAATTTTAATTCCAGCATAATGTAGTCGTGAGCTACTTGGATGGTCTCCACCGCTCTTTGTCACGTTGCTCAGTGCGACGACCGCTTTAGTGCGAATTATGTCGCGTCAATTTCTTTTTATTTTCTACTCGAGGTTTTAGAGTTTCGCCAAAAAATGGGTTACATATATGGTAAACTTACTATAAAATATTAGAAAGGTAATAACTACGTATTGGTTCAAATAGATAAATTGAAAATAATGTGTTTAACGTAATTTTAGACACCACACTACTACGGAGCTTAAATTACTGTTGAATCTTAGGACATGTTATAAAAAACTAAATAAATAGAAAAAGCTTTGTTACGTACTATGGGGTCATTTGCGTTATGCTGGTGATAAGCATACACGGAATTGATATGCAGCTGACTAATGCCCGTGTCCCATTGTACTTATCTGTTTTGTTAACAAACGATGTAATTTACAAATGTTTAGAAGTAATATCTAAGAAGTAATTTAGTTATCCGATTCCAGTAAGTTTGCATACCGACTCAAATGCTCACTGCGCAGAATGCATTGTATCATTTGGTTTAAATCATACTTAACTTAACTAAGTGCAGCTCTGACTAACAACTAGTCGTCATAGAGATTAAAGCTTTAAGATTAATCCGCAACAAGATGCATTTTAAAATCATATCAAAATCTTTTCGCGTAGTAAATGAAAACAAATTCTTTCACATTCGTAGCAGAAACCGCAAGTAAGCCACAAGCCATCCCATTATGGCAAGCTCATCTCGCGAAAACACGTATCCTTCCCGACAATGACGCTTCTTAGAGGCTAAGCGAAACTACTCGCTGGGGGCCCTTTGTTAGGAATGCCTTTCTTTGAGCTACTGTGATGACAACTAGGATCTTTGGAAAATTGTCTCACAGCGGCTCTGTTTGCGCCCTTTTGCGGGCTCATATAATTTGACGTAAACTAACCACAAATAGGTAGGTACTTAACTTGGAATAATCGATACATCTGTCTTGTGTATTATCTTTTAGTACGTTTCGTTTGTGTCATGAGTTTGTTGTAATTTTAGTGACTCCAAATATTTAAAAGGATCATTTCAAGAAATGTAACATATTTTCCATAATTTAGTAGGGGGTGCTATAGTTAGTACGTTGGCAATATTTTATTAAAAAACAAGTTATAGTATAAAACGTTAAGTTACGTTAAATTATTGCTAAACTATAAAAAATGATGTATTAGTCCAGGGCCTTGTTAAATTGACGTGATAGTTCGACTGGACGGTGTATAAACTGTACGTTATGTAAGATTGATGGCGCGTGCGTGTCGAGAACTCTTTGGACTTTTAGTTATAAACACGCCATATACTCGATGGAATCATCAGGAAAATCTGGGAAACTTATAGAATGTTTTATGTGTAATCCCTGGGTGTGCGCGTCATCGTAAATATTATAGTTTCATTTAAACAGCTTTTGAGGATTAGCTTTACATTAGCCCTGCTTATCTCCAGTAGGTATTTCGTTATTAAGTAGCTCTACAATTACTCATTATACAATATTATACATATCACAATGCCAAAGTATTATAAAAATCTTATTCGGTTAAGCAAAAAGCTTATCCAGCTTTTGTGATAATAATAATGTCTACGAATTCGTCATGTCAACTACAGCAATTGACCTCCAAGAATAATCCGACCTACGACATCGCCAATGCGAATAAACGTAAGTCATTGCCAGCGACCCAATGATTGATGCCCTATATCCGGCATTATCTCTATTGAGCCCTACAAAATGATCAATCTAAGGACCTATTCGACCCTGGCTGCTTAAGGTATGTTAGGTTTCCTGTCTGTTATTGCTTTGGCCACGCCAAGTGCACAGGAAGTAATCATTAGGTACGATGTCACTTTAATGTAGTGAGCGTCTCGTGATATTTTTTGCTCTTTGTTTGCCATTATGTTTTCCTCGGGGAAAGTTTAATGGAGATAGCATAGACGACGAAGAGTTGCACGATTTTGTATGATACAGAAACCCAATTTCTAATGCAATTTTAGAATTCACTTATGAATGTCTTTTCTTTAATTATTCCCAAGATTCTTTAATGACTTCACTTCTATAATGTTCGTTTGAAGCTGTAAACAAAAATGCAAATTATTAGACTTTCATCACTTTAAAAATAAAATTACAAAAATAATTATAGTTTCACTACAAGGTGTGATAAAAACAACGTAGATAACAATCAACGTTATCTTTGGTGTAATGAAATATACGATCAAGATAAAGATAGATAAGAAAAACAGATGGTGTCTGAACTATCATTAAAAGTAGCTAGTGGAGGCTGTTAAACTGCTCACTGTTGTAATTAGACTTAATATTTACTTACTCAATAGAGTAAGGACGTTTATAGTAGTAGGTAAGAATCTAAGATGATTAATTTTGTAAGTTCAAGTTCAAGAAATAGCGTTAAATTTGTAAGAAAGACATTTTCTTCAGAATAACTTTAGATATGGTTGAAGAGCAGATATATGTGAAATAAGTAGATGTAGAGAACTAGTAATACAGATCTACTATTTAATTAAAGCAGTAAAAGCAATACTTGGACAGTAACATCAAAATACTGTTAGTAACTGATGCTTTCTAGTACTAACAAAGCTTCTATCTGCGGACTGCCTTCACAAAACTGCAGCTTCATCAGTCTTGACTCTCGTACATAAGCAAGAACATCTGTGTTCGTTGTGACTTCAATTAAAACAAGTACGTATATCTCAACCTCCAGATGACTGCACCTGCCAAATACGAGAGCGGTTAATTTTAGGGTTGTGCTTGCAAAAAGTGTTATCTCGAACGTCGCAGCAGGTAGCTACATTAAAGGTCGGGCGCTCGGTTGCAAATTGCAAATCGATGTCTGCAGTATTCGTGCAAAAAATACAAAATCTGTCGCAGCTGCGGACTGCTTGTGTGTTGTGTTTGTGTTGCTACTACACTGTGTTCGTGTGCGTTTCTTTTCAATGATGGTAAATAAAGCGTTTAGGCACGTTTAGGAAATCTTTATCGATAACTAGCTCACAGTTGCCTGATTTTCTATTAGAAAGTAGAGGTAACAAAAAATGTACTACACTGGCAATCGGGGATAAGCACAGCTTCAAAAAGATTGAGACAGCATAAATAATAGCATAAGACTTCATAATTAATCTGATTTTCGGTATACATATATCGGAATTCAGGATGTCATACATTTTTAATACTCATTGCCACCATGAGTTGTAATGTTTTCTATTAAGCTAATTATTGCTTTAACCAATTACATAATTGCAAACATATAAATCGACTATTAGGTGCCTACTACTAATACCGATAAGTAATTAAATTACTAATAATCGTCATTTGACATAGCTACGTCGTAATGTATACGATTCAGCTGTCCCTAATAAATAGTACTGTAAAATGTGTTCGTAAGCCTTAATATTATTAACAGCTTAAGCTGCTCGTTCACGCTTCCCCTTCTGATAAAGAAACTTTGTATTGTTATAGAAACCGTTGCCAGTCATTGTTCCCTCGACCCAGTCTGGGGTGGAGTTGGCAACAAGTCTTACATTTTTTTTGTATCAAAAGAACATTAATCAGCTATACTTAATTAAATAATATTTCGTTCTTATAAAATGTACATTAAATTCTTTATTCATCATAAAATAGGTTAGCTTCTGTAACATAAATATCAGGTATTCTAAATTGCAAACCTACTCTACATCACTAAGAACGAAGTTCCAAAAACAAATAACTTATTTATAAACTATGTATTTGCGAGGAGAATCGAACTCGCAACACGATTATACTCGCAAGCATATTTTTCAAAATGTTCTTACTAAGAAACTTAATACAATATACAATGCGCCATTCTTGCAAGTTAGTTAGAGGGAGAAGCATAGTTCCGGGCGCGTGTGCACCTGTCCTGTTATGTAAAGTGTAAAGATAAACAGCTGTCGCTTTTGGGGACTCAATATGAGTACATTGGGTTTAGGGTAACCATTCTTGTACATTTCTTCAGATATTGCACTGAGATGAGATGTAATTTATTGTTATAATTATGAATGTTTACTTGTCAACATTTGTACACAACTTTGTGGTATTAACAAGAACATAATCCAAAGATCTCATACAAAAATTAACTATTTAAATGTATACTTGTAAGAAATACGTCGTAAAAGTTTTTTAAAACTTCCAGTTATCAGTTATTAGGTTTCACCATTTATAATCAGACAGACAGATTCTTTTTATGTCTCTTTTGAATTGTCCTTCCCAAATCTGAATATCCGAGTGGTAACCCTAATTGCGTTACACACCTACCAATCAGGTTTTGGTTCTTTTTTGTATTTAACAAAAAGCTACGGTCTACATTATCATGTGGTCACTGGACATATACACCTGTAGTAGGGTTTCTAACCAGTACTATATCAATTAAGCAGTATTATTCTAGCAAACGATGCTTCATTACATAGTGGCAGCGGTGGGATGCAAATCCACACCTTCGCAGAGATTGGACGAAATATAAATATAAAACAACAAACGTCGCATTAGCAATCCCAACTTCATACTTCAATGTATTAAACTATGATAATAACTACCCTTATTAAAGACCCTTTGCCTACAATAATCCTCGAACATAATTAATTTTTTCCTTGTAATTTAAAAAGGCAATCAATCCGTGCAATCCACGTGGTTCAAACATTCATTCAATTACCTACTCAATGCATGCCATTCAAGCAGTCAAGCATTCGCTAATTGAAGTATTTCATCTCATTCGATCATCGCACGGTCTATCGATTACAATTTGCCAATTGATACATCAACACATTTTAAACAGCTGACAATTAAAATTTTTACCAATTATTTACACTCGATTGGATATGGTTGACAAGCGTTAGAAATGACGGCTGAATTATTTGCTTCAATTTTAAGGATTAGCATTTGGGCAAATCAAGCAAAACTGAGTAATATTGGTAGCTTGCTCTGAATTTAATATGTTTTTTGGGTATTTCTAGATTATATTAGTATTATTTAGCAAACATAATAATAATATGGCGACGAACTAGTTCGGCAGTTCCATTATTCGACAGCTGTAAGGCGTTGCCAAGATGTAGTTGGTCATATTGCAAAGGCATGGGAGCAATAAATCAAATCCCAACTGTGCCTAATCATGACAACTAGAATTTCTATTGGGTAATAGAGTAATGGTGCTATAAAAAATCAATAGTGGAAAATTAATTAAAATATCGCTCAACACAGTATGAAACCATTTGATCGAAAGTAATTAAATTTAATATTTTAATTAACAACCGAAATTAAAAAGCAAATAAACGATTACCTAATTAAGGTAGTAAGTAAAAAATTGGTGGAAATAATAATTATGTCGTGTTAATGACCGTTCTCCCACCACAATAAACAATTACAAAATGTATGACGTCATGTTCAATATTGGCATATTTATGCGTAGTATAGGGTTAAAGAGCTCAAGTTCCCTATATGGTAAATACACATATGGCTTAAAAGTTAATAATTATAATTATGTTTTAAATGGTTTGTGTTTAAATTAGAATGGGTTGAAACTATTTATTTCTGATAATCATCAAAGTTTACAAAATTAAAAGGAGCAGGAATCATAAATGATCATAAAAAATATCAAACTGATTTCTCAGGACATTTTAACTGCCATAGGGATAGGTTCTGTAAATGGCGTATGTAATGTACTCGTAACTTCTCGAAATGTGACCTCAGGTAAGTTTCACTCGATCGGTTGAGTAGTTCCTATGATACAGCTTCCGTAGTTTAATGAGGGAACAGCTTCAAACTTGTGGAGTGAACTGACAGCGAAGTTCCACAAAGACTAACTAACTAGTCTAGACGGCACAAGTTGTTTGAATACAGTTTTCAGTACATTTAGCGTTAAATCCTCTTGAGTCATTGTATGCTCGGAATACTTACACTACAAGTACGTTTTACATAATAGTCATACTTAACTATCTGATAACATCCAAACTAAGTGAGTAAACTTTACGAAATAAACCAACATATTTGTTTGTATAGTCCTCATTAACTTAGCTTCTACATCAATTAAGATTCCGAAGGTGGGGTTGACAACATAATAAAACAACCACTCAAAACTCAATTTATCGGTAATATAAATGTGCCCCGATCAAGAATCAAACCTCTCATTGTGCACCCACTGTGTAGAATTTTCTTACTTCGCAAAATATTCAAGCATATTGAAAAAAATAGAGGGGTTACCGATAGCACCAATACTAGTTATAAAGACAGCTATGAACCCGCTACCTTTCAACTTGTGAACAATTAGTGTCATAATAGTATCGCGGTCCGGTTGCAGGTATCATATAACGAGGTCGGATTTAATTAAGATTACATCGGATAATAGGGCAAGAGTGCAAGACTCGTAACTACTCGTAAGCCGATAAGGGCTTGACCTGTGACACACTTTCACACCGCTTGTCAGAGGGCAGATTTACTTTGACGTGTTGATATTACGCTCAATAGGGCATTTATGGCTCCTACACCTTACCTACCCTTTTTATCTATTACTTTTTTTTTTATTATCCTTTTTATCATTAATATAGTATCAAATCTATCTCTCCGTATTAAAATGGAAAATTGTCTGTCCATTAGTTATAATACCTATTATAAAAGATTCTCATAAGTAATATCCAGAGACATGGTACCCAAACGTCTCTGGTAATATCAGTCGTAACTGCAATAATGTGTTGAATGGCACCTGTGAGAAATACACCTACTGAGGCACTTAAAATCATCAATTAATCAATGGTGGTTATCAAGGGCGGTCACCAACCAAACCCACCATTAAATACAATCACATAGCTTTTTGCGACGTAAGATTTCGTGTGATTAATTGTTATTCTTGGGTAGGACAGAAGGACCTGGAACTTAGTGGAGCCTTCAATAACATCTTACGACATTGGTTCCATCTCAGAATCCGCATGTGGTATCTCCAAAACACCTGCTTGACGCATTGACCTACAAACCTGACGCAAATGACGTCATAACTTTATGACGTCATGTTGTTAACAAAAATCTTTCACTATTCGCCATTCAAACATTGTGTCAGATAACCTGTTTGATTGAATCAAGTAGTTTCGAGTTATTTGAATAGTAAACACGTGTTATACGGTTCGTAGTATGCCGTAGTGCCAGTCATTCATTTGATATTTACACGTTTTAATGGTGCTGTTATTTTACAGTATAGAACTTGTTTCTCCACTACATTAAAACCAAATTTATAAGAACACGAGATAAACTGGTTAATATGATAGAAGGAAAATATGAAGAAGATTATCTTTTACAGCCTTATTAATAGAAATCTTTTAACACATGTCTATTATACTGCGACTACTTTAAAATCTTGATCTTATAGCATTAAGCTTAATAACAGGGATTCCAATGCCCATAATTACTGGTTCCAAATAAATACTTCATGTATCGTAGGTTCTCAGTCCCACGATAGCCTTCCACCCATCCTATACTTACAAATCCGATACAATCTTCGTAAATCTCAGCGGATCTAACAAGACTGACATGGGAGATAAGATTCCTTGGAGGTCGAATGTCAAAGGCGTGAGTCATTACGATGAAATGCACCACAACTTGGAGAGCGCGATCGGTTGACTCACGCGCACCTTTTCCTTTTATTTTTCCAGCGCTTCCGTTACGGATTTTTTGTTCCGTTGGTTACGTATCAATAGTTTTATATTATCTGTTACCAAGTTGATTTGTTGCAAACATCAATTGTCGTTTTTAGCGTTGGAGAAAGTATTATAAGAAACTGGTTACGCATCCTCGCTTCGGTTTGGGAAACGATGCAAAAAGAACTAGGCGTCGTATTGTTTGACATCGTTACAGGCGCTCAAAAACCAAAACATCTCAGAGGAATTCAGAGGATCACACAATTGAATAAAATCTACTCTATGTGCTTTGGCAGCTCCTAAGTAGAAGCTAATGTAATAGTAATGTGAAAAATATGAGTTACGGGAGTTACCAAATCGTGTTGTCGAAATTAAAAACCATTTAAGCACATACCTATTACGGTGATTAGTCTTGTTCGAGCTGTCCTAGTTGTTTTTGTTACCATTACTATTATAACTAACGAGGATGGATGAATACGAAATGAAGTTAGTTATCTATGTAATTTAGGTATTACATACACCAAATCCATGAGTCAACACTGGCGTTGACCATTATTTATGGTGTAATCACTGATGAGTTAATGAGTCTTTTCCTTCACGATAGTCGCACGTGATAAGTTTTTTTGAAGTATAGAAGTCTTTAAGTTATTGAGGTTTATTATTAAAAAAAAAGTTATATGTATGTTTTATAGACGGATTATTAACAAGCATTTGATTCTTATTTTTAGTAAGTGTACTGAAATAAAATGTCGCTCATTCTTTTGTGTTTTATCACGAATATGGTAACTTCGTTTTGCCCCAAGCTTTGACGAGCTGCGTACGAGGATGGTCAAACATTTTCGTTTTAAGTACTTTATTGCGAATTACTGCCAAGTTAATAATTACGGATCTTACACTATCTTAACCCTTTGAGGTCGGGTATTCTAAAGATTCCCTTTTCGCGGCCATATTAGGAGGCATAAAATTAAATTAGGAACGATACCAACGCTAATAATCCTGCGAGGTAAAGAAACCTACCTACCTACCTACTATAAAACTGTTATGGCACGTTTTACACCGTTATCGATCATTCAGTAACTCGGATCCCCTTACAACATTACGATACGATGTTGTGCTCATTACGCATTTACGATCGTAACTAAATAGGGAGTTCGGCTATTTGTATGTAAGTCGATCTTACAAATCTAGCAGCGTGTTTTGAAAAACGTATTTTATTTTCAACAAGCTAGACGCGTTTTCCATAGTAGTTAGATATTAAGTGCTTATTACTCGTATAACTTGGAAACAATATCCTCATAGGTGAAAGAGACCCTTACGTATTCGTATAACCCATTTTTTAGACAATGGTTGTATGTATTGTATTTCTAATTTTATTTATTAAAACTTATAGGCATACGTAGGTGATATGGTAATATTTACAATAACTTTAGATATATGGTCATTAACCTTATCATGATGAGGATCAAATTAAATATTCCCCCCAGTAAATTCCGAGAAAATTGGGCGTGACTGTGACAGACCAACTGACGCCTGAGTGATCCTATTAAGGCGATACCTCTTTCATTGGTTTTCGTGAATTCTAAAATTAGTGTTAAGCCCTTATACACCTGCGACTTAACAGTGGCGTATTTCGGCGCAGCAGTTAACCCTAACTTCAACCCTTATTTAGGAGCAAAAGCACATTAAAAAACCGAATTCAGTATAAACGTACGAATAAAAACAACGCAATAATCCTACTAATCCTACTAATATATTATATTATAAATGTGAAAGTTTGTAAAGATGTTTGGATATTTGGATATTTGGATGTTTGGATGTTTGTCCCTCCTTCACG
>LGAG01001069.1:109827-122472 GCA_001278395.1 Lerema accius | reverse complement strand
TGTCGCTCGCCGGGCTGCGCGTACGCAACGCCCGCCGCCTGCGTCGCTGACGTCGTTACCACCAGCACTAGCGTGTGCCGGACTACCCGCCGTCTGTAAATCATGCAGAGATAGATTTAAAACAAGATAGTGTAATTTATGTTACATACTTGTAGGATTGGGTAGTGCCAGAAAGTGAACTATGCGTCTACAAACAAAACCGATCGATGCACATATATCGCTAACAAATAAAATTGCGAAGATTACTTACCAGAATTAGAAACGAGCTACATTCTGCAATGCCCTGTGCGTGATAGTGCGCAGTCGTAATCGATACGTATCAACTATCCACGTCACAGGGCGAGGAATGTATCTGTATTTAGTTCTTTCTTCCGTGATCCACGTATACATATAACTAACTCACCTGTCCCGCAAGTAAGTGCGTCGCTCAGCAGGCACTTTGTGCGTGATAGTGCGCAGTCGTAGTGCGGCGCACACGGCGAGCGCGAGCGCTAACAGTGCCAGCAACGCGCAGCCCGCCGCACACACCGCCTGCGCCGCCGCGCCCAGCTGCAGTGGTGCGCCGCCCCACAACCGCGCCGTCAGCCACGATAGTGTGCACACACCTGTATTATGACATACGTTAAAAGTTCACTGTTCATCAACATCAACACGTTTTTAGCTTTTATATCAAATATAATGCGAACAGATAAATGTCGAACGGAAGGGTTGGTTAGAAGTTTCCTTTTATGATAAAGGCTTCAAATAGGCTCGTGGGCAGGCCATAGACGGACTCCTTCAAGCTGCTTGTGAAAGGCGATCGGACTGCCCGCAACTTCAAGCCGATACCTATGTACATAGTAGACCATCGAATCAATTCGAATCAATTTTCAATACATGAAACGGGTCTAAGATCCTTTTCGTATCCGATAGCGTAGACCCAGTTACCTGCAAGTAGACCCACAGAAGGTACTCGCTGCGCACGGCCTGCAAGTTCGGCCTGCAACAACAGCGGTTGCGCACACAGTGCGGCGCACCCCGCGCACCAGCACGCCGCGCACACCCAGCCCAACGTGCCTGGACATGCCTCTTCCTGATGAACAAGTTGTTGAAAATCAATAGTCGTGTCTTTATACTTAAAAAAAGTATTATTTAAAAGTAACATAGCATTTGAATAACACGGAAATGTCGAGTACCTAGTAGAGCCAAGTAAGTAGATATTTTCACATTGGTGATTAGGGAGCTTATGCTGAAGTTATAGTATCTACCTTACTTTTAGTAAATACTTTGAAGGTATCTTCAAAGATCTAACTTTATGATGATAAAAATTAATCTTTAAACTTATGTGGTCTACAAATCCAAACCAATACATTGCTTCTTAAGCGCCGTCGGCTTTGACACCCCGAAAAGAAACAGTATAATGTATCCCTATCAACAAATATTTTCTCGTCTTTTTAAAACCTAGTCACAAACCTGTCGCGTATCACACTCCAGTAAGGTCAGCACCGCAGCAGAGTTGGTGCCAGCGGTGGCCACCTTCAGCAGCACGGGGAGCCTGGCCTTCCTCCCGGGGACCAGCCCCACGAGCTGCAAGGCCGCAGCCACCAGGCACATGGCGCCACCAAGCCCTACTGTGATCTTTACCACCCCTCGTAAGTCTTTCTCTGCGTCTGTCTGGAAATATAGTTAAGGAATATATTTTGATTTTTGGTGTTTGGTTTGCATGCAGCATTGCATTTTTCGGTATGAGGATTGGATCTCATATTCTACATGAACTGTGACAATTCCGAACATGTGGAACATTTTTGTAGTCTCATACGAAACCGAAGTTGGTAGAAAGAACCATTCCATTCGAAACTGAAGTCTTCAACACTATCTGTAGTACCTACATTAGAAGTGCTGCGTTCCATTCCGAGGTGAATATTTGAATCCCTTAGAACACACATCACTAGATCACGATCTACCAGAATACATAAAACATAATATCTTCATTGTTGACAATACTCACAAGTGTGGACCTCGCGACTGTGAAGAGAGCGTATGTTCCGAGACCCTTACACCTGCAGGCCACGTGCGTCGCCTCCGGCACCTTCACTTCGCAGGCCTTGGTGCTCCAAGTTTGCGGTTCTCTTGGCGTACGAAGCCCGCACGCTAGTTTTGAGGCTGAAGAAATAATATCTCTTTAGTCGATGTAACGGGAAAGTAGGTAAAATAAGCGCTAGCATACCCATTATTTCGTACGTAACATATTACAACTCAGATATCAAGAAGCAAACATCAAACACTTCGCATTTCCACTCATTCAACATAGCAATGCAAAAATTTAAATGAATCCACCTTTCGCTAGACCGCAGGACCATCATTTGTTAACTACCTAAACTTATACATTATCCTACACCAATCACAAACTCTAATCCCACTCACCAACAGCGCTATAGTTCTTGGCGTGCGTGAACAGTAGCGCCACTGTATGTTGTAGTGTGGGGTCCACGTCGATGCCGCTAGCATACACCTGGATCTGTTGCGAAGCCAGCAGGTACTCCATCTCGCGGCCGCCCCTAGAAGACGATTGGCTACAGCCGAAGCCGGTGACGAATTAAATTAAGCAAGCAAAGAAATAAAGAATATAGCAAAAGATAAGAAGGAAGAAAAAGAACAAAGATCAGCAGTAATTTCGATAACAAGACAGCTGCATGCACTGATAATCTACTGGCATAAACGTTAATTTCTTACATAATAGTTAATTTCTCCAATTGTGTAACCGTCATACGAATTCAGTATGAACACCTAAGTACAAATTATGCTCATGGGAATTAATAAATATTTGTGTGTTTCTATATTGTCCATGACACCCACACAGGGAGTCCTAGTGTGGGGCTATGAGTGTACAGCGTTATTTATTTGTTCAGATGAACTTGATGACTTTTCAAATTCAAATTATTCTGAGACAGTTTTAGACACCGTATGGCTGAAAAATAGTTCTAAATCCAACAAAGCTTACTTGAACTCAATAGACCTCCTCAATGACGGCAGCCTGGCCGTGAGGTCGTGGTACTGTATCGCCACCACTGTCGCGTTCACATTCCTGCCGATCATCTCCACTCCTGCTGACTTCAACAACCACTCGGCACCGGAGTGGTGTAGGAAGTTGAAGTGTGCCGCGTGTATGCGTGTGTCGTCTCTCACCGGCTTGCTCTGCACCGTGAACTGAGGGTAGTTGACGTCTACATTGTTCTTCATCGCCGCTGTGTCCGATATCGCGGCTTGCAGGTCGTAGATTTTCTGAAATTTGGGAATTACGGAATAGAGTTTCTGATCTGATCTGTTTTTGAGTTTTACGAAGGAATTTCTAGAATCGAATGCCCGTTGGATTAATTGCTGGTACCAGAAAAAATAGAAAGGTGAAAGTGGAATTGTCGTTACATAAACATTTAGGCAATTGTAGTGATTTTGATGAACGAATCGAATGAAGTAATCGCTACAAGTAATTTAATGATTTAGAAGTCTAATTTGGCAGTTCTATGTTTAAATTTCGAATCATAAAATATGCTTCTCTTACCTCTTCATCTAAGAAGGAGTCGGGATATTTAAGCAGCGTGTCATATATCTTCAGCAGGTGATCAATACTCTCGACCCGATCCCTCGTCTGTCCAGCTGCTGACTGCAGGTGATGCAGCATGTCTCTCGTGTGTTTCAGCGGCAGGGTCCCTTCCCCAGGATGAGCTGGTAACGACTGGAGAACTGCCCCGTACTGATGAGCTATGCTGGATATGTTGTCCCACGAGTAGCCATAGGATATTTTGGTGAACTGAAAGAAACGTTCAGTAAGGTAAGTAACTTTTGCCATTATTATTATACAATGTTATTTTGTTCCTTTAATGCATTTCTTATGCCTAATTGAACGTCTTTTAAAAGGCCCGCGAGTAGAGTGACTGAGATGCAAACTCAGTAATTTAATTATTATAACAAATAATGAATGGGGGAAATATATCATAAGTATGCACATAAATAAATAAAACATAATATCCAATTTACCTGCTCATATATATCTTGTAGAGAATCTGCCACACAGCCTGAGAAATCTGGTAACCTCCACTTCACTCCGTGTTGAGTTGTTTTGGGTTCACAAAACCTAGAAAAATTTCCATCTTTATCATAGGAAAAAATCACATTGACCCTGTCGTGTAACGTTACAAATGTTGCTCAAACGCGAATTAGTAACCAGGTTTTCTCATTAATTTTTCTTCTTAAAAGTAAGCGAGTATTTGAACTGGGACCAATGTGCACAAACGAAGTTCAAACTTTAACTTATATTAATTTCCATTAAGCTACTGTAGCATACTTAATTAAACTTTAGTTAGAAATACTTGAGAACTAAATTTCCACAATGATTCACCTCATAGTTTCACCGTTATGTCCTGGTGGACACGCAGCAGCCGCATGGGCACCTGGTGCAGTCCTAGGCCACCGCAGGCCATGCGAGGCCTCCGGGCCACAGGCCTCGTCTTTAGGCCCCAAAGCCCACATGGTAACGCCCTTAGCATTAGCACCAGCTACTGAAGTCACTTGACAGCGGAATTCACCAGATTTCTAAAACAATGACTTCAATTACTTCTGCCTAGGTACTTTCTATTGCAGATCAAGTATTTTCAGGTCCGACATCCGGCAAGTGGATATCCTTACTCTTATTTATACTTTATTTATCTAATTACAAGGTATACAGGTTAGTTAATAGCAATACCTGAACGTTATACAGCTTCAGCACGCTGCCAGCTGGGTACAGGTCCTCCCAGACCTCCCGACCAGGTGCTAACGGTAGCAATGTCCTCTCCCGGGCCCAACTAAACCCCAGCGCGCCGTGGACCCTTCCAGCACCTGCTAGACATGTGATGCTTACGTTGTCCCCCTGGAAATTAATCATCATCATCATCATCATCATAAGCAACCCATTACTGGGCTCGGGTCTCCTCTCACAATGTGATGGGTAAAAATTAAAATAAAAAGATGAAAATTAAAATTGTATAGAAAAAGTTTTTGAATATTTGGTCCAAAATGTCGTGGTACAGACGATAACTGAGAGAAAACGTAAGGAATAAATAAAAAAACAATTATAAAGTAAGTCAGAAGGTGATAAGTAAGGTAAGTAGGAAATTAATTTCAGTATTTTCTGTTCCTTTTTTCTTTTCTTTCGCCCAAAAACATTCGCAGATATGTCACCTTTAATACAAAAAAAACCAAATCGCTTCATCCGTTCGGGAGCTACGGTACCACAGACAGACACACCCACAGACACGTCAAACTTATAACACCCCTTTTTTGCGTCAGGGGTTATTTAGTCTACCTTATTAACAGTGAGTGTAGACGGCACAAGTCGTATGTCAGGCGGCATGAGGACTGCTACTCTGAGGGTGCGACATCTTCTGCGTCCCGCGTCCACTGCCGCGCACGACCAACGGCCTTCATCCGGTTTCTTGGTCTCTGTTATACCCAGCACTGACGTCCTGCGACCCAGCGCGTCTTCCGTTACTGTGCGCGTCCAAATATCTCTGGAAAATCGCGACAGATGTTATATATTGTGTTGCTTTAGTCAGTAGTTTAGATACACTTAAATAATGGCAACCCGTATGGTTTAAAAAATATTAAATCATTTATTCATGTAGGTATCAATGATACACTTATGCACGTCAAACATTTTTTTTTAATCTACCCCCGTTTCGTAAAGGTGCTGTATCTATCTATGTGCGGTATCTAGTCTTTATAAATAAAGCATTAAGTAAATTTTATACAACGTTAACTCAATAATTATGCGCTGTAATATTTGAAATAATAGCGAAAATTAACCAGAGCTCGCTTAAAGTAAACTATTAAACTATCGTTCACTTTGTAGATGTACTAAGTTTTAAAGTCGTTATTTCAAAACTTTCTCTATCGTCTCGCACGAAAAATTTAGTGCACGACATTTAAGTATGAATTTTATTGGAACGATAAAGTTATACTAAAACATTTAAGGTGTCGTTTCAATAAACAAGACTTTTTGACTACCTATCGTTATATTAACTGATCTTGTTAGTGGTGCTTTACTAAAATAAAATGCTATAAGATATTGAGCAATTCGTATTACTTACAAGCATTGTGTAGTACGTTATAGTATATTAAACAGTTACACACGACCAAGCTCTAGTTTTTCCGGGTGAAAAACTATTTGAAGTATAACTAGCAATTTATGAACTCCTGGTCCCGAGAACACGAGTTATATTGCAATAAACCGTTTTAATAGCAGTTCTCTTCAGTCGCTGTTACACTCCAGTGTTAATTTATCTAATGTTGCTTAAAGTTAAAAATAGCGGCATAAAAGTATTGATAGCTTAGTGGTTTTAAAGTTAGTCTACCGAACGGAAGTTGCTGGGTTCGAAACCTGGCACACAGGTACATATAAGTTTCAAAAAATTATGTGCGTATTAGATAATAATTCCTGGCTTTGGAGACGGAAAACATTGTGAGGTAACTTACTATATAAGAATTCTCCATTAAGCTCTAAAGGCGTGTGAAATCTGTTGAACTTGGCCAGCGTGGTGGACCATATTCTTAACCCCACATACCCGTATTATTAGAGGAAACCTGAACGCAGCCATTCGACTGCGGTGATAGTGACTGCTTTCAAAACTCTTTGCCACTAGTAACTTAAAAAGTTACCTCTTAAATTGCGTTACATCTTCGAGATGAAATAAAAAAGGAAACTTTAGTCATTACCTGAGAATAATCTCACCTGGTGGTGCCATTAAAGTTGACTTTCACTCCATCTTTGTACCAAGTAAAGGCGATACTGGGGGATCCGTACGCCACACAACTCAATAATAACTCTGACCCCTCCCATACTTCAGGTCGCGGGTTGACGGTTAACTTCTGCAAATAAAATGGAGCATTTACATGTAAATTCTTTGCAAAGTTTAATACATGGTTATGTTCTGACCGCGTCATAAAAATTCAAATTCACGTTTTTGAAGTTGATTAAATCGTAATTTAGGCAGTTTTAATTGAGTTTTGGAAGGATAGAATGTATATTATTATGGAGTTTTCATAGCCACGGTCGACTGGGTTATACGGTTGCTATTGTTTGGCTGTTTTATTTTTACGTCTTACACTAATAGTACCAAAGACAAGAATAACTATGGGAGAACAAAAATATACCTACATTTACATAGCGATCTAAAAATGAACCTAGGACCGCAAAAGGAGAATTACAGAAAGGAGAAAAAGGAGAGTTAAAAAGTAAAAAAAGCAAAGTAGATATATGCGGCCTTGTAAAGTGAAGTAAACTATAATTAGAGTAAATATTCTAGTAAAAAACAGTACCCTTTGTTTAATATGATATTCTCTATTACACTTTAATTATTCCTGAGTGAAGCCGGTTTTATATTTTAAGAGTACTCAGAAAGGATATAACAATTCTGAATAAACACTCTGAGCTAACGTAGAACATTACAGCCGTTTTGAATTTAAAATTCCATCTTATTCTTCTAGAACTAAAAGCAGCCGGGGATTTAATTTTAAATAAATACGTTACGGAGATGAGAATTAAGGCTCTACGTTTTATGGAAGTTATGAATAATACCACATCTATTACAACACGAGATCATACGATTATTATTTTAGACTTGAAATATAGGTAATTAATTTGTGCTGTAATTCTGAAGCTTATTAAGCATAGGGTATGGGTACCTGTTACAGAATAGATCTAAAAGTTGTGTTTTTTTCAGAAATCTTTGACTGCATAACGTTCGTTAAGTGAGCGATTGGTTCCTAAGACGAAATAAATGATTTGAATTTGAATTGACTGTCTGTGAAATGTATTATTTTCGTTTACAGTTGTTATGGGATATGATAAAAGCATAACTAAAACTAGTTTGTGGAACCGCCTGCTTATAATATTAAAGCATAGTGTTATCGGTTTCTTGCAATAATGTTGGACATTTTATTAGAAATCCGTTACTCTTTATCTATACGATGTGATTATCTAATTGATAATCTAGTGACGTTGATAGTTTTCATACGAAGCGAGGGATTCGACTCCCAGTTTAGTTGTTTTCATGATCCTTAAACAATATAAATTCGTGAAATTTTATGTATGACTATTATTCTTTTTGATATCAATGTGTGAAAATCCTGCTAGAATAACGTAATAAATAGTTTCAGTATTTTTTATTACATCAAATCTAATTCTAGGCTACGTTAATGTTAATACTCAGAAAGTCAACAAAGTCATTGAAACAAGATTACAACTGGAAGCCTTCATAATAAGTTGTGATCAAAGTTTTCTTTGAAATTCACAGAAATACTAACTTCAGCTTGTTAAGTTTACGACGAATTTATAGTTTCTGATGTAGGGCAGGCTTTTCGAGAATCCCGCTGTACGCTTCGTGATAAGAAGAGGGAATAAGCAAAATTATATGTATGTATACATTATAAGAATACATATATACTACATATACAGCATTGATAGCCTAGCAGTTTAAACGTTGGTCTCCTCAACCAGAGTGCCTGGGATCAAATCCCCCGACACCCACCTCTGATTTTCTAAAAGTTACGTGCGTATTAGAAATATAAAATTATCACTTGCTTCGGTGAAAGGAAACATCGTGAAGGAAACCTGCACACCTGAGAATTCTCTACAAATTTCTCAAAGTTATATGAAGTCTATTAATACACACTTGTCCAGCGAGGTGGACTATCCCTTACATTGTGAGAAGAGTCCTGAGCCCAGCTATGGGAAAGTTATGGGTTGTAATGAAGACATACGAGTACATATTATAAGTACTACTAAGGCATACAACTCAAAGAATATTATCAAATCTGTTATAATGAGAGTTATTGTATTTAAACTCTCACGGGAGCCATTACCAGCTAAGCAGTCAGTTTGAAAGAGCCATTAAAATCACCAAGAACTATTACTACAAAAGCATAATATGAATTCAATTCGGTAAGTTTATAGTATGAAAATCTGAAGTTCCTAACTTAACTTCCTCGTTGGTTTAACAAATCGCTGGAAAAAGCTCGTGTAAGGTGAGTTAAATGAGTGTAAACCAGTTTCTGTAGAACCAAGCTTTTATGGGAGTTAGGGTGCTTGCCCCAGTTTCGGACAAAAGATTATAAATATGCCTAAACCTACACGTATAAGTACTGATTATAATAAATGTTTTGTACGCGAATACTGAATTATAATTTAAACAAGTTAGGTTGCGTAGTGATCTCATTTTAATTGCTAACCCTATCTGATAAAAACAAACAACACTAATGTTTATTTTGTTGCGAGGTGGTAATAAAGATTAGTGCGTAGACTCGAATATATGGTACAATATATGCTCGGAAGCATTTTATACTTTTGTATAAAGGTTTGTTGTATAATTATGCCATGTTGTTGTTTATAAGTATTTTTATATCTATCATTACTTTTGTAGAATAACCTATACCAGATTCGTCTTTGAGGAATTACTGGGAATATTGATGATTAAAATTATTCATAAAAATCTGTATTTTACAATTATTATTTCGCTTACTAATAAACTAAATTTTCAAGGTTCAATTCGAACATACGAGTATATTTTTCAATATTTTAACATAATAAAATTGTGAGAATTAATTTTAAAATCATTTATTTAATGTCCATTATTGGTACAAACACCATAAGCGAGTGCTAACTCCACGACACAACGAAGAAGGTGGTAGGTTATAATAAGATATACCTCGTGTGAGCTGGCCGGACGCCAGCTTCCGCCAGAACGAGGGAATGAACATTTGAAATAATTAAAACTTTAGCCAAGGAAGCTCGGCCAATTGGAATATTTATTGCTTTGCTAATTGCTGTGCTAAAGTTCTCACCTATTTTCACCGGTTTAACAGTATCTTACGACATCTTGGTCCTTTGGAGAAAAATCTAGGGGTTTTTAACACTAATCGAAGAACAATGGAGAAATTAAATGAGCAATTAGGAACGTTTATTATGCATCGGTAAATTAGTACCAATACAGTCAGGATTAAATTGTACTACACAGAGTTAATTTTAAAGATTAAATAAAAAGCCAAAAAAGGCATCTTTGTAGCTCAGTTACGAATCTCCTACAATTGATTATTTCCAATTACTGAACGTTTCCCGTAGCTAGTGAACAGAACTATCCAACTCGTACGCTTTAAGAGGAGTTCTTAGACTATGCGAGTACATACTTTTACCTAGTCGACCGAATACCGATAGCACAACGCCGTGGCATTTTCCCGGTACGCCTCGAGTTTAGTCATATTGAACGCTAAAAGGTATGCCGCGTCTTAAGACGTGTAGAATTTCAAAGCTTTTCGTATTAAAAATAAGTGCTGAATGTAATACGGGTGTTAGGAGTGAAGTGAAATTCATATTATGTCCGTGGAACGGGGTTTCAAATATAGAAGTTCGAATTCTTTAATTTCGAACAATTTATTATGTTATTATTAACAATATGAATCGTATCTAGAACTAAAATTTTGAAGAGACGTATGTGTCGTTAACGTATAGCTAAGTGGCTTCTTTCACTGGCTTCTTTTATCATAGACACTCGCGCGCGTTTTGTTGATGCTTTTTACATAATATTAGTAAAGCGTTGACACACATTTTTAAGGATTAGTGACTGCTGATATCAAAACCTACTTAGGTTTACTTACTTAAAGTCTCAATGGACAAAACTTGTCATAATCATCAGCTTTATGAAAAATACTTAAGCCTAAGTAAGCTAGTGTCGGCCGAGAGAAAAAAAGCTGCAGGAAAAAAAACTCACGGTAGGTACTCTTTTTAAAAAGGGGGTAAAATCATCGTACTTTTAAACAGAGCGCAGGTTGCATGTCGAAGTGGAGCGTGGCCGGTAAGAACCGGAGCCGATCAATCCGAGAGCGAGAGGCGGCGAGTCGAGCCAGAGCGGCTCTTAGCGAGCTCGCCTCAAGCCGCGCGCCCCACACGCGCAGCCATACTGAACGCGCCGCGTTGCTGTCCGGTGCACTACAACATGTCGTATCTATTGTAATGACTATTTAGTACGTAACTATTGAGTATAAACTATTGAGTATATAACATTATATTTTACACGGAAGAAAGAATATGTATTATTCGTTGTTTTGTGATATTTTAGATTAATTACTCCTAGAGAGTAAAATAGTTATTTCAATATTACAAAGATGTAAATTGTAGCAATAAGTATCTACTACGCATCGAAGTTCCAAGTTAAAATAAGTAATAATAATATATTCCATATTTTTTTTTGTTTTCTGGTGTTCTGGAATAAATAAAATAATATACAAGCACCAAATTAAAAAGTCCAAGTCAAAGCATATTTATTAAAAAATAAAATAACATTAGCTCTTAAAAGTCATTGATTTCAAAATTCAAATTTATTTTGTCCGCAAAACTGGTAAAGCCATGGTTAGTTAACATAGGCATTCCCTGAATAAAAAATGTGATTGTTAAATTTTCACTTTACATAATTGAAAAACCATCCTCTTTCATTAATGTTACTGCAATGATACTGAAATTTGTGATTGAATTGGATTCCGACGAATAATAATTTTCAATTATGAGTTGAATGAAATTTTGTTGGATGCTACATAATTTGTTTTTGGGATGTTTACTTATTATTTTTTTTTTGACGGTATTTTTTTTAAACTTACCTTATATTTAAAACTTCCAATTCATCTTGCAGAGTTATATTTGAGGCTTTTAGGTAGTTGGTTATCTGGAACAAAAAAATCTTTATAAATATTTAGTTTATGATCAAAGGTGAAGTTGTGAGTAAAATCTAGCATGTGAATAATATAGTTTTTTGTGCTGTTCGTACGGGATTAAATTGATATTTATTTTCTATTGCTGACCGTACAACAGCCGCCGCGCTGTGTGGAAATGGCGCGCAGGTGTTCTCCATAATATCATTTTACTAATAGACTGCTGCTTTGAGAATATATTTTAATATTTATTTCTATAATACGAAAATTATTATGTAGGTGGTGAAGAAGAAAGTGTTGTTAAGAAAACAGTTATGTAGACCGTTTATGATTATAATAGTTGCATCAAACTAAATTGAGTTAAAATGCTATAACGAGGTCGACGCTTTATTACCATGTTATTACGGTCCTATTTCGTGCATAACTTAAACTAATATTTTAGTAACATTAAAATTTAAATAGCGTAGTAGGTCCTCAAAAAGATTGTTCACAGATGCAAGTAACTGCAGATAATTAAAGTATAAAAACAATATGTTACTCTAAAAGTTGTTAAAAGCAACGACAACACAATTAAGGCGTGTAGTAGGCATGAAGCCAGCAGTAAACTCATTCGAATGTCATCCGAGTTTTAGTAGAGGTATTATTATCTCGACACCAATCTTAAGGGACTAGTTATAGGAGTGGTTGACCATTGGATCAACATCCCCCTGGGGAACGGAGAATATAAGTGTCGGAGTTCCCCGCTTCCTTATCTCACTCTTGTTAGCTCGTAACATGGGGTAATCAAATAATAACTTGTTTCAACTGTGTTTCACTTGTTGTAACTGTTATTAATGGCAGGGGTTATTTTTGATAATTTTTACAAGCTTTTATGCTTCACCTGTCCCGGTGTTTGTAATCAAATCTTGCAAGCTAAATACCCACTTCCCGGTG
>LGAG01001069.1:94826-109640 GCA_001278395.1 Lerema accius | reverse complement strand
AGTTTCACCAGTCCCGGTGTTTGTAATTAAATCTTGCAAGCTAAATTTCACCCACTTCCCGGTGTCCGATTGAGTTAAAATTTTACACACTAGTCCAGTCCTGATGACAATGCATGTTTATAAAAAGCATGATGTGATACTGTTACCAGGATTGGCTCCAGACGATTGAACTCCGCAGCGGTTAACAGTAGGGACTTGAACCTCCCCAAGTGAGCAAGTACTTACACTCTAAAATAATCAAAAACAACCCTGTATATAAATAACCCTTAAGATTACTAATAGTGAGATTTTATAAGAATAATTTACAACTAGAGTATCATTTATTTTCGTAATTTAATAAGTAGATCTACTTTATTCTAAAGCATAAAGCGAAATGCCGACCTACCTTATTTTCATTCATATAATTTCTGAAGTAACTTATAGTACTTAATATTTTACAATTCGCCCATTGCTCCTACCTGTAAATTTCAGTATGTTTACGAACGCTTAAACATGCGTAATATTGCGAATTTAGGTCACAACTATAAAATATATAATTTACTACCAAAATGAATAGTAATTTTGAATAATGTAATACAAAGTTTGCTGATATAGTATTGTTAGTAATGTTTATGGTTATGGTTTAAATTATAATAGTAGGTAATGAATAAGGGCGAAACGTTTTTAAAAACTCAGGCTAAATGTAATTTTAGTCCTACTAATGTTATTAATGTGAACGTTTGTAAAGATGTTAGGATGTTTGGATGTTTGTAAGTCCTTCACGCTCTAGCCGTGGAACGGATTAAGCTGAAACTTGGCACACAGATAGTTTGCACCCAGGAATAGGACATAGGATGATTTTATCCCGATTATAGGTTCCCTTGGGATAAATACAATATTTTTTCAAACTACTTTTCCGCGGTCGAAGCCGCTGGCGTCGTTTAGTTATAAAATAAATGTTTACGATTAAAAAATGTTACCTGTTTAACTATTTCTTGAGACATGTTTGGGGTTCCTTGGTCCACTATTTGCAGTCTTGTTTCAAAGCGAGCAGATGCTGTGAAAAAAGTGGTCAATTAATAAATATTAAAATGTTCTTAAATAGACAGACTGAAACTCGCCGGCGGATTTTAGTGTTACACTACAACATAATTTTGTGTTACCAAATTGCGTGGTAATAGCTGCGGCGTGCCGCAAGATACCGTGGTTTTTCAATTATAGTCAACATAAGCTTTGAAAATTAATAACACGTCACTTGCTTAAATTTACGATCTATCAAACTTATTAACTATTTCTATTAGGGATTTAAGTTTTAAATTAGTTTACAAAAAGTGTTCCTTATGAATGCTACGTGATTTTCACACAGTAAGTACTAGAAAGACCGTTCTTTAAGACCACTTCATCTAACATTCAAGTAGTCTACCAAAATGATTTAGAGAGCACCCTCTAAAGAGCGGGATGTGTTGCGTTAGTTTGAAGTTGCTACGACAGCTACGAGAGCTCTACGTCTGGCGTAGCGGCGTAGCTCTCTGAGGCAATGTAGCATACATCGTTAGTTCTCGTAGCACTTTGAAGTGGTGCTTGTGAAAAGACGAAAAACCGACAAAAACGAAGGGCCATTTCACACTTTGAAAATGAAACATGGTTTAAATTAAGATTTCGCTTGTAAATGTTTGTAGGTAGCGTGTTTTATATGATGAAAGTAACACATTGAGCCGTTGATGTAGATGGAAGTTAAGCCGTCGAACCTCCTTTGTTAACGTTATAATAATTTTGACGAGCTATCTTATGAGTCGTTAAGCTATGCCGGAAGCCCTCAGACTCACTCGTCTATTGAAGATATTATACCTGTGAATTAGTAGTACTCGTAGGTTGGCTATTATTGGGTTAAAGACAACTTACAATTGTCGTTGTCTTTAGGATTACAGTCACAACTGCTTCCCTCCCGACATCCTTCTGAACATTCTTCTATGCCGCATTCTGAAACGAGAAAAGAAAGAAGAGTATTCTAAAGAAGCTTTAATTATAACCTTAGAGTTTAGACCAAAAAACTTTCCATAAAAAAGTTAAAGCGTTCAAATTATATCACCATTTATCTAAAGATATATAATGCTTTAAAACAAACGACCTGAGAACAAATATTTATCTGTAACATATTTACTCCAATCCAGAACATAGGACCCTTTGCATTGTACTCGTAGATACGGTTACAGCAACGATTAAATACCAATATAATAGATAGCAGGTCAGATACAATTCAATCAGAGCAATTTAGGAGTATTCCACACTGCAACAACCCCAGTTCCTTATGTATAAAGATACCCATGGGCCAATGAAAATCATTAAAACAAAAACCCTACCATTACCTGCTGTAACTCACATATTTATAAAATACCTTCTAAAATACCGCTGTATAATGCGGACCTTTGTTTCGCACGCTAATTACTTTTTAAAAGCAATTACAAACCCATAATACCTGTAACGAGCCGCTAAATGTATTTTAGACCGTTACACACCTTTCAACGGTTGGGAGTTTGTAAATATTGACCCTAAAAGTAGAAAAGTTTGGAAATAGTTCCCCAACAGGTGCTCGATACGAGGGCGATAAAGCTTTGGGGAATTGAATGGCAAAGGCTGTGCCCGAGTCGGAAGGGTACTCACAGTTTTACTGAAAAACGTTTTGGCAAGTCCTAACGGAATAATGGAGGAATTATTTTTCAGTTGGACGGTGCGACGTTACATGGAAAAGTTATGAGGGTCGTAGACAAAAGCGAAGTTTTAGCATTTTTACAGGCCTTAAGTAAAGCCTTTGAAATTGAATGAACGGTGCCTTTGTCATTAGGGTTTTGACAGATGTCATGGAAAAATAAAATGTGGACTAGTAAGACGTAAGACTGACTTTTTTAATAATGACTGACTTATACCCTCGAGGCTCATAGTAGGATACCTTGTATCACAGGTGCCGTAGAAAATATACTTGGACATACACACACAGGCGTCTTTTCACACACTCATGCACACACACACACACACACACACACAGTCACACACATTAATACTTATAATTCAAATTACTGGCTTCCTTTTTAATTTTTTTTACTATTTATTTTGTATTTATAGCGGCCACATATACACACTTTGTATACTTTAAACTATGTACTTTTTACGGGTCATAAGTTACGAATAGCTCGGTGACAGATAATATACAGACAGATGGTCCGTATACCTTGTATACGGAATCCTAAAATTTCGGACAATATACGTAAGTCAAATAAATGTGTTTTATGCCAGAATAATTGAGAAATCCAGGGAATTATGATACATTTTTATGTTATTTTTCTGAGCATTGCCGTCTCCCCAGTGACATGGCGTATTACACCGCTTTTTCCTGTTTCAGATGTCTAATGTAATTGTTATTTTGACAACGGTATCTAAATAATGTTTATGTGATTTTATTTCATTGCTTGTAAAATATACGTTTTGTTAACCTAAGCAAACATCTGCATTGAAAGTAGCATCTTTACTCTTTGTTTTTATCTATGAGGCCCGCCCTCGCTTTGTTTTGGTAAACCTTTTACATATAGCCCCAAAAAAATACTTGTTTCTCGAAAAAAGTATCTGAATTTTTTTAATAATAATAATCGTTTTTTTGACCTTTTGAATGATAATTGAGTAACGCTGTTAAAGGGATTTCTTTTAGATTAAAAAAAATATATAAGGCTCCGAACGCTGAAATATTAATTTAAAGTAGCTCAATAAGCGAACTACGGAGACTGAGCACTCAATATTCTTTTATACGAGTATAAAATTCACAAAGAAAGTACCCGAACAAAATAACCATGTATTTCTACTGGATGGTATTTTGTAACAGTATTTCTATTTTCTTTTCATAAACTTTGTACAGTTTTTAGGGCATCGCTCTTGGGTGCCAACGGGATTACTTTGCTGTCCATCCATCCGTCTGTCTGTCAGATTTAACTTTTGAACTCTCTCGCATCGTCATAGCTAGTATTACAGTGTAAAATTGATACTACCCCCACTATAAAAATTTTTAGAGGTTGCCATAAAAACGTCTACAAATAATCACGATTTCTATACAAATATTTGATTTATTCGACGTAAATTTTACACGGTCGCGAAACCCTTTATAATTCTGACAACCCTTTGAAAAATTTGAATAATAAATCATAACACAAACCTTTTTTATAGCAAAGTGGAAATGTTGAAAAGTTTCTCCAAATAGTCACACTAGACCTTTGACAAGTTATTCTTAGACCTTTAAGAAACGGGGGTAGATTAAAAAAAAAATGTTTGACGTGCATAAGTGTATCATTGATACCTACATGAATAAATGATTTTGAATTTTAAAATTTTTCACCTATTTAATTCCAACACGTCACACACACATACACACACACATACAGTAACACATAGTCTAGTACATAAGCGTATGAAGCTTATAGAAACCGTGCAATAAACATTTTTCCTACTTTCTTTTAATCGGGGGTATAATAGTTACTTGGCATTAACTGCCATGACCGGCGATAAATATAACGCTAAATCTTACAGTGATTCTCATTTTATATGACTCACGTTCCGAGCGTTCTGATATACAAACGCCTGTGTTTAATGAGGTGTGGGAAAACATGTTAGGATTATTTTCTTCTTTATTTTTCCATATTCTTGACCATCAGCGTAATTTACTGTAGAAAGCTAGCTAGTTTTGATGCCCATCAATTGTATTCAAGGTCATAATTTAGCTCATTATCGGGAAACTTATGAAGTGTTTAATTTATACGAGACCTCTGCGGAGATTATGTATTACTAAATAATTTCGAGTGTAATTTGAGACATAAGAAAAATATCGCGAGAAATATAATCGTGAATTACATTTTGTTTTATTTCACATTTTTTTAACGTAGTTAGAAGTTTGGGATAGGGTTCTTTGCCCGGTTGAGGCAGACATATAATTATGTAACAGTAAAATGTTTGTCAGGTCATTGCCAAAGAAATGGACATACATACAGATGTTTGAAGAAAATTACGCTCCTCCCGCAATTAGTATATGACCAACATTACACTATTTTACTTCGACACAAAATACATGTAACATAATATAAATTAAAACAGTAATGTTTACCTGGCGTTGCTATTTGTGACTCACAGAGGTCGCCGGTGTATCCCGGGGCGCAAATGCAGCTCACGGCGGCCGGCCCCATTTGCCTGCCGGGTTAATTAATGCCGTTAATGGTGAGGCAAATGATGTCGAGATACTGTTAATTGAAATTGTTAAGTCAACGTTTCGTTAAACAACTTTGGCAGGGAAAGGAGGTGAGGGAATTGAGCGAATTTTTCTACGATTTTTATCATCTAAACTTATAACAGTGCCAAATATATGTAGAAGACATGTCACGATGTACAGGGTCTTGGCTTTAGTCTACCACGCTGGCCCACTGCAATTCGCTACACTTCACGCATCTTTGAGTCTTCAAAAAAGAAAAACAAAAAATATACAAGGTCAAAAATAGTTCTAATATCCCAAAAACGCGGGACAATTCCTGTCCCGTGCGGGACACCTTATTTTTCGTTAAAAATTCGGACTTCCCGCCAAAAACGGGACGTCTGGCAACGCTGCGTGACACACAAAGTTCTGACATAATATTATTTTTGTAAATTAAAAATATCAATTTCATTAAAACCTAACAATAGCTATTACTAGGTTACATGCTGACAAGTTAATGAATCTGCATTACTGCATAAGATGTATTTGAAGTTCGTAAACAAGAACGCTTCACACAGATCAGATGGAGCGGTAAAATAGGTATTCCGTGGGTATTCCGCGGCATAATTCCACATCAGCAGATACGAACTCCGGATTATGTCGGGATCATCTCGAGGGTACAAAATTTCCGGAAATTGACGATATTATTCCACGAACAGCACTCCGAGGAAGGAAATGCATTATTTCAAGCAAACAGTTTGAGCTTGCTTTAAATATACGATTTCTGAGTACATTATTCGATTATTTGCTTGAAATGTGTTATAATTGAGCCTTTGGGGATTTAGGGTGTTTTTGCATTATGAAAGATAATGTTATTCAAATGAATCCAGTGATAAATACGATCTTTAATTAAAAAAAGGCGAACTGTTAACTGGTAAGGTGTATATACGTCGATTTCTGAGTACATTATTCGATTATTTGCTTGAAATGTGTTATAATTGAGCCTTTTGGGATTTGGGGTGTTTTTGTGTTATAAAAGATAATGTTTAGTATAATGAATCTAATTGTAAATTCAATCGTAAATTAGAAGTAGGTTAAATTACGTTGCCTTTTCGTACTACATGTGGTAGAAATGCACCGCCCTTTTATATGGTTTACAGTAGGTAGGTAGATATATTTTTTTACGTAGTATTAAAGATACCAAGAAGATACATTTAAAAGAAAGTACGTATACTTGTATTTACTTTTACCTTAATCTATGTTTATCTATGTATGATTCTATTAACTATAATATTATAAATGTGAAAGTTTGCAAAGATGTTTGGATGTTTACCTATCCCTCCTTCACGCTCTAACCATTGAACGGATTAAGCTGAAACTTGGTACAAAGATAGGTTGCATCCAGGAATAGGATAGATTTTATCCCGATTATAGGTTCCCTTGGAAAAAAACCCGTATTTTTTAAAACTACTCTTCTGCGGGCGAAGCCGCGGGCGACGTCTAATTCAATTATAATAATAGAAAGACAACGAATCTTCTAGATAAAACCATCTTATTAAAACCTTCACACATCATCCAACTAAGTACGAGTACATTAAAATGAAACGAGGTCACGTTGCTTTCTAAGAAACATAATGTTTGTGTAAGATTCCTTGTTCAGCCGTGGAAGTGCGATGTGATAGAGTGAGTCCTTTAGTTAATGTTCCCGGAGCTCATTAGAGTGTCGTCTAGGCATAGCTCAACTCAACATTCGTATTATGTCACTGTGCTAGTTAAAGAGAATAATGTATGGATTAATAAATTCTACATTGCTAATTAAATTGTCATTTCATAGGTGTTATGCATTAATGTTAAAAATGTTTCTAATAAGACATTGTTATCAATAATACGCGTAAATGTAGGTTAACTAATGATTTCGTAAATACACAATGAGTTGAAGACCCCTTCTTAAAAAATATTATGGTCAAATAGAAGTTTGATTTGACACAGCGATGAAATACAGAAAGCTAAATTATAGGCACATAATATGAAAACATTTAGGAAACAAAACAAATTGCAGTGTGCAATGCACTGAACTCCATTCCCATCCTCGTAGCGTACGTAAAGCTTGAAAGGCCATAACTTATTAACTCATGTAAAAAACAGGTGAATACCTATCTTCCCAACATCCAAACTACAAAACAGACTGAACAAAAAATAGCAATACTTTATTGCCAAGTATTACAAAGCTTGCTGCAGTTTACAACAGGGTAAGAATTCAATCGGTTCATTCCAATCGCTTCCGTTTGGCACAAGGGACTTTAGATTGACCTGTTTTCCCTCGCCGCCTCATGCTCGCTTTGTGTGCTTCGCTGAACGAAACGCTAAAGCCTTGTTCGGACTAGGCTAGTCTTTTAGTCGAGTGGCGAGTAATTTTGTAACTAAACGTAACCGAACAGCAATAAATGTTGTAGCGTGTGATTAAAGCTGGTGAGAGACGGACTGTCTGTCCACTGACGCTGACGTTAGCTTGAAGTGATCAGCAAGTGCGACTATACGAGTATGAACCGAATTTTGCTGTGTATAACGGTCGCATCGCACGAAACTGTTTAACGAGCAGCCCACATGGCTACGCGTCCTGCTCACTCGTTCGTCGGCTAAATTGTTAAAAAAAAATTAAGTGATTAATTCAAATAAGTGTGAACATTTTGTTGCAGGGTGTGCACTTTTCATTCAGATATGTCATAACTATACCATTGTGTTGTAGGATAAATATCTACCGAAACTTGTGAACTGTACTCGTGCTTACTGCGATGAATTTTTAGCTAGTGACGGGTATTTGAGCTACGAAATTACTCGCTACAGTGCAGTCCGAACAACGCTTAAGGCATACACACCAAAGTCACCTATTATGCTAAACAAATCACAGTTAAAAACATTTGCAATCGCAGAACGCAAGAATGTACAAAGAGCTCGATCGTAAATACAAAACGAAACTTAAATAGGACGGAACCGCTTCAGAATAATGTGCATTTAAGTTGTTCCGAGCGAAAGTTTCTCGCAACAAATATCGAGACGAGTTCCGCCATGGACCCCGCGAAATTCGTTATTCGAAGGAAATTGCGCGCCGTTGGAGGAAGCCGGCGGCCGCCTCGCAGATGAATGCAAAACGGAAGCTGTTATAGGATTCAAAGTATTTCAAAGTCGACCGAGTAATCTACTTTTTTATTGATATCGAACACTAATCACTGTAGCGTTATGTAAAATGTTCCGTTACAATTATTATAAATAGATATTATAATGGTATTGAAATAGGGACTGAATATCATGTTATTTTTATTAACATAATTAGTACTTCAGAAATATTTTTGCTCAAATAAAATCTACGAATTTATGAAGACAGTTTTAAGATGTTTATGGGGCGGCGAGATGCTAAACTTCATAAATTATAAAATTAATCATTATTACAAAGCTATTAGCACAAGTTTCTTGATAATTTCGAGTTAAAATATTCTCTAAAAATAATTCGTCCTATTAACATTCAAAGCCTTAAGCAGGCAGCTGATCTTTTAATCCGCAGACGACATGATTAATAGGTAACCAAAGAGCAACGCTTTAAATTTCCCTTGGGTATGGTCGTAAATCGTCAGAAAATCGTTCGATTAAGACATTTTGGGGGGAAATTGGGAGCGCAAACAATGAAATACGCAACGTTTTTTACCTGCAAGTTCCTCCATTTTTGCACATGTTCGACGTCTTTGGACAAAGCGGGCCGACTCCGCAATCTGGACCGGAGTATCCCTCAAAACACGAACAGTAGAATTCCCTGCAAAACAGAAAATATTGCACAATTTGCCCACAAAGCAATAAATTCGCTACAAGTAGAAAAATAACCGGCCTTGACACACCAGATGCCTTGTTTTTGCTGTGACAAACGAATTTGTAAACGGTGAATGATGACACTATTATATTTCAGCGACTGGATGCGGGCTTTGGCCACGCGTTGAGTGGTTGAATGGAATACACATAGAAATATGACTATGATAGAAATGTTTTGAGTTTAGTAAAGTATTACGTAACCACTGAGGGGGTCTGGTAGCATTGAATGTAAAAGTAAGCAAATAAAGGTAAAACCTTAGAATAAGGTAAAACTTTGTTGACTTTTGCTTTGGGAATGGTCAGGTCATTCAACCTTTGCGTAGTTCGTACCACTCTTGTTAATCAAAATAACAATTCTTACGTATTTTAACAGTTTTGGAAACAGAAACTTCGTCTTAGATTGTATTATGTATCCTACTAATATTATAAATGTGAAAGTTTGTAAGGATGTTTGGATGTTTGGACGTTTGGATGTTTGTCCCTCCTTCACGCTCTAACCGTTGAACGGATTAAGCTAAAACTTGGTACACAGATAGGTTACATCCAGGAATAGGACATAGGATACATTTTATTCCGATTATAGGTTCCCTTGGGAAAATCACATATTTTTTAAAACTACTCTTCTGCGGGCGAAGCCGCGGGCGACGTCTAGTCTATTATAAAGTAGTAAGTACCTATCTAACGAGTTGAAATTCAATATCAATAACCGATCCATGGCATGTCCCCGTCTACATTTGTCTATGGCACACATATCGTCGCATTCTGTTCTGCTTTGCACTAAATTTTCACGCTGTATTGACTGCGTTAATGGGTTTTCAAGTGAGATTTTTCACTGATAAATCCCTTTATTATTGTATAAAATACTGCGCACGGTACGACGTTAAAATCGTTGCGGGAACCGAACGACGATAACTTTGATTGTTATCCATTCGATAATTTCAACGGTTTACAGATTGAATTTCGATTCGCGATCAAGTTGCACAATATTTATCACGCGGTACTTAATTTAAACGAAATTGCTTATTTAAACGATTTTTAAAGGTTTTAACTTATCATTTAGGTATGTCAAGAAGAATTTTCATTTAAAATAATTTACTGTCGTTAACTACTGAGATATCATGGCTTCCAAAGTATGAAATTCAAGTAAAATCCCGAGTAACAACTATCATTATAATTATAATATAATTTTTTGTAATATTTTCATTAAATCCTTTCATTTTGACGACCCCACAGCCTAGTTGGTAGATACCCTGCCTGCGATGCGAGGGGTCCCAGGTTCGATTTCCGGCCGGAGCAGATATTTATGTGACAGATAAATGTTTGTTCTAGGGTCAATGGGTGTTGTGATATGTTATTTGTGTTGTCCATGCCACCCACGACACAGGGAATCCTACTGCGGGGGTATGAGTGTGTTAGCGTTTAGCGTTTTATTGTCAAAACAAACTTACTTATAGTCCTTACTAGCATAGCAATGTCCTAATAACCGACACTCTATGGCACTGCAAGATGATGGTCCCGGTGAGTCGGTGGGGGCCTTCACCACATAGGTCACGTTGAATCCGAACACCGACAGGAGGCCTAATGCTCTCAGCTGTGTGCCCTCCAGCCTGTTGAGGGTCAGCTCAACGACCAGGACTGGGCTTTGGACCTGTGGAAGAAGATAAATATTTAAGTTTATTATATGATTATTCTAGATTCTAGATACTCATATGTGTAGTTTGTATGTAATAGGCACATATAGGCTACGTATTGATGCAGTAAAATGAAAGTAGGTAGGTTTATTTAGGTAAAGTAGGTAGGTTGGTTTGTACAAAATTTGTACGGCCGATAAAAAGAAACAAAAGGACATCATTATCAGCCCAGAAAGAAAAGAAGAAAAAAAGAAAAAATTTGACCTAAAACCTGCAGCCTTAACATGATGAGTTTATACCCTGCTTTTGATATTAGATGTCGCATGTCGTGGCAAAATATTACCACTGTCTATTACTGACGTTCGTCGCAGTCTACGGAACCGTACTTTAAGTTGGATGTAGCCCTTAATTGTCCACTATTCGCGCGTGGTCTATACATCTCAAGTAATAACTTGTACCCTTCAGTATACGGCAAGTGGCTTGTAACGTTACATACATAATCTTCTTATGTTTACGATCCAGTGTTACATGTGTCCTACTAGCTATTACTGTGTCTTATAAGGGTCGTCTAAATTACTTAGAACTACGAAAATTATCCCGAAAACATATGAAAATCCCCCGAGAAGCCTGCGTTGTACGAGCGAGCACATTGGATCCCTTTATTACTACAGCGAGAGGATTTGCATAATAAACGCCCGTTCTACGCCCGGTTATTTAACTCGGTAAATAGATAACTAACGTAAAATGTCCAGTGGTTGTGTTAACCACTACGGTGAATGTGGGTAATTATTTTGATGCTTCTTTTATTTGCTACTCTATTAAAGTGGGATAACGTTTAATTTGGGCCCTCGGCCGTATTTTGTTGGTGTACTCGCGGTAATGGAATTTTTGAGAGAGTGGTGGTGTAAATTAAAACATAATTTTTGAACATGTTCTTTTGAGTTCAGTTCGTATCTTTGAACTGACTTTGCAACGAGCTGTTATGGCAAAATTAATAAATGGGTATCCCCCAATGATATTTTTTACTAAAGATATAATGTGTCATCCTTAGTAATCAGTAGTGTTCCGCGATACACTGTACGCGTCAACAATGTATATTATATGGTAATCGTCACTCAGGAGCACAATTCAATGATGTCAGTCCCGGGTTTGATTCCAATACAGAAATTTTAGTGAAGAATATACTTTTTGGTGTAGGTACATGTGAATCTTTTGTCTACTCATGTTGTTCATAGCATATCCCAGTGTGTGGCTATGTGTATGTAACGTATTTATTATTTACAAACCAATTGTAATACTCGTATTGTTCCGA
The DNA here is from genome assembly GCA_001278395.1 of Lerema accius. NCBI lineage: Eukaryota > Metazoa > Arthropoda > Insecta > Lepidoptera > Hesperiidae > Lerema > Lerema accius. The sequence continues at coordinate 97,639 of LGAG01001069.1, read as the reverse complement.
AATTCGATCACTGATATCGCACATACTTTGTTCCACGGACTATCAATTATTTCATCCAAAAATGGTACAATACGTACGAAATTGAATGAAAAACAATACACTACAATACAAAACCAGCTTACAATACAGCTTTACAAACAGAACGATTCAATACAACTGCGGTATTCTATTCTATTTTCCGCGATCTTTAATTTCAGGTGCTATAAATGCAAAGGAGTAGCGCGATTGGACCGCTTCAAGCCATTATCATCGTGGCCCTTATTCGCTCCTCAATATAATTCACGTTGGATGGTTATGTTGTAGTGACGTACACGAAATTTGCATTTTGTGAGTTTCAAGTTAGAAATACCCAAATTAATTAATGGTTGATTCCGCTGTTGCGAGCAGAAAGTAGTTTCCGCGTAAACAAGAAATGTTTTTTTTTTGCAATAATTGTTACTAAAAAGAGAAACAAGGATATCGCTTCGCTTCGGTGTACCTTTTACCTGGGTAACAAAAACGTTTCCCTAAACTTTTCAAAGTTCGTTTTTGCAAGAAACATGCAAAGTTGTTGTGTGAAATGATTAAAACAAATGACAACTACCTACTATTTTATGTTTAAAGATTGTACGATTTCGTCACACAGTCACACACAATGTGTTACATAACGTATTGGACCTAATATTCCCATTGAGTGATGTGTGTCACTTCACTACAGCAATCGCCCGCGGCTCCACCCGCGTAATTTTCCCGCTTTCGCAATATTTTTTTTGCTGCTCCTCTCCTGTTTATCTTAGTGTGATGTTATATAGCCTTCCTTGATAAATTAGCTATCTTATATTAAACGAATTTTTCAAATCGATGCAGTAGTTCCTGAGATTAGCGCGTTCAAACAAACAAACAAATAAACAAAGTCTTCAGCTTTTTATTATGAGTATGGATGCACGTAAAATAACAGCGGCAATATTAGAGTATGTTAAAGCAAATAACATAACGGTAAAAATATTAATAAGAACGGAACGCGGCAAGCGTTAGCCAAAACTCTTGACGCTCAATATAAATTAACTTGATGTTTTTATGGATATGGTTTGTATGATAAGCACATAGAATTTTGGCACCGACTCGAAAAAATATAGCACTGAATATAAAGAATTCCTATTCAAGCCATTTTTAAGTAGGTTAAACGTTCGGCGTAAATTACTGACGGGATTGTGGAAACTAAAAGGGGTTTTAACTATAGTACGTATATTCAGCTGGTAAATTTCACACGCTTCTGACATCATTATGCAGTCCTATCAGATATGCAGAGCTTCCCACAATTTAGTAAATCGGTACTGAAACGTGTAAAGTGGAAGAAATTTCATCCATCACTGAGGGAGGTAACTTCTACTGTTAAAGCTATACATACTTAGTTATAAAAACAACGAAATTATGCCAGGCGTATTTTTAAGATAGGATTCCGTATCAGCTTGTGTTCATAAAAGCATAGCACCCTTTATTTTGTAATACTTTACATTTAAAAACGATTCAATGAAAAAGCAGATATGGCTAGAAAATATCTAGGTGTTTTACCAAAGTACCGATTTGCACTTAATACTTTTCCTTCGAAAATTCATCCGAATGGTATCGAGTCGCGTGCTTATAGCCATTTGCACCGTGATAATGGAACACTTACAGAAAACTTTACTTTCAAATCTTGTTCTGCGCAAAATTGGAGGACTGGTTCTTTGGTATTTTCAATTACAGTTAAATTTCGGAATATTATTATGAGAAAAATTGTGTAAGAATTGGTAGCACAAAATGTAATTTCATTAGAAAAAGGGACGGTTTTAGAAAAGATATTGTTTAGTAGGCGGTAGTAATTGTTAAAGTTTTTTTTTATTGATCTTAGAGTAAAAGAAACACTTCTGTTTATTTTTGAGGTTGTGCAAGTAAATATAGTATAGGTAAAAAAAAAAAACAAATTAAAGTCATTGTTTCACTGTATTTGATAGCATCTGTGCAGTTCTTTTACACTCGAACGTTATTGCGAATGACACGCAGTCAAGCGCAGGCAAGTTGGCGTTGCGCCAAACTACTGTATAATACAATCAGAATTTTCACAGTTGTGGCACTTCTCGGAAGTTTGATGACTGCGTTGAGAATTAGATTACAGTATACACATTAGAGTAATGTGATGAAGTATACTCTAAGCCTTCTCGGTGATGAAGGTAACCTATCATCAAATTCAGTGACACCCGTAAGGACAAAGATGAGTGGAATGAAACAATCGACGCCACAAGCTTTAAGAAGTCACGTGTGATTCGAAACATAGCTTTAAATTGCTGGCAGTATATGTCCAGCCTAACAGAATCAAAAGAGAATTTATTTTGTTTCTAAGGCATAACAGAATCAAGAAATAATTTGTTTCTAATGCGCATACAAAATTTTAAATAAGATGCGATAAGGAATTCGAGCTTAGACTATTTCGTTCGAGTGACCAAGGTTCAAACCACTTAACTAAAACTACTTCAAAGAGCCCTCGTAGTGAGTTATTAATGGGTAGTAGCCAATATTAGTTATACGCGTCAATTACCACGACCACATAGAATACCACTATAATAACCACAACACTATAACCATACATTACGCGGATGAAGTAGGAAAATAAAAACCGGCTAAATGCGAGTTGGGCTCGCGCACGAATTCAATAAAAGAAAATCACGTCTGTTAAAAAAAAAATATTGTATGAGGATCCTACTTAATATTTAATTATTTTTATTTTTAGTATTTGTTATTATAGCTGCAAGTAAAAAAAGCAATTCATTTATTAGACTGTCTGTTAAATTTTACAA
>LGAG01001069.1:72263-83640 GCA_001278395.1 Lerema accius | reverse complement strand
AAACTAGGTTACTAGATTACATAATTATTAAGTCAGGTAAAGAAATGAAATTCTAAGTGAGGATTGACTACATTTTTCACTACTTTACTTCTATAGAAAATACTTGGAACTTTCAAAAGATTCTTATATGTGCATTAGGTGTTAAACATAGGCGTTCAAAGAAATTTCAACCTTACGTCATTTGTTATCTAAGTACAATTCTTTGTTGTTTAAAAATATGACAAAGAGCAGTCATAAATCTGCGTTGATAATAGTGGGCAGTATGACTTACAGCTACAGAACAGAACTGAAAAATGCTAGCGGCGTTTGCACCGTCCACCGCGGTGTATTGGGGTTTAGTATTTGTCTATATACCTTTCAGACCAAAAAATAAAATTTCGAAAAAAATAATAACGTTAATGACAAATGATAACGTTTCCCGATATAGGCGGGTGCTTTGTGACGTATGTCAAATCGTAAGATAAAAAATTACTTCACTTTTTTTCTCTTGAAGACTGGTCTGATATATACCTACCTATTATATACACATAAAGTTATACTAATCTGAACTGTTAACTCAAGGTAAATATAGGTTGTGTGTGGCTTGTGGCTTTGTCTATCGAACCTTTCGGTAGGTGTGGCCCTTTTTTTAAATATTAATTATTGTTTCACTTCCATTACTATTTTCCCTATTCATTTAAATATTCCTTAACTTTATGTCACACCCTGTATATAACACTGCAATGCTAAGCCCATGTGGCGTGATGTAAACATACGGGTCACTGCGAGTGTTACGCAAATTTAACTCGCATACTATGTCAACCGCTGTTGTTGGTGACCCAGACCACCTTAATTACTTCGAAAGCCCCCAACTAAAATGTATACCGCGTGCGGATTTAGGAATTAATGACAATTTAATTGGATTTAGGCGCTCATAGCCCTTGCTTGTATCAGTCGTAAGCTGTGTCCGATTTTGAAGATTATCAAACCTAACCGAGTTTAAGATATGTATACTATGTTGAGCCACGGTTCTGAGTTTTTTACCTATAATAGCCTCTGGTAAAATTTTATTTTTAAAACCTAAACTAGAATACCTCATGTAGTTTGTTTAATCCCTTAATAGTCCACAACAAGTACTTTCGACCTACGTAAACCTTTATTAAATTCTTATCATACTGAAAAACTTTCGCTATGACGTTTTAATATTTCTAATAGTTTAAATGGTTCTTTGAAGTATTACGACATGAGCAGTAGGCGTCTTCCGGGTCCATTGTAGTCCTGAATCACACTAGGCCATTCTAAAATACCTCACGATTTTTTCATTAACTTCGGTCAAGCCATTTAGGACCAGTTCAGTGCAAAACACAAGGACACTAAGATTTTATGTATAAAGATAACACTACCCACTCATAGCGCTACACTAGAATTTCTAGTATCGTAGGTGCCTTGGAGAATACACAAGGTGAGCCCACACATAAACACATACCCACACACACATCCAGACCGAGAACAGCGATTTAAACTCATCAATATATCATATGAAATCGAACGAAATTCCAAAGTCATCACAAACGCTAGTAGTCCAAAGTTACGAATGAAACTAGAACGCCGCGCTGCCCAGACAAGCTATATAAATTACGAGTACCACTGCAACCATCTCCCAAAATAAATTTCGGTTTGGACGAGACGAGACTTTTGTGCTCAAGATAAATATTCCTCTGAGCTGTCTCCGTTCTCAAAGCACCAAGAAAACGTTATATTCGGGAGTCACAAAGCTACCTTGAGATAACATGTAAAATGGACGATGTATCATTTATGTACAAGTGCAAAGAGAGGAGTGTCAGTGGTTGGATGTAACTTTAATACTTGTGTCCAGTTGGCTGTGCTCCAAATGTAGACAATGTTTCACATTGAAGGTGTGAGCATACGGGACGGAATTGTTGGCTTTCCCGTCAGAATTTTTAATAAAAGTCGCTTCTAAATGATGTTCAGGCAAACAAACGCTTGCCGCCCTTTTCTTTTGATTTCTATTTTTAGGGTTTTTTTTTAATCTCAAAAAAATTTACACAGAGATAAAAATATTATGTTCCAGATTAAAACATAATCAGTTTCAACAAATGCCAATTTTTTTTTTGCCCAGTCATCAAACCATCAAGATTTTCAACAGATGTACTTATTTCGTTATGAAAGTAGCTCTTCTTCAACATTGTAGTTAAATCATTACTTCAGTATCTACTCGATTTAATGTTTTACGCCTATAAATGCATGCAAATAATACTTAGCTGTAATCTCAAATATCCCTAATTGTATGCCGTGCATAATGGGTAGAATGTTGGCATTGCTATTGATAGATAAATAAGCACTTTATGGTGTGTATACCACATAGAAGATTTATAACGAACATATTTTGCATATTTCTCTAATAAGGTCTTTAAAAGAAACCGTGGCGGGAAAGTTCCAATTTTACTCGCGTATGTTTCGGTCTCGAGATTCTAGAGAAAAACAATAACAGTGTCACAATGAGTCTCGGCGGAGCGCTCGCGGCGTGCGAGCAGAGCATCCCTTACTATTGATGTTTCCTTGAACCAAACAGCTAATTGGCTGAAACTCCATATATTACGGCTTTGTCTAGGCACATATTGCGTGAAGCTGTAATTATTAAGCTGTGTTTTTTCACTTTTGAAATACGAATAAAATTTTTTCTCGTTCTTACTTTGTTTGTCGTTTCGTGTAAACGAATGAGTTTAATTAAAGGGGTGACTAACGACAGTGTTAAAGGAAGCATGTAGTAGTAGTTTCAGGTTTGGGATAGTTAAAGTTTACCTAAAGAAGAAATTAAAGAAGAGAATTGATTCCGTATTGAAAGAGAGTTGACGTTGATATTGACAACTGTCAGCCTGTCATATTGAATGAGTTTATGGCCTTAATTTGTCATATTGAATGGAAAAATTTCCTCGGCAGACCTATTTCTCTATTCAAAACACTTCTTGCGAAACTACAAAAAAAAAAAAAATTACTTGTCGAAATAAGCTGCTTAATAGTCGCCAGTCCTCGGCATTTCTTTCCAGTATTCGGGCGCTTGTCAGGTCAAGGCCCATATTACTGTACATTCCCACAACGCTTGTACGACTCGGAACAAAAACCAAAGAACAATGGGCTCAGCACGAAAACCGCCTAATTTGTTAGCTACACAACATCTGACTAGCAATTTTCCAAACAATATGTTTGTTTATACATACATTACAAACAAAAGAATAGTACGAAATGAAGGTTAGTGCAGTTAATGAAAAGTATCAAAACGTTGTTTGTCTTTGATTTATAAAATGCCAAGCGACTTGGAAGTTTTGAGTATGTGATCACTTTTTAAACTTTTGACCATTAATCCATCTGCCAATTCGCACTGGAGTGACATGATGGAGTATCTAGTCCTCTTCAGTTACGAGGAAAGACTTTTGATCAGAAGTGGATCCTTAATGGGTTAAGTACATTAGTATATAAGGAATATCGATCATTAAGTCTAATCGCAGTCCCTTGCCCTTGCACATTTACCAAACAATTCCTTAGTCACATTGAAGTTCATTGGTATCGACAGAGAGCCATTTGAATTCACTGGTTCTAGTACGTAACGATCTAAGTATCACCGTTTATAGATTTTTATATTGGTTGTATGTTTGGAAAGCAAAATAATCCATGTCAGAATAATCTATCAGCTTTATACATTTCGCTGTCCCAAAGTGTACGAACGTTTATCCCCTGTCCAAGCGCGGGACGCTCGATGCATTATGCACCTGGCGCCATCTGCGCTTCACAAACTGCAACTCGCTCTATCCCATCTTAAGCTGTTTGCTCGCCCTCTTTACATATGAATTGGGCTTCCGTCGCACGATGTATGTAATCTGAATTCACTTGCCTGACTTCTAGCTTTCCCGAGTCAGAATTTAACATCAAACGCTTAATTCGGTTTTCGAGTTTTATTTAGTGGTAGGGTTCCGTGGAGAAATTGGAGTTCGTTTCGCTGTCTGTTCGTTTGTCTTGGATTCAGTTAAGACGTCCTTTAATCAATAAAAACTAAAAATTGCACTGCTTGAAATTGGGTCGGTATTTAAAAAAAATCTATTGGACCTTAGACGAACCTAGAATATATCTTGTGAACTAATTGGAGGATATTAAAAGAAAAATTAGCAAAAGTTAATTAAGTTCAAACTAGTAGAAGTTATTTCCGTTATTCCCGAGACAGGAAGATGAAAGGGATATTAGGTTAAAGTTGACAGGATGGGTGCTTAATAATAAGAAACTTTTATAATATAACGTTGGAGAAGTTGACGAATCGAATTTGTTGTTTAAACTTTATAGCCAGCAAGTTTCTATTAAGATTTTTTAAATTTTATATGTTCTTGAAATTCTATTTAAGAATGAATAACACTTACGAATTATATACATACCTAAAACAAAGAATACAGAATTAATTATTAGCAAGTAACATTATAAATACTTAATTTGAACTGAATAAAACATATATTAAGCTGAAGTTCTTTGTGTAGAAAGAGGAAGCAAAATATTTTAAAATTCCTGTAAAGCTTACAGAAACAAAATATAGCTTAAGCCGGGCATATTTAAAAGGCTTAGTTTATACTAAGCTCAGGTATGTAGAAGAATTCACAGAATTTAATACAGATATAAGTAAGGTGCAAATTAATTTTTGCACTTTAGTAGTAGGTAGGTATAGGTTTGTATCGTTTCAAACGCGCGTTCTTAGCGCGTTCTATTTAAGTTCGTGTTGCTTCATACAATTACTATAGACAAAAACGCGCTGAGAATACGATGTCAACACGCAGAGGGAAAAACGCTGGGACCAAAAACGCACATCGTCGGCGCGTTAAAATAAACGTCGTCTTCTAAGAGGAAATATACATCATTTAACCTTGACTTTGACTCATACCCCAATGCTGGGCTCTGAAGCGTAAGCAATGATATGGGGCCTACTTAATGTCTCATTGGCTATTCAGGAAGGGTGCGTAGCGAGGAGGTATGAACTTAGAATTCAAGTTTGAATGTTCCTTTATATCCATAAGTAATGTTTACTATAAAGCCTTAGTTAAATAAATGACATGTGGTATAATGTGACATTACAAATTAATTCAATTAAGTATATATGGAGACGCCTAATCTCAAGGTCTCTGCGACCGAACGGGGAGCCGTCGGGCCACAGGACCTTTTAAGGCCTCAGGTGCCTCCAGTAGGGGGATGCGGGAAGCGATATAAAGGTGGGGCGAAGGACCAGGAGGGCAAGATTCCTCCAGCGGGAGAGAAGGAAATTGAACGCACGTACCTTGGTCTGTTTGGGCGGGCTCCGTGGCGAAGTGGATGCCGGGTGGCACGGTCCACGGCTGTCTCCTCCGGGTTCTGGTGCGTGGTCCAGCGATGTGTGTATTGCGATTGAACTTGGCGATAATTTTTCTATATTTTAAGGAACCAAACTAGCGGGAGCGCGCGACGAGTATCGGAGGCTCGCGAGCGGGGCGAGCGGCGAGAGCGAATGTGAAAACTTCCGCGAGTCGCTCACGGAAAGAAGCGCGTGAGCCAATCAGCGCTCGCCAACGGCCACAGATAATACAAGGACGTGCGTTCGGAAATGAAGGAAGGGACAGATTATAAAGGCGTTAGCATTCCCCCCGGGATTGAAGGATCCCTTCAATGAAGGAAGGAGAATGAACGTAGGAATTCAGAAATTGGATAGCGGTTAGAAGTGCGAGGTGGAATAGGGTAGGTAGGACAGCGAAAAAATGGAGAGCGAGAATCATTGCGAAGGTAGGGGACAGAGCTTTACGACCGGCCGTTTGAACATGCCTTTAGTGGTTCGAACCGTGGCAACACGAATAATCCCATCATTGCCGGGATGTATCTGGTCAATTACACCTAAAGGCCACTGGAGGGGCGGTAAATTGTCGGTTTTTATAACTACTACCATTCCTTTCTCTATAGGAACGTCCGGTTTACTCCATTTGTATCTTGTCTGAAGAGTGTGAAGATATTCCGCACTCCAGCGCTTCCAAAAGCCTTGAACTAATTTGTTAATAAGGTCATGACGCGATAATAAATGCAAGCGATCTTCCTCAATTAAAGGCGCTGGAAAAGATTTAAGTGGCGTTAAAGTTAAGAAATGTGCCGGTGTTAAAGCTAAACCTTCCGACGGATCAGAAGATAGAGTTGAGCAAAGAGGACGCGAATTTAAAACAGCTTCAATCTGCGATAGAACCGTATACATTTCTTCAAATGACAATATTTGCGTGCCTATTACCCTATAAAGATGAGTCTTCAAGCTCTTAACATTAGCTTCCCAGCATGACCCGAAGTGTGGGGAACTGGGCGGATTTTGATGCCATTGGATATGGTTATTACCGAGTTCCGCGCCGAAAGACTCTTTGAATTGCGAAGAGCATAAAAATTTATACAAATCATGGAGATATGATTTTGCTCCCACGAAATTAGTTTCGTTGTCGCTATACATACAGGCAACGGGACCACGACGCGACAAAAAACGATTGAAGGCGTCTAGGAAACAAGCGGTACTCAAATCTGACGCGAGTTCAATATGTACGGCTTTGGTAGTTAGGCAAACGAAGAGGCACACATAAGCTTTGGTAGCGCGACTACCTCTACCACGAGTCATAGCGATTTTAATAGGACCGGCATAGTCGGTACCTACATGCGTGAAGGGCTTTAGCGACGGCGTAACCTGACAGGCTCTAAGGTCAGCCATTTGCGGGTGCGGAGCAGACGGGCGTGTCCGAAAACAAACGTTACATTTAAAAATAACGCTGCGAACTAAACGACGCGCAGACAGAATCCAATAATTTTGTCTAAGGATAGACATTAGTAGTGTTGGCCCTGCATGACAATATTTTTTGTGATAATAATCTACAATTAATTCTGCGACGTGATCGTGGCGAGACAGTACAATCGGATGTTGGTGACCGTAATCGACATCGGAGTTGCTTAATCTACCACCAACACGGATTAAGCCGTCGTCATCTATAAAGGCCTTCAAACGTTGTAAAGCGGGTGAACAAATTTTATTGCGATTCAAATTTTGTATATCAGAGGGAAAATACAAGCTTTGCGATTCTTTTAATATTTTAGTTTCAACAAATTTCAAATCTGAGGCGGTTATAAAGGATGATGAACTACGCGGTAACATCTTCAAAAAACGAAAGATATAAATTAGGATTCGACATGCCTTTGACCACGACGAATATTTTTTAATTATATTGTAGAGGAATGAATCTTCTTTATTTACCACGGTAGCATGCGACAACAACTTTTGCTCAGGTACATCTGTAATACCCGACGGCGAAAATGGCTTGACTGGCCACAGACTACTATCCAAACGAGCCCACGGAGGGCCGTGAAACCACAGCGGATGGTCTATAATCTGTGCGGGTGTCAACCCCCGGGATAGACAGTCGGCGGGGTTTTCTTTTCCGTTAATATGGTAAAAATCATTGGGCGAAACGTTTTCTATAATTTTGGTAATGCGATTTGCGACGAATACGTGCCATCTGTGCGGAGAAGAATGTATCCAACATAATGCAACGGTCGAGTCGGAAAAAGCGTACACCTTCGAGATGGGATATCGCGATTGATACTGTTCGAGTACAATTCTTATTAACTGCGACAATAATAAAGCGGCACAGAGCTCTAGTCTAGCTACAGAAACTACCTTAACAGGTGAAACTTTCGATTTTGCACACACTAATTGAATTGAAGTTTTATCTGGAGATGAGACATGTAAATAGACAACACCGCCATAAGCGCGTTCGCTAGCGTCGGCGAAACCCAGAAGTGTTACAGTGCAACCGGGAACTACACCAAGATGTCTAGGTATTTTTAAATTATTTAAAATTGCGAGTTCAGAACGGAATTGATTCCACGATTGAATTATCTCTGGCGGAGGTTCTTCATCCCAATTCAAACCTAAAACCCATAGCTGTTTTATTAATAACTTTGCGTGAAGTATAACGGGTGCGACGAAACCCAGGAGATCCCACAACCGGGCTACCGTGGATAAAATTGAGCGTTTAGTGCACTGATCGCTAGGTGACTTAGTTTGAAAACTGAAGCAATCGGATACGGGATTCCATTGAACACCCAAGACTTTGTGCGGTAATTCTTTGTCAAACTCTATTTCAGGCTCTAAACGATGCGAAGCCGGAATGGAAGATAGTACAGCGCGCGAGTTGCTTGTCCACTTCACTAAATCAAAATCGGCTAATTTTAATAAGTCTATTAATTGTTCAGCGGTCAATGTGGCTTCTATTTCGGTAGGTACAGAAAAAACAAAATCATCCATATATAAGCACGACTGCATTTTCTTTGCGCACGGATACCTATCTCCGTGATCACTAAACAACTGCTGCATGGTACGCAACGCGAGGTATGGACTGGACTTGAGTCCGAAGCAGACGCGGTTAAATTGATAGACAGAGAGCGGTTGTTGCGGATCGAAGCGGTATATTATACGTTGGAAGCGCCTATCTGCCTCACGAACACCAATACATAAAAACATTTGACGTACGTCAGCCGCCAATGCTATCGAAAATAAACGAAAATTTAATAATATCTTAAATAAATCCCCCTGCATGTTCGGACCGCTGTATAAGATGTCATTGAGCGACACATCGGTCGACGTCTTCATACTTGCGTCTAAGACAACCCTCAACTTACTGGACACTTTGTCTTCCCGTAAAACACCATGATGCGCGATAGTATACGAGGGCCCCGACTCTTCACCGTCCGAAACGAGCGAGAGGTAACCTTTATTCAAATAATCGCGGATAACATCATCGTAAGCGAGTTTAAAATGCGGTGAGCGTTTAAATTTGTTTTCTAAATATAAAAAACGGCGTTTTGCTGCAGCGAATGAATCCCCTAGCGTAGCGGGGTCCTTCATGAAAGGAAGAGCGACAACGTATCGTCCACTGGGCTGCTCACATGTGGTAGAAGTTGTATACAACTCCTCACACTCATGGTCGCATAAAGATTTGGTAGGTTTGACATTTACTTCCTCGAGTTCCCAAAACCTTTTGAGTTCAGCATCCAAAGACTCCGAAGCAGCAAAATGGCAAGTGGCTGTAGAGCGCGGGGCACCAAGGACGGGAGCCGATCCCATAATTAAGTACCCTAAGACGGACTGTACCGCGGGCGGAGCGACATCCGAAGCGTTATATATTTTATTTGGTAATAGTAGGTGCGAAAATAGCGATGCACCAATAAGAGCATCGATGGGTCCCGGTTCCATAAATGAGTCATCGGCGAGTTGCAACTTATTTAGGTAAGTAAACACAGACGTGTCTACGCGCGCCGTCGGTAAATTGTCCGTGATTTTATCGACCACTAAAGCGTCAATTTCGTAATTAATATTACGATCGAAACGAGAATGAAATTTTAAATAAACTGAACCCTTAATGGGTTTTAATGAACCACCTATACCCTTAACAAATGATGAGGAACGTTGCGTAATATTATTTAAATTTAAATTCAAACGTTGACATAACTCCTCTGTTACAAAATTTACTTGAGATCCAGAATCGATAAGAATTCTAGCTGTGTGCGGCTTGTTTACAGCGTCGTACACACACACGCGCGCCGTAGACAAAAGGACAGTATCGAGCTGACGAACGCGACTAGATCCGCAAGCGCTCAAAGCATTGCTAACGTTCAGTTCTACACTAGCGAGGTTAGCGCTTGAAGCCGCGGCGAAGCGACGTGCGCGCCGGCGGCGGCAACGCGGTTAATTTGTGCACTATTAGTTATAACACCAGCACTAGTTTGCGAAGATGTTGAATTAAAATGTAACATAGTATGGTGAGGTTGGTCACAAGTCCTACACCTTGAAGTAGATTTGCAATTTTTAAAAACATGTTGTGTGCTCAAACAGCTGATACAAAACGACCTTTCTTTCACGAGTTTATACCTATCGTTAGGCGAAAGATTGTGAAATGCACGACAATGATATAAATGTTTGTGTATATTGTTGTCACACATACACGTCTGCGATGGTTTTGAAACCGATGTGACATACGAATGAGGAGTAGGCGGTTTATTTTTACGAGTCAAGGGTTGTTTACTATGTACGTTGTCGGAAGTACTACTAACAGCGGTGTGCGATGAGCGATGAAGAATTTTAGCTTGTTCCTTAATGAACTGAAATAAATTATTTAAAGTCGGAATTTTATTATTTCGCTCCGACATTTCAAAACTGCGCACTGTTTCAGAATCTAATTTTTTCAAAGCGATGTACATTAAAATAAAATCGGACACATTTTCAATTTTTAAGTTATACAAAGCGTGAACTGCGGATGTAAAATTATCAGAAAAATATTCTAAATTACTAGAAGTGGCGGTATTTATTTCCGGAAGATTAAAAATTGTATCTAAATAAGACGTAGCTAACATACGCTTGTCTTCATATTTATCGATTAGCGATTGGTATACTATATTGTAGTTCGCACCTGTAGGTGTGACACCTGAAATTACAGATTGCGCCTTGCCGGTTAATCTACCTATCAGATAATACATTTTTTCCGAATCGGTAAGGGCATTATTTTCGTGTACGGTTGAATTAAAACTCGCGATGAATATCGACCACGTACGTGGATCACCGTTGAAAGTAGGTATTTCAATCGGCGGCAACAACGGCTTCGCCCGGGCGGGTGCTGAACGCGACGGCTCGCCGTGTTTGTCGGAAAGAAAACGTTTTCTAGTGCGAATAACATGACTGTATATATCTTCGAATGAACTCCATTTATTATAATCCGGCACATAACCTACAACTATATCCATTTTTAATTCGTTAATGTCGTTTAATGTACTCATAAAGTCGGATCGAATACTCTCGATCGTTTCCGAATTCGATAAAAACAATTCAATTGACTGAGGATCGGTTGCAGTTTTAGCGGCATTATAAATACTTTGCATGCGTGCGAAGTATGCTTCACTTTTACATTGTAACAATTTCAACTTTTTATCGTATTTTTCGTTTTCGACACAATCGTCGGATTCTGACGGTTGTAACTTTGGAGGCATATTCAAAACGGCGAGTGAACGTAAGCGAGAATTGGGTAGTTACTTGTGAACCAACAAGATGGCGGGGGAGAAATATGCGAATATACGAGAAAATTACTTTGTTTTAAGTTTGAAAACGCGAAATATTGTATGATTACACTGAATAAACTTTATTTAAGTATGAATTAACTGGAATAGGTTCAATATTTGGCTCGAACGACCAGAAATGGAGACGCCTAATCTCAAGGTCTCTGCGACCGAACGGGGAGCCGTCGGGCCACAGGACCTTTTAAGGCCTCAGGTGCCTCCAGTAGGGGGATGCGGGAAGCGATAT
>LGAG01001069.1:54676-70598 GCA_001278395.1 Lerema accius | reverse complement strand
CGGTGCAAAACTTGTCTAGTTCGGATCCCCTACCAATATCTTAAGATAGAAAAGTTGAACATTTTGTGCTGATAAAGGCTCCAAGTCTCCTCTTATTTACAAATTTAAATCTTTGAATTGTGTTTTAATTGTATCTCACCCATTACGCTACGAGTATTCAGTTAATTTATTTCTAAAAATATATATCTCTCGTTTATGACACTTAAATTAACAATATTGTTAAAAATCTCTAACTTGATAATTGATAGCATCATCTAGCTGGCTAAAGACTAACAGTCTTAATAAATCGTGTAGTATATAAATGAGAAAATAGTTCTATCCTACTTTACATGTTGGGATTATACCGTATTTAAAAAAAAAATATTTTACTACTCTGTCGGCATTACAAAAAGGTTATTTATTTATTTTATTTATACATAGAAGTTATCTATCTAAGAGAGTAACCATCATAGACAGACCTTGCAAACTCTTATGGTTTATTATGTGTCCGAGAAATCGTTCCAATGAACTATTTTATCTATCTATCTAAACTATATTTAAACATGTAATAGGTAAACAGCATATATTAATTGACTAGGGTTTCTAAGTTAGTTTGCGTATAGACATGGTATTTTATATCGTCGTAAAGAAAAGGAACAAAGGTACATATTAATTACTATTTTTATTTCTGGTAATCGTCAATTAATAAAATTTTTAACGAAGATAGTATGCCGCAGCGTAGGGAGAAGCGTAGCTGTAAGCGGAGTAGGCGGCGACAGGCGCGGTGTAGGCGGAATACGCGGAGTAGGCGAGCGGCGCGGTATAGGCAGCCGCCACGGGCGCGGTGTACGCCGCTGCTACAGGCGCCGTGTACGCCACGGGAACAACGCCGGGCTTAGCCGCGGCCAGAGCGAGGAAACAAGCGAATATGAACTGCAAATATAACAAATATTTAAATACAATTAATATGTTGCTACTCTATGTTATGGAAGATGTGACAAGTAATTGTGGAGAATCTGTAATTTTTTATGTAATTTAACAAATTCAATGACAATTACACCCAATGTGATTCAATGAGGCCCTATACGTTGAAATCTTTTAAGCCGTTTAAGCTTTAGAGCGTGTCAAAGAGATGGACATACATAATATATACGCTCAAAAAATATTACCCTCTTTTTGGGTAAAAATATGTATTGATTAACCATATAAAAAAAAAATAAACCAACCAGTTTAAACATTTTGACTTTATCAAAGGCTGCGTCTGAGCTGAATGATGTTAAATTAGAGTTTGTACCGATGTTTTATACCAAACGCTACGAAGGCCAATTACACTGCGGGGCAGCGTAGCAAAGAACATAGTATCTAATAATAAAATATGAAGCTATTCGCCCTTTATAAAATATCTTTTGCTTAATTTTCTACGTAAATTAATGACACATTATGAAATTACAAACTTAATAAATAACAATTTAACGAATAGTCTGAATTTATTTAAGTCATTTTAGAGTTTTGTCTCATTACAATATGCGACTTTGTAAATGTCGGCTTAGCTACAGGTACAGCTGAATAGATTTCATACGAACATATTTTTGCTCTAAATTCACACAAATCTATCATAATGTATAGTCAGCAACCTAAACGAAAATGTTTCTTTAAGTCACTGAATATTACATTAATAAAAGACATTGTGACATATTTGTGGTGATTTATCGTATTGTTATCGCACTGGTGTCACTCGTCTAATACTGCCCCTAAGTGTGTAAATATTAGAGATAGATTATTGGTGAAAATTTCTTAGTCATTTAGGGTAACAATTTAGCTGATGTTTAGATAAAAACACAAAAACGATACATTTACAGATTAGTCTTAGAGGCCTTATTCGGTAATATTTCAAAATACAGAAGTATAATGTCTAAGGGCACTACTAAAGATTTTTTTGGACATTTAACACAGAACGCAGTCACGTTCAGATGGACATACAGATAACTTCAACTGGTCTTTCAAACCTTAATATAGACACTCGAAATGTAGAGATCATGCAAATTATCGTCATGTCGCTTTTGCAAGTTGTGTGACCTTTAAAGTTTGTTGCAATCTTACTTTGTATTTATAGCTATCTTAATATATTTCTATAATTACTCCTGTTTGAGGAAACTATACCTTCACGTACTTTACCTAATAACATTTATCTATTTTAATGAACTAATGAGATAAGATAATATACCCAGGTGGTGAAATCGTTTCAATTCATTTTCACTGGGTAGTGTCAATTAGACACGTTGGTATAATCTGTGATTTTTTTTTAATTTTGCACTTATACCTTTGTCGGCATAAAAATGCCTGAAAATTATAAATGTTATACGAAAAAAAAACAATATCAATTAGCTACTTAATAATAGAGTACGCGTGTATTTTAATTCCTATAATACCAACATATTGACATACCTTTACATATTGACATATATATTAATATATTTTACAAAAGTAGGATAAAATAGAACCATTTTCTTCCAACAAAATTGATTGGGAACCAACCACCTGTAAGGCACATTGACCTCCAGCTTGATTGCAGGTAACCACGCAGTACTCCAGACACGTGCGTGCTGACCTCTGACGCAACACGCAGTGTGTTGCATTCTAATATGAATGTCTTATGCAAAAGAGAGCCTTTATAGTATATCTGATTTTATTAGGGTAAAATTAGAATCGGGTTCAGAATATAATGAATTTTATTCATCGGATGTCAAATATGTGAACCATTTAAGTTAGTTTTATTAATACTTAAAACAAATTAAAAAGCTTGTCTTTTTTAAATAAATCAATTAAATTATAACTTAAAATACTGTGATTTTATGTTTCATAGACTTTTAAATCACGACATTTTAGAAGTTTTCACTTCAAAAAAAATTTAATGTAGGTACAACCCAAATAGTTTTCTCCTCAAAAAATTACGTATTTATTACATTGTATTAATTTACTATAATTCCATAAACTCCTATACATAATGGTATTAAAATTTTATTGCTGGCAAGAAAAGAGAAATAGGTATCGTCTATTTAATGGCTGGTTCTGTTGCGCATGTTATTTCTGAGATGTTTGTCTTGAATTCGGAGCAGCGTCGATGTTCTAAAGTTAGCACACTGTTACACTATCCGAATAATTGCATTGCCCTGTTTGCGTATTTAAACGGTATCATAGGCAGAATCAACATCATTCCCTTGGTTGCTTAGTTGAGAACAACACAGTCAAACTCAAACAATAATCATGTTCAAGCAGGTAAATAAATAAAACAGTGTATAAATAACCACTGCATTCAAGAATATAAAATGAAACAATAAATACTTTGCTACCATTTAGTATAAAAAAAACAAAAGATACCTACCTAATTAACAGTTTAAAGCAGCAATGTTGACTAATGTATAAAAATCGTAACAACAATATGTACACTTAACGTAACAGCTACGATTAATTAATTCAATATTTACAGGTAATCTTCGCTACCCTCCTCGCAGTCGTGGCTGCTAAACCAGGCATTCACTCTGTAGCCTACACAGCACCAGTTGTTGCTGCTGCCTATACCGCCCCTGTTGCTGCTGCCTATACGGCCCCTGTCGCTGCTGCCTATACCGCGCCAGTCGCCGCTGCCTATACCGCGCCAGTCGCCGCTGCCTATACCGCTCCAATCGCCGCTGCCTATACTGCCCCAGTCGCCGCTGCCTATACCGCTCCAATCGCTGCTGCATACTCGGCTTACAGTCCTTATGCTGCGTACAGAGCTCCCTTCTTCCTCAAGTGAAAACTCAGATGATAATAGTTTAAACGAATAAAAGCTTACTTAACATTGATATGAATTTTAATTTGCCTAATGTTATTTTCATTTCTATATATTTAATAGTTAGGTACAATGTATTTAATAGTTGACTGCAATTTATTATGTTTTATTAGAATCGACGTTAGCCGACGGATAGTACGGATACGGACAGACTATCAGTGCTCTACGAATCGAGATCTGAGCAATAGCAAATATAATTATGTAACTATTTGCGTTTGATAATGTCTAGGTGTTTTTCTAATGAAGTAACTTAAATATTTTATTGATGTATTACGCTGGTCAAAAACTTGTGCCGATGCAGGAAAAATACATTAAAACATGTACAGCGACTTTGACAATTTTTTCAATACTGATTTGTAGTAAAGATTGATTAATAAAGTCATCAGTAGATTTTTAATTTATTGGACATCCCACCTTAACAGATTAAGCTACTCTGCCTACACTTAGAAACAAAAAAAATACACAAAATTGTGCTATGGCGTCGATTGGATAATTATAGACAATAATTTGAATACAAATCGCTGCAATATTCGGACGGCCTATTTTATGCAAATGACATTAGGACAATGTATGACATCATTCGATATTACGCGAGCAATGCTCAATAGAGGCATGTATTGGCTGGACATAAACCGTGACGTCAACTTCTCCCCTAATAGACACTGATATCATGTTATGACTGAAGCATCTGTTTTCTGGGAATGACGGAATACGACACAATAATACCGAATTTTTGCTAAGTTCCGAACTTCCTCAGCTTCTGAGAAACAAAAATAATATTGTTGTTTTTTCCTTTCACTTCTAATATGTATAGATACTCAGAAAGCCTTATTTTTAAATGTCTCGTCAAAATCTGTGTAGCCATAACAAAAGATTTAGTTTTATTATATGATATGTAGAGAAATGTTATAAATATTGGGTAGGTAAAATTCTTTTAAAATCTTTAAATAAAAGCTACAGAAAGGATGGTTTGTATACTGAAAAATTATAATATTATTATAGTACATTAAGGTTGCTAATGTACTCTTGATTATCGTCAGAATATGTTCAAAATAATAATCATAGTAAAGATGAATTTAAAGGTAATATACTTACATTGTAGCTTATTCAGGATGTGCCGATTAATTTGAATTCGGTCACCGTCATTCAATGTTCTAACATAATACGAGAAACAGTATTGATACCTGTTTTGATTAGGGCATCACAGGGTGCTTAAATTTCGAGTCTTTATTTTTGCATTATAGCGTGCAATTTTACTCGTTTCATTTTGCTGATCGTTAAGAAAAGAAATTAAAAATTATCATAATAAAATTTATTTTATAAGATGGTGTTCAATTTTAATATTAAGCAAGTTTTATAACAATAAAATGATAGGCTTCATTTTGAAGAAAGATAGTATTATAAAACACATTTTTTTATTCTCATATTTTTCATTGTCACATTTTGTTAAACAGCACTTTCCAACAACTTTATTAAAATATTTTGGAACACAATTTTTTAAATTCAAATTATATAAATCACCTTAGGAATAAAAAGCTTTCTTTACGAAATTAAAAACTTTAATAATTTAAATTACATCACATTTCACAATTACGTAAAATTACGTTACATATATCTAAATTACATTTAACGGTTTTCAAGGCTTACTTATTTACCTACTTTACTAATTACTGCTCATCTATGCGAAATAACAGTGCCTATTCATTGAGCGGGATTATTAAGCTATCATCAAAGCTTAATACACTCATAATATCTACAGTACATAATATTATTGTTTTTAGCTCGAAGTACTAAATAACTTCATATGTGGCTTAAACCTATCCTACTCTAATAAATTTATTGGTATGTGTTATGTTATTAGCAACCGTTAAACCCTTTAAATTACATCGTCTTGTATTATTATATTTATGTCATAATTTCTAAAATAGAATGAAGCTCGTTGTAACCTCTATTAAATTCGGACATCCTATACAAATTAAGCTAGGATAGGCAATCGGTATAAATATTCAAGTCGCGTTTACATCCTGACTGCGTCCTTGCCAAGTTACGCGGAATGATTCGTTGCCAACATCGGGGGTCATCAGGACCTTATATATTAGCAGGATAGAACAACAATAGTCAGTGTTCATCGGACAATCAGCCAAAATGTTCAAACTTGTAAGTATTAGTGCAATTATATTCAAGTAATCTAAATAACAGTAGATAATATTCCATAATACATTACATCGCAGTTTCAGCTTTACCCTACATTCATTTCTAATTTTTCAATGCATAAATTAATTTCCTAATATTTTTTAATCATTCATTTATTAACAAAGTTAAGAAATATATTAAATAACTCTGCATAATTATTTTCTGATTAGTCTTTCAATTATTTTCTCGAAGGCTTATAAAGTTAGACATTTCACATGTAGCACACATAATTAAGGATAGATTATGTCAATCGATTTAATTTAATAATCTAGAAACTTATTATTATCATAACCTGCAAATAATGCCTCGATTTTCACCTGCAGGTTAGTCAGCTATTTCCAAAAAATATTTAATTTCCCTTAAGGATTTTACTAAATCTCCGTTTTTATCATTTCTCTGTACATATACGTTACCGTTTGTGTAACCGACTTTTTAATTGTATTATTAGCAAATGAGCTTGCAGTGCCACCAAGCCACCATCCTTTAGACATTGTGTCAAACCTCGAGTAAGACTATAAAGCGGATGTATAATGAACCGTGTATTTGTTTGCAGTTGATCCTCTCCGCTCTCCTGGCCTTCGCTAGCGCCAAGCCCCTGGTGGTGAGCTACTCGGCCCCATTGGCTGCCTACACCGCCCCTGTTGCAGCTGCCTACACCGCTCCAGTTGCCTATTCCGCGTATTCCGCGTACTCGCCAGTTGCCTACTCCGCGTACACTTACGCCTCACCCTATTCTTACTACATATGAAGACCCACGACTCCAATAATGTCATGGAAAGAGAAATTATGAAATTGTGCTTTAAATGTATTATTTATAATAGTTTGTAGCAATACAGGATCGTTATTGATATGTTTTTGTTTTATTTTTTGGAAGATAGATGTACGTAACTAGCTTATAGAGAAGAAGTATAAAATGTTATAGTTATATAAATAACAAAACAAACTGTAGAATTTAATCTAGGATATAATCTACTCACATTTGACACAAATTCTTTAATTAGTTTCTGATTTCAAAGGAACTCACTTTGCAAGTAGAGTTATCATAATGTTAATTATCTAGTTATAATTAAGTATAGCTATGATACAAATACATACATTAAAGAATTAAAACACTCCTTGTTTACGTTGAGAGTGGTAAGGTATATTAGCCTTTCAGCAGATTGAATTAGAGTCGAATTTAGACTACATATCCTCTAAAGTACTAACTTTATTCTCTTATAGTAATACTGTGTTCGATTATGTTAACAACGTATTACACAAGTAGGAGTATCTATATTTAGCAGCCTATATTTTACGTGATGTATGTTTGATTAAAGGTAAAATGAAGTCAGTGTCATTTAATTTTTCTTGACTAAACAATTTTAATGAGATATTCACAAAATTACGTAACAGATATATTCACAAAATTACGTAACAAAGACATTCACAAAAATTACGTAACAGGTTAAATACCATATGAAGAATCTACTTGTTAGTGTTTAAAAAAAAGTAGAGCTCGAAAGTAGAGTAAAAAGAAGTATAGTAAAAAAAATAAGAAAAAAAGAAAGTTGTAAACTTAAAAGTACTTTTTACTTTTACCAGGTACTAGGTATGAAACATGCCTATTAGAAAGTGCAAACAAGTAATCATAGCTTAGTGCCGTATAAAAAATTTATACATGGATGGTTAAATTTTAACCTCCGGTTTTAAAAATAATTCAGGGATGCAAAAGTTTCACAATTGTCATAGTTAAAGTTTAGTTCAAAGTCTGTGTTTTGACATATTGAGTGTTGGGCAAATTTTGACCGTAATGCGAGTTCCCTAGTTAGTACTTATTAATGTCTAAAAACCTTTCAATTACGTAATTACCGTATGCACGTTTCATGGCATTTCATCTAAGGAAGTCGTGGAAGGAATTTTCATCAACAAGTTATACAATTATTCTAGCATCCACGAGTTTGCACCCGAAGAACAAGGCCAAAGCTTGTGCTCGATCCACTTAAAAATATAGTTTGTGGACTACAGTACTGCTCTTCTGTAACTAGTATACTGTACTTTATTACCAGGTAATAAAGTATTACATGAGTATCAAGGAGGGAGAAGGGAGGATCTTTGCTAAATAAAAGTAAAATAAGTAAATAAAAGTGGCACTTGGGCACATAGGAATTTGGGGCCCCTATGGAAAGTAAAGACTGCAAGTTATGACTTCATTTGTTATATGTAATTATAATTTTCATTTTGGCAGTTCTTCAGGGTTCTGGTTAAACTTCGAATGCCCCTGACACGATTCCATTTTCTTCATTAAAAATATACCTGCTGTTACTACTATTATTCTATGACATTTTTCCTTTAATTTACTTGCTTCAATACATTATACTATTATTTTATTTATAGATTCTTTAACTTATCAGTATTTTACAGGTATTTTAAAAGAACAAATTATATTGATAATGATGACGTATAGCCAGACAGGATACGGATTTCATTCTTATGTAAAACATTAACAGAACGATTTAACAAAAGGCATTCAATGACGCAAATAGCGACACGTAGAGTCTGTCATCTCTCGATTGTTGAAATAATTTTGTGACAAATAAATCATTTACCAAGAATAATGATAAGTATTATATCACTGTAAAAACATAACTCTCCTTTGGATGCAGTCGGCTAAAAAGACTAGATGTCAAGTGGACAAGTCTTATTTGTCATTCTTGACAGCTGTCAAAAAATTTTTCCTGCCACTGCAGCTTGGCCGGAAACATCACCCTCGCAACTAATTGTCAGTACTCAATAACAAAAACTTAAGCATAAACAAATACCTACTTTAAAACAAGTTATTTTCTGGTAAGTGCATGTGTGTGAAACAACGTTGGATATACTTGTCATAATCTTGTATACCTACTGACCATTTTATTGTTATGATCTGTGTACTTACTCTACGCCTACTGTTTGCTTATTTCTTACGAACATAATACGTTAATACTAGAACAATAAATCTTTAAACCGGTTACACATATTGTCACACTTATGGTCGTGCAAGGTCAGCAAAGAAAAAATTCGTTCGGACGTTTCGTCCAGTCTTTTTCCTTGGATTATACATTCTTTTGTTTCCGATGAAGCCATTCAGAGAAGCTTTGCTAATACCGATGCTCTGTAAGTATATACTATTCAAAACAACGATTACTTCACTTACACACGCTTGTCATTTTGGTTAACTATTTGACATACCCGAAAAATATAAAAGGTAGCAAATTCTTTTAACAGGCAGTCTCGTATCAGCAGTGTGGGCAAAAACTGGATAAATTAGTCGATACAAAATGACAAAAATAGTTTTGGTAAGACCTTTAGAACATAATGTTGCAAACATAATGCGGTCTACTATAGACCCCTTTTGAAGATAGACTGAAATGTGTGTTGGAATAGACCTTGGTTTGAGATTTTGCAAGCTGAGCATGCGACTATCTCATGATCAAAAATCCATTCTTTCCCATTGGCTTGCCCAGGCAAACCTACGCCCTGTCCCCGGTTGTAATTCTATCCGTTAAAAATGCTTATTTATTAACCGTTTTTTTTGTTTCCAGGTAATCGTTATGGCACTTTTAGCTTCAGTTAAGGCCGACCCAGCGTGGATCATCAGTGGATCACCGTTCTTATCGACTCCATACACCTCTGCGGCTCTTGTGGCGTCGGCTGCTGCACCTGTTGTGAGCCCAGTTGCACCAGTGGCTCCAGTGGCCCCAGTGGCTCCAGTGGCCCCAGTGGCCCCTGTGGCCCCAGTTGCACCAGTTGCACCAGTTTCAGCTGTGCCCTATACTTCAGTATCGCAATATAACTACGCATATGGTTCGTCACTCAGTTACTCAGACTATCTCCCTGTAGTAAGTTCAGCATACTCCTTACCATATACGGTACCATACGCGTATGCTGCTAGTAGGGACTGGTTCTATCGTAATTAGGTATATTTGTTTTTACTAGTCGTCAAAAAATAGACTATAGATTCTTTAGACATCCCTGCTTGACAGATATCAATGTCAAAGTCTGATCTGTGAATGTCTCCTGACTGACGTGTGGTGTGTCAGTGTATCAAATGCAGTATGATAGTGCACGTTTTGCTTGATTTTGTAAATTAAATGCATGTGAAAATTTTATTAAAATTTGGTAGGTATTATGCAATTCATCTTCATGTAAACGGTAAGTATGCTAAACTCAAGCTACTCGTAGTAGCCTGAATTATTGTAAAAAAGGGATACAATGTTGAACCCTTCAAGTGTTACTAGTTTATAATGAAAAAATGTACTGAGTGTATTAAAAGTTGTCAGTATAATTTATACGGTTGTTATTTTATTTTTAATCTTCAAATAGGTATGTACCTAAGCATTGATCTTACTAGACATTATAATGTAGTTTAGTAAATTTTAATACAAAACAAAAAATATTCTTTTCATAAAACAATTCATTACAAAATACGGAACACCATATTTCTCAATTGATTAAAAATAACCATAACTAAAAGGTAAATAAAATAACTTATTATTACGAAAATGATGGAGTATTAACTGTTTCATAATAAATTACTACTTTAAATAAGTAGCAAGTGTATGAATAGCTAAAAATAACGTGTGCCGTGCTAATTTGAAACGTGTTATGGCACGGGTGGAAATAGAACTAAAATTCACTTTGCTTCAAACAGCTCTTGTACTGGTAATGTCAATTATAATATCCTTTCTAAGCAACTACGTCATTACCTTAGGTATCGGTCTACGTGATTTTCTCCATTTCCTCCCCCGCAACAAATAATATTCTGATGCAAATATATTGCAGCTCACATTTATATTTAATATTAAACAGTTTGAGCAGCACGTTGGACTAATTAAATACCGAGTTGTCTCGAATCACACGAATAAAAGGATCACTTACACCATTTGTGTGATTCGAAAGAACTCTGAAGGATAACATCGTGAGGAAACCTGCACATCTGAGAGTTCTCCATAAAGTTCTCAAAGGAGTGTGAGTGTGACTATGGCCTGTACTCCTCACACTGTGGAGACCCGAGCCCAGCAGTGGGACAGTCATGGGTTGTGAAGATTTAAGTACAACATTAAATTTTTTAGAATGCCCAAAACAGCAAAGTCATCAAAGTAATAATATATTTAGGCGGTCACCGAAAACTTCTAAGCAGGAACAGAACTACGCCGAAAGAATTTTCTTTGAGGCTTTTAAGAGTACATTCAACTTTGGTCCCTTGGCATGACACGCTGCTAAAAGTTGTCCTCGCTAATACTTGTATTCTGAATCACTTTACCAACCCGCTCCATATGCGGTCGTTTCCGAAAATTCAATAACCCCTACGCTGTATATCAGGCGTAGCATCGGAACTTTCAAGTAAACAAAAAAATTTTTTTTTTGTCACGTAACTTCCCATAATTTTTCAAGTTATTTCATGCCAGTGCTTTTTCAATTTTAAGCCGCACAAATGATTTTGAACATAATTAAGTGTGGGTAATTTAAGTGTACTTTTTAATTTTGTCCTGTCATCTCCTGCTTTGATTTAGTCTTGGCTTGACTAGACACCAAGTAGTTATTTAAATTTAAAAAAAATCGAAATTATCAGCTGTTTATATAGAAAAAGTTAAATGTTTGAAACTATAACAACGTTTTATGTTTAATAGATTACAAAACTAAATGTTCACAATAATAACTAAGACGTATTTTATACAGTTAGCGCTAGAGCGTAGCAAGAGTTGTTAATCACAGCCAAATAGGTACTATTTTATGAACGCTTAAGCGTGGGCAATACTATAGGCTTAGATCAGTGTCCAAAAAGATATAGGTACTTACTACGTCGACATTCTCACAAAGAAAATTAATGTTTTAAATACATTTCGACGACCCGTATGACGCAATGGTTATTGTCCTGGGTTCGATTCCCGGAGTGGCCGAAATTTTAATGATGATTTTTTTCTGCTCTCGATCTGGGTGTATGTTTGTGTTTCTGTGTTATCCAAAACATAGGGAATCCTAGTGTGGGGCTATGAGTGTATAGCGTTATTATTATTTAATTTTGAAAATACATCAATACTCACACTACCACGTCGTCGACGCGTCAGATAAATGCCCCCCTTCCCCCTGTTGACAATACAATATAATGTAAGCCATCTAATTAACAAGTGTATAACTTGTTTTACATAATTTTTTACTGTCGAACTGCCACCATGTCCCTTAGTAACAATTTTTAGTATTTACTTCAGAAAACCTGATTCATATTTTACAGTCGGGCAAGGTTAATGAGGATATATAATTTTGGACTCATGAGTGTACACAGATTATACATTCTTTTGTTTCCTGAGAAGCCATTATGGCAAGACTTCACAATTCTATACAATACGACTTTGAAATAAACACAATCGTTTGTTATTTACTCGTAGTTCCTTTTCGGCATGTCCCAAATATATAAAAGTAAGAATGACGCAGTCACCAACAGTCTACTGGCGGAATCTGGTAAACAAGGTGGATTATCAAAATGGGGAAAATTGCCTTGGTGAGTACCGATTTATAAGTATTTCAAATATCCGTAATATTAAAGAACTTATGGGACATATTAATAAATTGATGGTCAGCATAATAAGCAATTGATTAATTACTTTCATAAATAAGTCTCTGATGAAAAACAAAACGACGAACCAGTCTTATACCAGTATAATTAAAAAAAATTAAACTTAAAAAGCTGACATTAATTCATGTTTTATTACCCAACTGCATCAGAAAGAGGATAACGTTTTTCGTATGTCTATTTCTTTGATACATTAGTAATTATTAAGATATCCGGTTAGTAACAGTTAATGTTTATCCTACTCTAGGTTCGATAAAAGATGTTCCAAAAAAATACTCGAGATTTTAACTAGATAGAGTTTGTAGAGTTTCCTTAGTCGTAAATCTCCTGCATCATCCATAACTTATCACAAAAGAATAAAGTGAAAGAAGCGTGACGTCTTCCATAATCTTCCATAATAATTATCTAATAAATTACAAACGATTCGCGTCGTATCGGCGACACGCTACGTCATCGGTCTTTGTGACTGAGACCATAACTAAACCGAGACATCCTTATAGAAAACATTGTTCCACAGATATTGTTCATGGCATTACTCGCGTCAGTGACTTCTGATCCGGCGATTGTCTACAATGGATACTATACAACACCATTCACTTCCGCTGCCCTGGTAGCTCCTGCAGTGGCGCCGGTTGCTCCAGTGTCAACCCTACCGTACACCTATGGAGCCGCTTACAGTTATTCCGACTATTACCCTGTGTATAGCTCTGCGTATTCATTACCCTATGCCCTAGATTGGTATTACCGTAAGTGATCGCGTTCACTTTTTAACTTGCAAATGTATCAGGTTTTCTTAAAGTAGTGTATTATTTAATTATTATATTGTAATTCTAAATAAAAAATCTTCTGACACTCGGTATGTTTCCAATCTTTTTTTGATACTCCTTCGTTTTTACTTAGATCTACATTTTAATTTTATTAGCATTAATTATTTATTATATTACACACTTACTTATACATTATCGCAGGTTGACAACCAATGATAGGTATTTAGCATGTACAATTATAATTATAATTGTTGACAACACAGTTTTTAAACCAGAATTCAAGGCAAAATGACTCTGAAAGAATTCCCTATTGCCGCCTATTCCACACTCGCTTGGCCGGTTTTAAGATATTATTATGAGTTTAATATTTAAACTAAAGTTACGCTACTAGTTTTTGCTTAGTAAATGTACTTGGTTCTTAAAATAATTCCGTACTAGATATAATGAGACACGCACACTGAGGCACGTATACTATTTTAATCGTTGTAGTTAAAATGCGGTGACAAATATAACTACATACTTGATTTGTTATCAAAACTTTAACATATTCTTCAACAAAAAAATATTTATTAAGTTAAGACAATATCGTATTAGGATGACACAATTTAAGAATTCATAAAATATACGTTAAGTAAATTAATATTATGCACTAAACATTTCTTTTTAAACTTATGATAAAATATTGCATTAAAATCCTACTTGATAATAATATCAATTATGTAACATAATTAAGCCTAAGTCACAACGGTAATTACATAAGTAACTAATTATAAATTATATAATATTCTCAATTATGTTTTTAAGACATATAAATTGATCTTCGAGCAACGAGCAGCTCTATATATTTCTTAAGGAGGTCCAACAGGTTAAATGAGTTTAGTTATCTCGCCTGCGCCAAGGTATCCCTTGTGCGTTCAAGGTCTTGGTCGGCGTTATACCATAAAACACTATGCACTTATCTATTTATCACTAGCCGCACACCCAGATTCGTTTTTGTATAATGTGTAATGTCATTATTACCATTATTTTTAATTTGTACTCTAATCAGTATTACAGACAAATTGTAGCTATTAGTTGTTTTACTTAAAAATTAGAGTGACTTTTAATTTATAGTATAACGACGTTATTCAAAAAGAGAGATATTTCTTGAAAATATACTTAATTATATTTTCTACTTTCTATTGCTTCAATTAAATTCGCAAATTTTAATGTGATATGACTTCAAACTCACAGACCTTACATACACTAATACTAATAATATATACTAATATAATAACTTTAACCCGTTTTACGGTTGAAATGAAACCATGACTATTTATGTCAAAAAAGACGCTAGGTTTATCTGTCATCGTTGACAGCTTTCCGTCAAACGAGTTTTGTTTTATTTACACGTAAATCTTAATAGCGCCAATTGACCCTGTTGCTTACTGTTCTTGTCTATAAGAGATCTAAAGACAAACCTTTCACGTATTAATATAGATTACATACAAATAAATAACAAACAAGATACCCATGATAAAACTGGTGTATGTTGCATAAAACATCCACGTGCACTAAAGGTCAATACTTTAGCAAAATAATAATACTGCACGAGTATAAAAATACTCCTGGACTTCTACAGGACACTACTTGCCTCCCGAGAAGAAGCCTCAACAATCATGTACAAGCTGGTAAGTTTTTAATATTACATTTTAATTGATTCAATATGAAGGAGTTTACTTAAAAAAATTACGTAAAATTTAGAAAGATATTTGATGCTATTTTTAGAGCTCTTTTGATAATTATATATTAATTTCACTATTGTACCTACTCGTACATTAATCATAAAACATGCTAAATATAGCCGCGTAAGTTCGTCTGTCCAAACAAGTAGGACGAATATTAAATTCGCCTTTTGTTTAATACTTACTTAATGTAACCACGTCAGAATATTCAGCAAACTTGTATATTATAACAAATTTATACTAATTAAAATGAATAAATATTGTGCTTATTAATTTACTTAAATCACTGTTCGTAGAACGGAAAGTTATTTCTGACTTTAATATGGGGGATAGAGACAAAACAGTCAGTAGCAAACAGAGTAGCTAATATTATAAGAATTTAACTTCATCACATAAAAATAACAAGACTAGAATTTCTACTATATGCGGCGCTTTCAAATTCTGATTTTGTTAAAGTTTAACAGAGACCTAAGTAAGAAGAAATAGATTCCGTATTGTAGTCCCAATCTTTAATGACTCGTAATGAAGTAATAGATAGCAACACATAGCAGTATAATTATAACATTATCCGGCCTTAATTAACACTATACATATATGATAACAATAATAATGTAGTAGGTAATTGTCCATGTAAACTGCAACTGGGCAAAGTTTTCAATCACATCCTCTATCATTGTTTCAGGTAGCATTCCTCCTGTTTCTGGGTCTTGTAAACGGCAGTCCAGTACCTTTACCAGCATCACCAGATGTGGGCCTCATACATCCAGTGCTGGCATACAGGGCCCCCGTGGGGTACGGGGCACCCCTCGTCTACCCTGCCTTGTCACCAACAGCACCA
>LGAG01001069.1:40594-53538 GCA_001278395.1 Lerema accius | reverse complement strand
ATATGATAACAATACAAATTTGTGGTAGATAATTTTATTGTCCGTGTCATACCATGTAAACTGCAACTGGGCAAAGTTTTCAATCATATCCTCTATCATTCTTTCAGGTAGCATTCCTCCTGTTTCTGGGTCTTGTGAATGGCAGTCCAGTACCATTACCAGCATCACCAGATGTGGGCCTCATACATCCAGTGCTGGCATACAGGGCCCCCGTGGGGTACGGGGCACCCCTCGTCTACCCCGCCTTGTCGCCAACAGCACCATTAACTTATAATCCTCCGATTGGCGGCTTTCACTTCTTTCAGGCACCTACAGTTTATAATAAGATCTAAGTAGGATATCCTATTTGTTGAGGACATGAGGACAATTAAAGGGTTGTAAGTCGAAGGGGTCTAAGTTACAATTTTATTATTTAGAGATATAACAAAAAAAAACCTTATACTTACATCAAACTTCCACAACTTTATCCGTGTGTAGAAAAAAAATAAAAATAGGCACCAGGATCCATTTCAATATGATTGGGCATGGAACAAAAATCTTTTTTTTGTAATGATATTGATTTTTTATTTTTTGGCACTTAGATCCTTTAGACTTACAACCTTTCAATTATTTTATGTGATTTTTGATTTGTGATTGTTTATTGTGACGGTTGCGACAAAAAGAGAATTAAATGACTATTCCGCCTATTTCTTTAGTTTTTTTTTTTAAATATTTTGATTTAATTATTATTTATCCCTTATTATTTACAAAAGAAAATCAATTAGGGATTATGAAATATTAAACCTTTAGAGGCAAAGCTTTGAAACTTAACTGGAAATCCATCTTTGTGTTAGAAATATGCCATATTTAATTAAGTAGTACCATTTAAGTGTACAATTCACATGGTCAGTTCAATAATTGAACTACATTCTAATCCTTATACTATTGCAAAATTGCAACACGTTTATTGTGAGACAATAATTAATATACAAATTAAATTTCATAGGCTGCCATAATTGGTTTTATCAGGATAAATGTATGCAAGCTAGCATTTTATGGTAATAAAAATATTTCCTATACATTACCCCGATGTATTTAATAATCCATGTAATTATAAAATTCATTGTTTATGTGCAAATGATAGATAGGTATGTATGTAATATACTAGCAGACCTTGGGTTCTTAATAAAGTGATCTAGTTGTTTCCAATGAGCACAGTTCACCAGTCTTCGAGATACAATGTCAAATCTTATAATTATGAATATAATATGACGAACTCGTAGCCTACGAAGACCTGCGAAGCGAGGGGTCCCGGGTTCGATTCCGGGCCGGGGCAGATATTTATGTGACAGATAAATGTTTGTTCTCGGGTCATTAGTGTTAGTGATGTGTTATTTGTTTTGTCCATGCCAGCCGCGACACAGGGAATCCTACTGCGGGGGTATGAGTGTGTCAGCGTTTATTTATTTATTTATTCTCTATCAGAAAAACAAAAAACCCCGACTGCTGAAAATTGGGGGTTAAAAAAATACAGCCTATGTCACTTTCACAATCGAAACGAATCCAATGATAATCTCATATACTGAAATCTGTTTTTATAATATTTTTACTTCCATGTTACCTACTACATATTTTTTTATTTATAAAATCTAATTAAAACCTGTTTGTACAATAAAACTATAGTACGACTATAGAGGTATTAATTTAAAGCGTTAAGTAAGTAACTACTGTTACTGGTACAAGAACCACATATGAATTACAAATTAGACCATAAACGTTCATTATAGTTTGTACTCGTAATACATCCGCGTATCAACCGCGCACTTAAAGGCAAGGGATAAAGAAAACAAAAAGTATATGCAGTAAAAACTATATTACAATTGGCATCGTGGTCAGAAGTTCAGAATTGGATGGCTTGTTGTTTAACGGACATAGTATCCATATGGGTAGGGCAGGCCGGCGACGTAGGGTGCGGAGTAGGCAACAGGGGAGTATCCAGCATAGGCAGCTGGGTAGACACCACCGGCGTAAGAGATGACCTGAGGCTCAGGTTTGGGGCTTGCGAAGGCCACAGCCAACACGGCGAACAAGGCAAACTGTAAAAGTATAAACATAAGTATAAATAACGCTTAAGCTCATAGTGCTGCTAAATAGTATAAATAAATAGTATCGCGTAATTAATTAATTTATATTTTAATTTTGACATTGATGATTGATTTTTAATATAATTATGTGACATAATTTTTACTAACATTAGGTTTATGATTTGAACTAACACTGGATTGTTAAACTAGAGTCTGTAATAAAGATAAATATTATACATATAATTATTATTATAGTCCCACATTAGGATTTGGTGTCATATATGTATTGTAAACGAACGACTACTCCGAGAACAGGTTTTTGTCATGAAATTGCTGCCACATTGGGAATCGATTCTAGGACCATGGAAGTCTTGTAGGGTAACCATTGCACCAGATAGATGATAGAAAAATTATTTAAAACTTTCTCTACGTTAATGCACAATACTACGAATACTTAGACTGCGTCGCCATTTACTATCAGATGAGTTGTCATAATAACAGTCGCTACACGTTATCTTTTGCCAAGCAATTAAATATTTTATTATTATTAGGTAAAGACATTCCGTTAGCAGCAATCATGATTTTCATGTAGTTTAGTCTAATAACTCATAAGTTCACAAGTTTCCATAAGCTCACTATTAAGAAACCTGTTGATCTATATAATTCGCCAAAGTTTGAGGTACAATTTGAAAGCTATTACATTTTGTAGATACGTCTTTGCAATACTTGTAGGTCAGATAAAAATAGATGAACGACATTAGACGGGTTTTCAAAGTTAACTATTATATTAATTCACTCTAAAAATGAAAGAACGTTACTTTTTTTCACAACTGATTAAATATTGTTGTTGGAGATTCCGTACTATCGAGCTGCAAAGTTTTTAGACTAATTTATTTATTTGCCTGTTGACTTGTATTATAGTTTTCTTTTCAAATAATAAATAGAAAACAAAATAACTTTGAAGAGAGTTTTTTAATATTCCTATTTGATCACAACTAATTTAAAAAAAAAGAAAGAAAGAGTGTAGTCTTTCGTCTCTCTCCAAATAGAGACCGTGAGTGTTTATTTATCAATTGTTCTATTTTACCTATCGATTAAGTATTTTAATAAAATCATTAACACATTAAATTGACAGTATTTTAGAAACAACATTTTCAAAATGTCATAAAAATACTGCGCCCATGCGCAGGAACTTCAGTTTTATGAATTAAAATTAAAGTTTTATGAAAAAAAATTTAAGTAAAATAATATGATTTATTAATACACCTACTTTAGGTTATCAAGTATCTGTAAGTCAATCAGATTTACAACAAAAGGAAATCGACGTAGACCTTACACTGCTATAAGTGTTAACATAAGATTCTTCGCATTGTTGACAGTACTACGTCTAAAGATATGAGCTTTCGAAGTACTAATGTGAAAAGAAACTATATTCCATGGATTAAATTAATATTAGTTCAACCTCATTGTTAGAACTTAATAGTTATGTATTTATCTATAGTGTAATTAAAATCACTAGACAACACACGCTTCTATACGGCAACGGTTGCCATAGCAACGAAAGCTTAAGAGCCAGCAGGTGAGAAACAAAAAGTCGGTTCACAAGCAGAAAAAAAATTACCTGCTTTGCTTTTTTTATATTTATAAAAAATTATTATTGATATTGTAGAACCCTAACGACTTTATAGAACCATAGTTCTGTTAATTAATTTGTAAGTAGAACTTTACTTACCAGTCTGAAGAACATAGTGGAAGATTCGCTTGCAATGCTTTTCACAAGTGATAACTGTTGGTCGGCTGCTCGGATATATATAGGTCTTCAATAAGGATTGACCACGCCTCACTTGGTACTTGGTCTTGTCGCGTGTCGAGATAAAAACCGTCCTTGATCTTCGAAGAACTAATGTAGTCAGTACTTAGTATGAGAATAATAAACATCCGTATTAGGCGGCATCCATTTTCATATAATAGATCATGTTATTAAGGTTCCTTTGTGGTAGTTTTAAGCGGAAAATAACCTACGTTAAAGGAGTGAAATCGATTGAGAAAAGAGTTTTAAGAATCGCAACCCTTATGTTACACGTTTGCTTAGGAGTTACTTACGTTTGTTTGTTAAGGATGATGATGACGCACATAGTTTTACGCACATAGTGGGGTATGAACCCAGGAATTCCCGTTCGGGAGACCAACCTTCAAACCACTAGGCTATCACTACATCACATTTGTAATAATTTACGAAAAACAAATAACATTCCACGTGGTTGTAAATAATTAAAATATATACTTTTTTGACTTTACTGCATATCAGCAAAGACATACCCAACATATATTACTTACTGCTGATAAGATTGAAAAAATTTATGATAATTAGAAAAATAAGTAAGTAAAAAAAATATTAGGAACCATTTGATTAAATCCGACGCACTCTTGCCGTTATTAATATTGGTATAATAAATGTATAAAGCAAGATTCCATAAGCTACTATTACAATGTATCAGTTGTAATGTAATCACTGCTCTCGTTTACTTGGCTAATCACATGAGAGCCTGTTTATTTGAATAAATATTAAAATGCATAACATCAGGTACTACGTTAGGTATTGCAGTATCTAATAACTGAGTAATTTTACCCGCTTCTACATTTTTTTTTACCCAACTGTGTAAGGAGGTTAGGTAATATTTTTGAGTGTACGTACTCGTACTTGTATGTATGTCTTTTTCTTTAGCACGCTCTAGAACGTAAACGGGTTGACGAATTTTTGCTTAAGCTTATTGTAAGTGTCATTAGCTCGTCTCGATTGTGAGGTGACGTAAACTATGGATTTTTTGACAATAAGTGTAAAATGATCATACAACTAATAATCGCCCCGCCCGTCTAATTTTCCCGTTTTCGCAACATTTTTTATTGCTGATCCTCTCATAATCATCTTAACGTGATGTTATATAGCCTATAGTCTTCCTCGATTAATGGACTATCCGTTACACTAAAAGAATTTTTCAAATCGGTCCAGTACTTTCTGAGATTAGCGCGTTCAAACAAACAAACAAACTCTAGAGCTTTATATTATTAGTATAGAATACATAACAGATTATGTCCAATATTCCGGCACTCTCTAAAATTATGGGGAAGACTGACTCGCTTTTTCGTGGGAAACTTTTCAGCTGTTATCTTCTGGACGCAAAACAATGTGTCTGGGTGAAACATACCTATAATATAATCTTGAAACGATAAGTCACATCATAATCGGTCCAGTGATTTTTGCGACACCACACTAACTTGTCGTAACTAATAAAATTATGTTGTGGTTCATCGCCGTTGACTTGAATTAGGACATATACCTAAATAATATTCAAACTATATCAATAAATCGGCTTCTTATGGATCTGTGTCAGTTATTCGAATCGTTAAAAAGTGAAAAAAAAAAAAAAATTTCAAACAGGCTTTTATTAGTTGTTAATAAGAAAATTTCAAGTCCCTACTGTTAACTGTTGAGGAGTTCAATCGTCTGGAGCCAATCCTGGTAGCAGTATCACATCATTATAAACAAGCATTGTCATCAGGACTGGACCAGTGTGTAAAATTTTAGTTCAATCGGACACCGGGAAGTGGGTGAAATTTAGCTTGCCAGATTTGATTACAATCACCGGGACAGGTGAAACTAAATAAAAGCTTGTAAAATAAAACAATTTAAAATAAAGGAAGGTAAATGTAAAAAAACTCGACTGCTGAACATACACTTTATTGTACCGCAAAACATAGTATTGATGAAATGAACCTTAACAAAAATCTTTATCCGGTATTAGTGGCAAATGTCGACTTAAAATTAATCCCAGTAACTTAAATCTAATTAATAATAACCATAACCGTAGTTGTACGGCGATGCCCCATACGTGCCATAAGTGCTGTAACCAACAGGGCTTCCGTAACCACTGTAACCATAGTAACCTGGGTAACCAGCTGAGTAGGTGTTATAACCATAGCTGGGGTATAACTGTGGCGCTGCCATAGCTACTACGATGATGGCGAAAAGTATAACCTGTAAAGAAATATGTTTTTATTAATAACTCGAAGATCAGGCCGACGCTCTGCTACATAATATGTACTTAATTGTTGACATAGTTTTTGGCCTCAGTTACACCGGAGGTTTGATTTTTATATAGTAAATGCTCACGATGACAAACTTGGTGTTTATATATAGATTTATATGTTGCTAATTAAGCAGTGATAGCATAGTGGTTTGAACGTTGATCTCCCGAACGGGAGTTCCTAGGTTGAAAATACCAAGGAACACACTTCAAATTCAAAAAGTTATGTGCGTATTAAATACTAATTATATTACTTGCTACGATAAAGGAAATCATCGTAAGGAAACATGAGGATAGGTGTGTAAAGACTGCTAAACCGCACTTGGCCAGAGTGGTGTACTATGGCTAGTACCTACCCCTCACACTGTGAGAGGAGACCTGAGCCCAGCCGTGGGATAATTATCGTGGGCTGCGACGATATAGCTTAATAGGAATCTATAATATTCTAGATAATTTGGAATTTTACTAGAGTGAATTTTTTTATTGAAATAATTGGGAATAAACATTTCTCGTTCTTAAGACTCAGGGGAGTAATAACGCTACACCTACACTTAACCCTTTGCGTTCATTGACCTAATCAGAACATACCCAATATTGTTGTTTACAAATATTACACTACAGATAGGTATCTAAAATAAGTCAAACATTATACCCACATATTATGAAAAGAAATAATTCTATCTGAATACTTATTGAAAAGTCCATAAAGTTTCTCTATTAACTTCCTTATTTCTTATACTCATAGCTAAGTTAATAATTTTCGTAGCTTCTTGTGTATTATCGTTATTATCTGTAGTAAAGTGAGAATAAAAATACTATTCCTCAGTAGTTGATAAAAATGCTTTTCTAAGTCAAATCATTTTCTAAGTCCATTGGTTCATTTAAGAGTCCTTTCAGTTAATTTATTTTATTTAATACATCTACATATTAAGTTTTAGCGGTCTGCATGCATTTTCAGACCAAATACAGTATTTTTTTATTCGTCCTATTTAGCACGGAGTTTTACGAAATTGTACCAGAAATCACATTTTTTCATGTTATTCTTACTTTTCCAGTAACTTATAAGAAATTTTATTAAAACTGTTGAAAATTAATATTGTTTTAAATATAACACAAGTTATATAAGACTATAGCGATGTTAGCGACTTTTAGCGCTACAAAGATACCTTCCAATAACAAGTAAATTCCGTATTCGTCGTCGAAACAGGACTTCGATATTATTATATCCAAATACAATTCGTCGTGAACAATACGCGATCTGTTTAAATAATTAGAGGCGATTCGTTATGTGACGTTTGACGGATGGTATCCGCCTTCCCCCACTCGACCCACGTATTGTCTTTTTGTTTATTCCTCGGACACACAGACAAGTAGATTTTATCTATCTATGGGGCAGTAGACTAATAAGGTAACCTGCTACCATACGACATGATTTTAATGATACTATTCGAAGATATTCAATAAAGAGCTCGTTATCGGTATGTAAGGCTGAAATTGTCACATTAATAAAATGAGCTTCTTTGAGTAGGAAATAATGCCAAGGTAAAGCTTTGTGTTCTACGATAGGTAACTAATTTTAAATTGAGAAATGATGAATTGGGCTAGGAACGCTCTTCCGCTTTGCTCCGGACAACATAATATTTATATTACCAATATTTACAAGTAAATTCATTTGATAAAATAAGAAAGAAAGATCTTTTATCTCAGAACACTACTAGAGATAACTTATAAAATATACCAAGTATAAAATAAGTTTTTTTTTCGACCTGATAGACATACAGATCTTATTTCTATTAAGCTTATTGATCTGTGTGTTTCGCATCTGTGTCCAAAATAAAACCTACCCAAGCCCCCAAAGGGCTTATTCTCAAAGTACTCCGAAATTAATTCTCAGTTTCCTCCGTGAAAAAAATTTATTCAAAAATTCATTCTCATTTTACTCCGAGGCAATTATAATTCATTCTCAAAGCACTCCGTCGCTTAATTTGTGAAAAATAAATAATCCATACATCCATTCTCAAACTACTCCGTACGTTTACGAACGGTACAGTCAGAAGTAAAAAGTGTCTTTGGGAAAAATCTGAATAAAATGCAGTAGTTACGATTCTCTATGTCTTATATTAGTATAAACGTGTATGTCTTAATCAGCCTTAATTAAGAGTAAACAAAAATCAACAATTAAACATTAAAAATCCACCAACAAAATGAAATTAGATTAATCAATAATAAGAAATAGTTTTTTAATCAATTAGGTCCTTACTTTTTCTGTCCCAAAAATTTAACTGTGTAAATCTAGCACATCCACTATCACCGAAATTTTCTATATTGATAGCAGATTGATAGCTTCCTTTAGTTATAAGAGGTAGACTAATTTACTTCGACTTCCGACTATAATTAACAAACATACGCATCGCTAATAGGGGTTAAAAAGTATTTTACTTAAAGTTGCAGGTACCAGAGCTACCATACTCTAATCCTATTGGTCATACCTAGAGACCTTAGATCATTAGCGAAACATTTAAGCACTCCATGTTCTCTGTCTTTCTAGCACGAGGGTTTGTTGCTATATTTGTTGAGGACTGTAAGCTAATAATATTTCTCGTGGCGAAATTATACAACTATGGACTTTTTCTCTTTATTTCACATAAAATACATTTTAAAGTATAGAAATAATTTGTTATATCATCGACAGCATGGTGAGTGACAATTATATTTTTCATATTAAAAATATATTAGAATGTTGGTTGCCAACAATATTTTACATCAATAATGACTAATAATGGAAAGGTGTATATTTAGGTAAAATGACCCATAAAAAAAATGAAATAATTTAATATTGCCGAGAACCAGTTCTTTTTATCTGACTGTACCTGTGTATGCGCGGAGGAGAATGAGAATTGACGAAAATGATCGTCGGAGGATATTGAGAACGGACGTAACACCTCGCGGAGGAGGATGAGAATTAAAAAAGAGGTATTTAAATTTATGAACAATTTTGCGGAGTATTTTGAGAATCAATGTTAGAGTTTCTTATCTTTTCAGAACAAAAGAACGGAGGACTCTGAGAATAAGCCCCCAAAGTTAGCTACTCGTAAATTATATAATATAATGGACATATCCTCAATAGAGTGGTATTTTTTTGCAATTTCTATTGCGGTTATTACAATATCTGGCCTTGCACAACACTTCACACAGCATATTATATTTGACTACTTTGATTTATTTATCACTTGACTTTTTACATAATAATTAGAAATAAGAAGAATGTTCCTAATCTACTCTATATTATATTTAATTACAAATATGGAAAAGACATAATAAACTTGTATCGCTTACCAACTTGGCGAACATTTTTAACGAAAATGGTTTTCACAACGTTTTCTCAATCAGGTTAGACCCTTAGCTCTTTAGATACTGTTTAATTTTTATTATTTCTTCAATATTTATACACGTGATGCGTCCTTGGGGGCTGTCGGACCATAACGGAAAGACACAAAGAGTCTCATTGGGAATCAATGTAAATTACAAGTAACAAACAGAGACGAGACGAGTTCCACATTAGCAATTAGGTCGCTATTGTTCGTTCTTAAAATGTTCTATAGCTATATTACACACCTGAGGCGCATATAGTTTGGTGTCGTTAAATTTTATTACCCAACTATAGACCACACATTGGATATTATTCATATAATAAGCATAATTCTCGAACAATTCATAATGCTACGACATAAGTGTTATTTTCCGTCAAAGCGTAAATTTCTGCCTGTATTTTGCTGTTATGATTTCATCTTGAGGTGCTTGCTCCAATGATTGACAATCCTAATCGAGGATGTAAATAAATGATTACGCTTGATATTGTATTATATATTTAGGTACTATTCCGTGAAAGAAAATGTTTTTACATTACGTAATCTGTTGATAAACGGCGAAATTCACGCCATTTTAATTACTCATCAAAATTCATAAGAGAAACATTTAATTACATAATCCATCAAAGGGAAAAGGAAGTTCAGTAAACTTTGTTATTTTACGAAATAAGAAGCTGTTTATTGTAA
This sequence comes from Lerema accius, assembly GCA_001278395.1. Taxonomy (NCBI): domain Eukaryota; kingdom Metazoa; phylum Arthropoda; class Insecta; order Lepidoptera; family Hesperiidae; genus Lerema; species Lerema accius. The sequence continues at coordinate 43,335 of LGAG01001069.1, read as the reverse complement.
CAGTACCTATTTTAAAATATCACTACATATTTAATATTTGAAGTACCTACTCGTACCTGTCTAGTTGTAATCACGGAGTTTTAGTTGTTTAGTAATAGAGCAAATTCTAAGTGTCCATTACTAGTACAATTATGACTTTAGTAAGCAAATGCTTACAAATAATTAGTTAAATAACTACACAGTATTAGAGACGTCAATTCCTCTGGTCCTTCACTAACCTTCATATTCGACCGTTAAAAACTAGTCAAGTGCGAGTCGGATTCGCACTCCAGGTTCTTTTTAACTACATAATTATTACTACAAAAGGTCCTGGTATATGGAGTTGTTTAATTTTAACTGTATTCAACTTTTTTATTTTTATGAGAGCTATTGTAATAATAATTTTATTTACTCTTACGCTTGTAGATATAAATACAGACGTAATAGACGAATAGTAATAGACAAATGGACGAACTGCCGCACAGACTGACAGACAGTAAAGTCTTAGTAGATAATAAGGTCTCGTTGAAATCCTTTGAGTATGGAGCCCTAAAAATACTAATTAACAGATACGTTTCCAGAAACATACTAACTAGAGATTCATATCTAATTACAATAAAAACCTTAAGATTGTGTTACGAAATTACAAAAACAAAACGGACATAAATTTGAATAAATCTAAAGACAGAAAAAAGGCAAGAATCTATTAAAGTGTAATATTTCTTTTTTTTATCGTCTGCAGGGTACACTCAAAGCCGATAACAACGTAGGAAAGCTGATTGTGAAAGGAAAAGTTGATGACAAAGACCTAAAAGCAGACGAATCGCTGGTCAGGCAAAATCCGCACCCCATTCAAAACAAAGTTGCCAATGCTCTTCATGTTGCCAATATCGAGGAAGAGATCGATCATAAAAGAGAAGTTTCTCTTCAACACACAGTAATAAAATTAGGACCTCCAACATTCTAGAATCAAAGAAGTCAAGGAAAAGGAAGATTCGAGGAAGGACAACCTCATGCAACAACTGACTGTCGAGGTTAGAGACCTTTGATACAATTAATTATATTTGGTAAGGTGATAACGGGCGAATAGAACATAGTTTTGACAAGAGTCCACATTTAGATGAAATATTGCGTCGTAAACGCTTAGGCGTAAATGCAAAGTACGGTTACAATATCTGTTTTGATATATGTGACAAGTTTCTGTATAAAACATGTTCTTGAGGGCGTGAACATGACCAAGTGTGTTTTAAGGGCATCGACCTCCGACTTCCTTCCTTATCATATCGCAGTCTGTGTTTAAAAAAGGAATCAAATTAGCTAGGGTGGCTGTAATTTTAATCTACAAGAGTTACCCTGAAAGATTTTAAAATAGGCCTGTACGAAAAGTCAAAAATTTAATTAAAATTTCTAGTAAAACTGACGAACTCTGATAGATTTTCATGGAATTCTGATTGTTTATTAAACAAAGACTATTTAAAAAATGCGTGTCATGCGTAGAGAAATAAATTTAACTATTTAAACATGATTTACAGATAATGTTAGCTGCAATTATTCTTAAGGGCCTGAAAACAAAAGACTGTGCCTAATTTTTGATAAATATTAAATTGATAATTATAGCTATAAGTATATTTTGTTTTTGCAAATACACCCCCCGCCCCCTTTTTCTACTTTTGCAGAACAGTTGGGTTTGCTATTAATGAGTAGCTGAGTTTGATGAATTCATAGCTTACAATAATATTAGTGAACATTTCCAATTCCAACTTATTATTTTAACTTAGGCATTTAAATTATTCGACAAAGTTTATAGACGGGTCCTAATTTTTTGAAGTTTATAAAGTAGAACAAAAGTTAATGACAGTTGAATCAAGTTAAAATTAGTTTAGTCAATAGGGCATTCTATAAGACGTTCACCTATCGAAGTTAAACTGTACATTTCGAATGGATCTCCACCTAATACCTAATCTAATATACGAGTACGTTTGATAGATTTAGTTTCAATATTGATTAATGAATCTGCTTTAATTAACCAATTTCCAAAGACAAGAAGTTTTTTTGACTGTTTTTTTTATTACAGGCCAGTTCAGCTAAGACTTGATCTACTTGATTGACGTAAAGGTTTTATGGATTTTCTAGAAAACTATTGCTAATGACAATACCAGCGGGCTTACTGTGTAAAATTGTGGTTTAAACAACCAATATTTCCGTAATGCTAATCATATTAACTGCTTTGATTGACGATTTCAGATTCTTATCATGTTAAGTTATCAATTAATTACTGTTAGTGTAATGTTAGTATTAATACTTCAAGAGTTCGAACTTCGGTACCATTTTAAAAACAATGCAGACACGAGACTTGGTATATTCGTACTTAAATTTTAAGAAATAATAAATTCACACACCTACATTTTATTCATAACATTATTTTTAAATTTAACGCAAAACTTACACAATACCATTATGAATAGACAAAGCTAAGTCTTCAGACTTGACTTTGACATCTTACAGTCAGGTATATTGAACAAGTTTATAGTAAAAATATATTGTTTGACATAATGGTCGAATTTTAACCATAGAGCAGGTTCTGTAGTATTAATTAAAATATTTTATCCACTAAGGTCATGTTAGGATTATATTGCGAGAATGTGACTTTTGCCCGTACGTACTCCAGGTGATATTCTCTCAACCACAACACGTGGCAGCCGTTCGCACCCTTGAAACACGTGCACTTACGATTGAAATAAATAATTGGTTCTCCGCCCTAA
>LGAG01001069.1:4721-19428 GCA_001278395.1 Lerema accius | reverse complement strand
TGTACAGACAAATTTATTTTACTGTTTTATTATAGTAAGTATAGATTTAATTCAATATTTAGTCTTTACTAACTTCCGCGGATCCTTTAGTAACGAACTGACAACTGCTATAATATTCCCATTAACGCCTAAACAGATCCCAGTAGGTATAAATATAAACTTCCAACTCGTCAAAATGGCAACATTTTTTGATAAAAATGGCAATTTATGTGTTACGTAACACTTAGAGAAGGGGACAGGGTTCAGAAAAAAATGCTACGCGCTTTACATGCTGGGTGAAAATTTTGAAAAATTGCGTCACGTTTGAACTCTCTTATATCTACACATACACAGCTTGTGCACCGTGCCGGACAATATACAAAATGGTTGATACTTCTCTTAGGAAGTAAGTAAATAATAATATATGATTAAAGAAGTTTAAATTGCTTTATTGAAGTTAAATCTAAATAAGGTAAGACAGAAATCACAGAAATATAACCTCTCCCTGTCAGCTAAAGAAAGATAACAAAACGATAAATAACATACCTAATAATAAAAGAAACACACAACTTAAATAACAATATTAACAATGAAAGTTATCGTACGAAAGCCCTCAAACCCACAAAAAATACCTAAACGTTCAGCTGTTATAGCGTGCTATTGAAACTTTTTTATAGTCATCGACTTGTTTATAATTAATTAATTAATTCGTGTACATTAATATTTACGTCATAACTTTTGAGCAAAGATTCATTAGTACTAACTTGATCAGTTGTGTTTAACATTAGTTCCTTGTTTGTTTAAGAGTCTAATTATTGTTTATTTTACCTTAAAGCATGATTAAACTAATCATAAAGTATTGTTTATTTTCAAACAGTTTATAATACAAGTAGGAGTAGCGAATAACGATAAATGTAAACATTTAGTATCTACCTAATGATGGCAATAACCGGTTGTTACCCTTAGGGAACAACTGTTCACTTCGAAAACTTTATCATTAAACTTTACCAATCAACATTTGAAACACTACGTCGTACTCAGTTTATTGACATTAGATTTGATGACCAGTAAGATTATTACATGAACTCTTGATTCTAAAAATAGTTATGTTGCTTCCTGGACAACACTTTTTAATTATTTTAAGTTCATTTACTTTTTGACCTTACATGTCATTCGTATTATTAACCTCCGATGCAAAAAGAGGGATGTTATAAGTTTGTCTTGTCTGTGGGTGTGTCTATCTGTAGCACCTTAGCTGAAGCGATTTCAATTTAGTTTTTTTTTTGTACTAAAGATGACTTATCTGCGAGTGTTCTTAGACATGTTTGATGAAAATCGGTTGACCCGTTTAAAAGTTGTAGGGGGTGAGAGTGGGGAAGAATAACCGAATGACGGCAAATATAATACCCACCCTAGTGGGGTCTCAAAATAAAAAAGCGCTAAAGGAAAATATTAATGACTTTATCGAGAGTGTTAATAACTTCATTTGATGATAAATGTGTCGAGGACTTTTTTTATTCTTAATTTAAAAGTACACAGAAACTGTAAATGTACGGCATAACTTTTACGAGAAACAGTTTTCAAAAATGATAAAACAGAAAATATTATGGAAGTAATATATAACACGCCATCTATGAGCACCTCTGTGGACTGCAAGAAACGTTTAGAAATTCCTTAAGGAATGAGGAACAGAGGGCGGTTATACAAATTGAGATGTGCCACTTGCTATTAAGTGACCTTCCATCTCGTCAGGGCGCTTTTACATTAGATTAGACAATGATCATTCTATCCACATTCGATAGTATTATTTTAGTGTAAACAAACGTAGAGCTTATTTTCGTAGTTCTGTCTACGTAAAGAAGAAAAATCAAGAAAGAATGTTCTTGTTCTATTTCTTCTTTCGTTTGGTTTTTAACCTAAAATAATCGTTCTTCCCTTTGTTGTAGCGAAGGTCTCGATTTTAATCCGAAGCCACCCTTTAACTTCTGTATTTAAATCAAGCAAAATACCCTCAATCAGAAGTGGGGTCAAGATGACAAGCTCTTAAGTCATTTTAAGTTGCTTTTGCATGTAGAAAAAGGTAAAATTAATTGTTCACATGCCAAAGGCGTAAGGGGGCCTTTTAAAGTACCTACCTCTATTATTTCTATAATCTATATTAAAAAAATATGTGGGAGGGGGACACAGCAATTTTGGGAACGTTAGAGTCATAAAAGAAACTCTACAATCGTTTTAACAGTTTTATTTCAGTTTGAATTTTACAACCATACAACAGTAGCACACACACAAGAGAGCAGTAACAACATCTTTTGAATAATTCCGAGTGGAACAATTACTATATTCACTACTAATATTTAATAAAAAGAATAACTTGTACTAACGATATTAACTTTCACGGTTACTTTATTAAAAATTAGGTACTTTATTAACAACTACTAATATTCTTATTAATACCTATCACTAACAGAATCTACTATTTAAGTAAACGTCCGTCTTATAGTCCTATTTCGCGGTTAGTTACGATGTCCATGGGCGGCAGACGTTGGCGGCTACATTGCTGCTTTGCTATTCTTATATGATAAAAAAAAATGTTAATAAGGAATATTACATAAACAGCTGAGTATTATAATACTATCAATCACCTTTAAATACAAGTATATTTTCTTATTAAAAATCGATTGCTGTTAATTAATTATTCCCGCTAAAACTCGCGAACGACTGGACCAATTTGGGTCAATTTGGTTTTAAATTATTTAAGGTTAAAAAGTGAGTAAATGTAAAAAAGGTTAAGCTTTTTTATTGATTCAGAGGCGATACGAAGTCAGGTCAGCTAGTATATATAATATATGTAGTAATATTAAAATATTATAGAGTGTGTAATTATGGTAATCAGCCCGGAGCAATGTGGTCTCTATCAACCATTTGCAGAGGATCTTACTTAAACAAAACAACTTCAACGTAATACTATCCTAAAGCTATCAAAACAGATTTTAATACATCTTAGGTCATCATGTGGTAAGAACTCCTCGGCCTAAACTTTGTCGATAGTTGTACAGACTATATTGTAAACTTAATACATAGCTACCTTTTTAAAACGACAATAAAAGAGGTTCCCTGTTGGACACGTATTTATGCAATATTATTTGAAACAGAAAAAAAGAATAGACGGAGCAATTCAGCTGAAAAGTGAGGAACGTAAATATGTAGTCCCTCGATCATAATGAAGCCGGGCGCCCAGTAGGTTACGGCGAACGAGTGACAGATTTTTGTTTGTCACTTATTTAATCGCAATTGTATACCATCGTTCTGTCTATTCTTTTTTATGGATCTGTGCATTTACTTATGATTATCTATAACTACTATATTAACTCCTAATTATGGAATTATTATTACGAGCTTCAGATAATGATATCGAAGAGAAAATATCTCAGTGTTAGTGAAATTCTAAATAGCATGAAGTAAAACAAAATATCCAAAAAAATCTCATGTTGAATAAACGGCCTGTTATTGTGTCTAAGGGAAATTACTCGACACCTTAGAAATTTTTTAATCCCTAATATCACAACACAAAAAAATACTACTGTTTATTGAATCAAAAAACAAATAAACAAAAAAAATTAGCCAACTTCAAAAAAGTTAAACAACAAGTGAATGAATTAAATGAGTGAAATTAAATGAATGTTTTAAGGTGCATGATTTTATCGATTCAGTATTCTGGTTGTTCGGGAATATAAAATACAGGCCAATATTAAAAATAAATTATGCGTTGAAAAATGAAACAGAATTTGTGGGAAGGACTTTAAAAATGATGAACGCTATGGGTGATAGAATATTGTATTGTGGAAGCTAAGAAATGTATTACATACATATATCTAACTAACACTAATCAATGTAATTTTGGCAAAGATGGAGGTTTATTACATAAATAATGCTTGAGCTAATTTCGAGGTTCGAATAGATAGCACTGCTCGTATGCACTACCTAGTTTCCCGGTGTATTTTGGCTCATAATTGTATATCAAATACTGCTTTTCTTCAGCATCATTAGCAAAGGTATGACTGTTCTTCCTGCATTCATCTACGAAGAAGTCCATAAAGTAACGATTTGCCTTGACAGCGTCTGCCGAATGGACGTAAGACTTGCTCAGCTTCCATTCAAAGGCAGGTTTCTCTGGATGAAACTGCACTCCATAAAATGGATACCTGTATGTAAAATAATAATACGAGTATGTAAAACTCAGACCAAAAAATATAAATAATGTACCTTCAAAGTAACACTGCTTGCTAGAGTTTTTTAACTTAAATTTTTTTAGCATTAAATTGATATTAAGTTACGAAGTCATTTAGTTGATAGAATATCTTACCTTTTGTGCTCCACACTTGCGATGAACTCGATATTATTTTCGTCATTGCTATGTGACGTCACGCGCCAATCATTATTCAATCGGTGTGACTTGAAGTCCTGTTATTATAAAAAAATGTGATCATTATTTTCATAGAAATAAAAAAATAGTTATACTTAGACCAATCACAAGCTGGATTTTAAAATCATCATTGGTTTCCTTGAATAGACATAATAAGTATTATTTTATTTACCTCATCAGTATAGCAAAAAGAGTGATAGTTGACTGTAACATCTTCATTAGCAAGCGATTGAACTACTTTTTCTGGAGCATCTTTAAACATTTTGCTTGAACGAAAATCTGAAATTCACAAAAAAAGAACAACGTCAGTAACTAAATTCTCTAAATTATTTTGGTCAATTATACTAGATCCATGTAATTTGTCCAGTCATGGATTAAACAAACTATTTAGCGTTAACCAAACTAAACTTGAAATCACGTTTGGTTGGCACGCTAGGCCGCTCTGGCTCCCTGACGTGACATATTTCGGACGTTTAGTAACTTATCATGGAATAGCATTTAATGGTTATATGGCCATACGTACCATGGACAAAATTCAGAGGCAGGTTTTCATACGAATAGCATTTCGATCTGGTCTCATTCGCGTTCCGGCCCGAGGCTAATTCTATGAGAAGCTCGAAACCGAGACATGTGCCAAAAATAGGAAAATAGTCCCCTTGGTTATTAAGTTGCTGAGCTATCTCAAATATATGTTGCCCAGCATCTGCATAGCCATCGGTTTGATTGAAGTACGTTGCTCCTCCAGGGAATAAAACACTAAAATAATAATTAAGACAGGAATTTTGACAGGGGAATATATTGGGTAGGCATAATTATCTTATCTTATACTTATAATACGAGCAATGCTTGTATATAAATTTTATATGTGATCGTCTCACTCACTCACTCATTACTCACCCATTAATTTTGCTCATAATACTTTCATAATATTCGACAGTCTTGCCAATCCTGAAATTAAAAATATACTTATTACTTGCTCGCTTAATGTCTAAGTTTAACTCAATCATTATAACTAAACAAGAACCCTGATAGAACCTGAGAACAACACGAATAAACAAAGGAACCATTGCGCCTTTGGAATCGTCAAGAGTAGTCATATCTCCGATGCACATGCACTGTACAAGAGGAGCGATCGAATCGAACATAATTATGACAGGCACATACCTATATTACAGGAGCAATTACGAAGTTTAAACTGAAAAAACTGTTTTGCTCACCTATGAAATGTATATTTGTATATCTATTACCTAATTATAATAAGATATTTAATAAGACTCACATTATAGGTACCACCCTGGCGCCTGATGACTCAACATCTTTGACGTAAGACGCAGCTATGTAGCTTGTGTAATTCTCAGGATACTTGGAATGAAGGTGGGCGTTCTGTTCTTGGGACAGGATGCCAATAATCGGGCGATTATTAACAAATGTCGTCCTTTGGTTTATAACCGCAGTAGCATCAATATAGCAACAGTACAAGAGGTACGCCAACATCAAAAGTAAAGTTTTCATTGTGATCAACTTTATCCATACAGTTAGAGTACTGATCCACCTACAATATTTATATTTCGATTTATCATAATCAATTATTTATCAAGATCGATAAAAAACTGCGTTTATCTCTTATCAATCTTTTCATGAATAAAGATCAAAAGTCGCTACAACACTCGGTTACCTTACGAATGATTGTTGAACACTAACCAAAGTATTACTAAGCTGAGAATGTCGTTCAAAATGCATGCAGCGATGTTTCGTTCTATTTTAGAACCGCTAACAGCGCACATTTTATGACGAACTGACGAACGCCACGAGAACATGCCGGAAAATTATTTCATATCCATAACATCTCCCACTGTATGAAGAGTAAACAAACATTAATAACATAATAATTTTTATCGTAATATTAATTATCTATAAAGGTAGTTAGATAAACGTATTAAAGAAAGCTGGTACGCAAAAATTAGTGACGTCACCCTGTGATGCGTCACGAAAAACCGATCACTATAATATTATAATCCTGAAAAAAAACTACATAGTCATGACGACAGATTTGAAATCTGCTGCCGTAATCTAGATACACGTTTACTATTTACGAAAAAAACCTTATGTCGGTACAATAATAAACTAGGGTTAAAAAAATGTAAAGCAATTTTTCTAATAATTTTCAATAGCGCGTGAAAAAAGTTCGGAGGTGTCATGGCGGCTGCTCTGACGTCACACTTACGTTATCAATCACAACATGTCATTCATTGTTTTTATGCTTAGCACACAGGAGTTTATTTGCTTAAATAAGTGTGACGTTATGTAATGTGATTCATGTTAAAACAAGATGGCCGATTGAGTTTTTAATATTTTTCTTTACTGAAGGTCTAATTAACCTCAATTTTTTTAAATAAAACCAAATCAGTCTTTTAAATGTTTTTATTATGTATTTTCCTGTAAAATAGTCAAATCTTTGATTATTACTGTCGTCATGCCTAATAGGTATTATTTATGTTTTAGTCAGGGATCTATTGTACATTTTTCTCCACTAATTAAATTATTTCTATCGAACAAATTTTTCGAGAGTAGATAGCTTTATTTCGATGAGACGCTCAACTTCTCTCACAACGATTCTCAATGCAGAGACCAAACATGTTAATATGACGAGTTAAAATAACGAAGTACTTACATGAAAATTGAAGGTCAGAAGTAGGATCACTCAAATTGTTAGTAATTATTACCCATACGTACAGGTATAATGAAAAACCATAATAATACCAAAACTTATTCAATATTATAGCATTTATTAAAAAAAAAACTGGAAAGTTTTAAATAATGAATTATAGACCTATTGAGGTCAGTGCGGTTTATTTACGACTGATTTACCGACTGAACTTTTAAAAAGAAATTGTAGGCGCTTAATCCGTTAATCCATAGGTACGTGTTCATAACTAAACCTGTCGTCGAGTAAAGAATAAAGGGATTGGTGTCAGAAGACGAATAAAACAAATTGGTCACAAATCGTGAAATAATAAGTAATCTTGTTCTCATTTATTAATTAATTGTTTTAACTTCGTTATGTTAAGGGATTCCAAATTAAACTTGTCAATGCTAATTTCATGGTTCGAATACATAGCACTGTTCGTATATGCTACCCAGTTTCCCGGTGTATTTTGGCGCATAATTGTAAATCAAATACTGTTTTTCTTCATCATCATTAGCAAACGTATGTCTGCTTTTTCGGCATTCATCTAAGAAAAAGTCCATAAAATAACGATTTGCCTTGACAGCGTCTGCCGAATGGACGTAAGGATTGGTCACTTTCCACTCAAAGGCAGGCTTTTCTGGATGGAACTGTACTCCATAAAACGGATACCTATAAAATAATATGTAAAGTTAATTTATCTTAATTTATTACACTTATCACAAAGATAAATTGGCATGGCATGGCATTAAATATAAACTATTTTATCCACTATTACCTTTTGTGCTCCACACTTGCGATGAATACGATATTATTTGCATCATTGCTATGTGACGTCACACGCCAATCACTATTTAAGTGGTGAGACATGAAGCTCTGTTACGATAAACAAAATTAGTGAAAATTATTTATTACCATAATATGTACAGGAATAAAAATCATTTCAACCGTTGAATGCATTCGAATAAAACTTGACCATAAAAATCACGTCCTGGATTACTTGCTATTGCTGCTTACCTACTATTTGCTTACGGACATCATACTTGCAATAAAGAGTAAATAATCTCTTAGAGATACAAAAAAGAAGAAAATATCATTGGTTCCCTTGAGATGACATTTTTTACCCGATACGCAGTCGGGAAGCGTATGTATGTACGTCCATTTCTTTGGCACCCTCTACAGCCAAAACGGATAAACGGTTTCCATTGTTTAGTAAGTATTATTTTATTTACCTCGTCACTAAGGCAGTGATAGTGATGATTGACTGTAATGTTTTCATTAGCAAGCGATTGAACTACTTCTTCAGGAGCTCCTTTAAACATTTTGCTTGAACGAAAATCTGGAATGTGCAAAAAAGAACAATGTAATTATTTAAATACAACGACGACGAAAACAGTTAAGTTTACGAGATGGACAATTTTGAGTCTGTGTAAATTTTTTTTACCCCATTGCCCAATGAGGGTCATATTTTTCAAGCGCATGTTGTATGCATGTATATCAATTTCTTTGGCATGCTTGACTAGGGTCAAACATTTGGATGGATTTCAATATATGGGGTGTCCTTTGATTTGTCCTTGATTGTGAGAGACATCGGCTATTGTTTTATTTTTTTAAATACCCCACCACTTTTTAGTATAAAATATCATTGCTCCGCTCAGACTGCCATGCAAAGTATATTTCAGACGTCTAATGTATTATCATAGAATAGCATTTAATTTTATTATATCACCTAACGTACCATGGACAAAATTCAGAGGTAAGTTTGCATATGAATGGCATCTCATTCTGATCTTATTCTCGATGCCGCCCGAGGCCAATTCCATAAGAAGCTCGAAACCGAGACAGGTGCTAAAAATAGGGAAATAATCGCCTTGGTCGTTGAGTTGCTGAGCTAACTCATATACATGTTTCCCAGCATCTGCATAGCCATTGTGATGACTGAAGGACGTTCTTCCTCCAGGGAATAATATTCTGAAAAAATTAAAAGGTGGTAGAAAAGTCATTTCCAAAAATTCAAGGTCCAAAATAAATATTATTTGTGCTGCAAATAAAGATTATATAAAGAAATATTTTTACCAATTGATTAAAAAAAGACAAAATATACTTTTTTATAACAAAAATATCGATACTTGTGTTGTATCGTTCCCAACCCTTTTATTACTTCCATACGCTTCCACTCCCAAAATGGCGCTGTTATCTAACTTATTTTTGAATAATATGTTGTCTGTTGCGAAATCTATAGTAATATATACGTGATGTCTTATATTAAGCGACTGTAAGACTGAAGATTCTCCATGGTCGTAAAATTTGTAAAAAAAATAATTTCAAATATTTTTGTGCCAAACTTCTAACGTACCTACGTGTGACGCTATACTCATATTATGGTCGGAATTTTAATTCGATTCCAGATATGACATTTTCAGTGTTGCAACGAAATGACAAGTAATAAATAGTGACGTTGCGAAATTATTCGATACGAAAATGAAATATTTCCGAATCGATTCCATTCGTTTAGTATCTAAACAACTACTACTTTAATCATAACTAAGTATTACCAGTAATTTAAATATTTTTGAATTGATTAATTTAATTATGTCAATTAATTAAAAATCTGAGTTTTCTTTAATAACTGTGTGTGAAATTAATAAAAAAAATGTGATGTTGAAGGAACATGAGAAATTAAACAATAATAAAACATGTTGGCCCTAAGTGACAGCGCCCTCCGCTCTCTTTCAATATTCTCATCATCTTTAAGGTCGGAAGTCAATATGTAGTTATGTATTTATTTAAATAAATATCGATCATTTATTCTATAATCGGCGCACGAACATTATAATTTAATTACATAATCACTTTTAAACATAGATTACATAAACATAATAATCGCGATTATTCACCGATTGTTGTGTTCATCACTATTAGGTTATATGTGGTATCATTATTTTACAAAAGGACGTTAGTTCTTGTCAAATGTGGAATCGAATTATAATTCCGTGTATAGAAATAGAGACGTGTAGTGTTCCTTGTACAGAGTTGTACTATACTATGTATGACGTAGTAAAAGAGACCCCTTACAATAAATACGATTATTTACCGAGACATTAACTATGATAATAACCGTTACGACCAATTGTTATATCGCCATCCAACCCATTAGTCATTAACGTATTATGTATTGTTATTGTCACATAATACCCGTATAGTTTATATCTGTGACAATTGTTCTTCAGAATTTACTTATAATTAGTACCTACTTAAAAAGTTTTTTATGGTACAGTTTGATATTGCTGTAAGTATCTGCATAATTATGACCTTAAAAGTAAATCTAACATTAACATAGACTCACCCATTAATTTTGCTCATAATACTTTTATAATAGTCAACATTCTTGCCAATCCTGGAATTAAAAAATGTACACATAATATTAAATGCTCTCATATGATATTTTCTTCACTACTAACCTAAAGAGTTTTTTGGTAATTTCACCAGTTAAGGCTCTTACAGAAGAAGACAAAATTAATTGTTATGAATTATTATGCTCAATGATTACTATTACGGGAAAAGCGACGTAACACAACTTTTTTTCCAAGAGAAAAACAAATAATGGCATTGTTTAATAATCAAAAATATAAAAATGAAAACTATTACATTTTAGAATTATAATTATGCAGGATCTTTTAAAAGGCGCGCTCCCGCATGGTAACTAATGTGCCGTAGAGGTGGACATGCATCGTCATTATCGCCGATGCACATGCACCGTACAAGAGGAGGGATCGAATTGAACACAATATGACAGGCACATACTTATATTACTTGAGCAATTACGAAGTTTAAACCGAAAAAACTGTTTTGCTCATCTATCCAATGTATATTTGTATATCTATTAGGTACCTAATTATAATAAGATTGATTAGACTCACATTATAGGCACCACCCTGGCGCCTGATGACTCAACATCTTTGACGTAAGACGCCGCAATCATGCTTGTGTAATTCTCAGGGTGCTCGGAGTTTGGCTGGTCATCCTGTTCCTGGGACAGTATTCCAATAATCGGACGATTATTAACAAATGCCGTTCTTTGGTTTCCATCCACAGCGGTACCGTAGCAACAGTACAAGAGATACGCCAACGTCAAAAATGTTCTCATCGTGATCAGCTTTACCCGTTATCAACTTTATCTGTTACAGTCCCGGCCACCTACAATATTTAAATTTCGAATTATCACAATCAATTATTCATCAAGATAAAAAATGCTTCTATCTTTACTTTAACAATCATTTGATGAATAAAGATCAAAAGTAGTTACAACACTTCCTTACCTTAAGACTGATAGTGGAACACTAAACTGTATTACTAAACTGAGAATGTCATTCAAAATGCATACAGCTTATGTGTATATTATGTTTTATTCTATTTTAGAACCGATAACAATGCACAATTAAATAAATCACAAACTCCACGAGATCACAGGGAAAAATTATTCCATAACATCACACACCGTATACCGTATGAAGAATAATAAATATTATAAATCATTAACATCGTTTTCTTACATAAAACTTAAAAAATAGATACCGGACTATAATACTAATTAACCATGATTCATTATTAAAAGGATACCTGAAATCGAACGCCTCACGTCTGAATATACAGGGTGGTCCGTTAGTTGTACGACATAGGCAACCCCTTGCTAGGTCAACCTAAAAGATGTCAAATAAAAAAGGACCTCGAAAAGTTTTTAAGATTTAAACCTTTTGTATGATGTTTCAGAATTTATTCTACTACTCTGTCAAGAAAGTTCCGGGAAAAGATCAATAATATAAAAACTGTTTGTTAAACATCCGCAACCTTCAAAGTATGCTTCTTCAGAAATGATACACTTACGCCAATCAATAATCCAATTATCAAAAAAAATTTCAACGCTGTTTTTGGAATCGAGTTCAGTTCTCGCCGCGAATTCTCCTTTTTGTCTTCTACCGATCGATAACGGGTGCCACGAAGTCTTAATTTGAGTTTAGGATAATGAAAGAAGTCAGCTGGAGTCATATTTGGTGAATATGATGGTTGCTCGATGGTATTTGTTGAGTGTTTGGTCAAAAATCCGTTCACAATGACGGCCTTTGGCGAAGCGCATTATCATGGTGCTAGATTCAAGAATTTTCTTTCCACGAATTTGGCCTTTTTCGTCGAGTTTGCTCTCTTAAACGCCGCATAAAGCTCAAATAATATTCCTTATTTACCGTTTGACCTTCCCGCAAGAATTCAGAGTGCACATTCCTTTCCTTTTCCTTCACTTTTGTGATGTTAACTTCAGTTGCAGACTTTGATGGCCTACCAGAGCGAGGCAAATCTTCCATCATATCTCGACTGGATTTGAACGCTTTGTACCACTCATAAGCACGAGTTTTTGATAAACTCGATACACCGTAAGCCTTATGTAACATTTTTAGTGACTCCTAACACGTAATCCCATTGGCGACACAAAATTTAAGACAAACTCTTTGTTCGATGTTTTTGTCCATTATGAAATTCGCAATACACACTAGATATGATATAACTAAAAACAGCACTGTATTTAATATGACTAACAGATTCAACTCAAACTTCGCCCCAAAATGGAACACAGTTGTGCCAATCTAACAACAACAAAAAAAAAACAAAAATTTGAATTTGAATTTAGAACCATAAGCAAATAATCCATTCCCGATACTTTCTTGACTGAATGTATATCGCTGCGACCGCAATGAGCAGATACCTCATGTTTATTTATCATTCTCAGTCTCATACTAATAAGACTGGACAGACGATGTTCATTAAAGTATTATCTGATCCCTCATAATTTTGTTAATTCCTTTGTTTTCCACATTAGTTACTCCCAAGACTCCCAACCTTCAATTTTCAAGTATTTAGTAAATGTTAAAACTTTTTCAATTCGGAAACGAACATTTCGGTACTTCCTTGATTTTCGCGTTAGGTAGCTCCACCGATAAACATACCTCGGTGGCCTTTTACAAATGGTTCAAATCACACCTTTAAAGGTGCGTACAGACTATAATAACAAAACATGTTATAAAACATAGTTAAATGACATGTTTTATGAATGTGGACGATAATTATGTGTGTTTATTTTAATGTTATAAGTATTTCATTGTGATACAACAATGTTAGATAATGTGGACGTGTTATATAACAAAAGTTATATAACATGTTACTAAATCTGTACGCACCCTTAGACGATAATAGAAAGTATGGTAATTCATGACTATTATTTAATTGAGGGATCGTTGAAAAAAAACCTATTTTGATGCTTTCTTCCGGTAAACCAATAGAATTTAGTATCTGAAATAGATGCTGCCGTTTTCGTGTAATTTTGTATTGACCACATTATAAGAACCTCACACAATCGAGAAATTAAAATTAAATATACGTGTTTAGCAATATTATTAACATTCCTAATAATAATACAATTTCTTAAATTAATTGCAAGATCCAAAATCGTAATAAATTTTTAATGATAGTTCTGTAGTTTAGTGGTGCCATCTAGTAAAGAATTAACTCAACTGGCGAAAAAAAAATCTCTTCAATAGATGGCACTAGCAGTAGAGTCAAAAATTCTTCTATGTATAGGTTATGCCTGCTACACATTATCGGCCATGATGGGCGATTATACGCGAGCACGATAATGTGGAAGGGCTAATCGCCTGTAGTCGCCCATCATCGTCCGTAATCGTCATCGTGATCGCCGCGATCGGTGATTTAGCGGTTTTTTGGGCACGCATCAAAGGGAATCGGTTGTAGTTGTGTTGCGCGCACACATTATCGCCGATTAGTATCACCAATTAATGTGTATAGGTAGGTATTTTTGCTTTGTTTTATTACGATGAATGCTCAAACTACGCCATCTTGTCTTCGAATAATTTTTTATGACCTTTAATTCAACAACATTGATAAAATTGAAATTAAATGAACAGTAGCTGCAACAAATTCCACGTCCATTAGGGAAGGCTGCCGCTCAATAAATGATCACGGACGATAATGTGGATGCTTGTACAATGATCGTCGCCGAGATCACAGACCATCAACGATTGTCCATCATGGCCGATAATGTATAGCAGGCATTAGGTACCTACCTAAATAGTCAGGCAACCTTGTACACATCTGTGTTGCCAACGTAAGCGAGCTTTTGCCATTTATTTAGGCTACTCAGGACTCTCATTTTAGTAAAATATATTATAATTAATTACATAAATCAGTCTTCATTTTAAAGCTCAAATGTCTTAAATTGTGTCGAGATGTGATAATTTTTTTTAGCTTGAGTACTTTTACTAGCTTCTCCTAGCCAAGCGATAAAAATGAAATAAGTACTCATTTAAAATGAAACTTTATTAAAAAAGATAAGGTGTGTTTACAGAAAACAAACACGTTTAAACAGACACTACTTAATTAATATCGATTCAACTCAACTCGATTTAACATTTAACTTGTTATTTCTTAAAATTTAGATACGGTACCTACGTTACATTTATACACATTAAAAGTATTAAAGTGAATTAAGCTATGTAGGTAAAACTAAAGGCTGATTGGCAATTTAACCGACTCATTGCCCATGACGCGCCTGG